>CM052652.1:6718487-6756822 GCA_028533165.1 Leontopithecus rosalia | reverse complement strand
ATGAGCCGAGATCGCGCCGTTGCACTCCAGCCTGGGTAACAAGAGCAAAACTCCGTCTCAAAAAAAAAAAAAAATTATGAGCACAAAGAAGACAACAGCCTTCCAGTCTTGCTGTAGTAACTGACCACATGCATTTATATCATGCTAATTGTGCGATTTATTTTTGAGTTGGTTTCAAGTATTTTGGTTTCGTATGTGAAAGATATGTTAGATTTTGAACATTAGTAAAATTCTCAGTTAATTTTTTTCTTCGCCAAGATACAGATGACCTTTCCTTAAAACTAATCGTAAGAAGTTATTTTTTTTATACCTTCAGAGAGGGGATAACATCCCAAAGATATTAGTGTTCACAGAGGATGGATATTTTCTACGAGCCTGGAATTATACAGTTGACACACCTCATGGTATATTTGCAGCAAGTACACAATATGAACAATCCGTCTGGATCACGGATGTAGGAAGTGGTGTGTATAGTAATATCTATTAAATTATCTTGCTGGAAATCGCATCTTTACACATGTCCTTGGATGTATTGTTTAAAATCAGAGTTGCCGAATGTAATTGTAATTTCTTTAACGATTCATGAAATCCTATGTTTTTAACTTTATCTTGTACTTCTGTGGAATTAAGAAATTTGACAAGGAGCCTGTTAGTATGATCTTTCCTTGAACTTGTCCAGGGACTTTTTAAAGCATCAGTTGCTTTTCTCAGATTAAATACCTCTAAACCTCTTCACTGAAGCCAAATAAAGTGGCAGTCTCTAAAAGCAATGACTGGAGTCCTTGACTCTTCTTTTCCTTTTCCAGTTATTGTCCATAAAAGATTGTGAAATCGTAACTGCTTTGTTGCTCAGAGTGCAAAGATTGCAGAAACTGGGTGTTAATGTTTTGGACATTCTAATGACCGAAGCATGTCTGAAATCTTCCTGCCATCAAATATTTTTAATAGAAAAAGCAGAAAAATGAAGTGAGCACAATTGAATGTGCAGCTATGGAGAAAGTTTTCAGAGAAACAATTCACCTGTGGCTGTAGCTTAAGACAAGGCAATATCTGAGCTATCCTGGCATTACCCTAGGAATTCAGGAAGAAATTGGATTATAAAGAAATGGGATTATAAATATTTCTAGTATTCCTTGGCCCAGTTATGTTCATGAATTGAAGGACATCCTGTTTCTACAGTTCTGGCTAATTCAGATACGTTTTTTATTTTTTTGAGACGGAATCTTGCCTTTTCACCAGGATGGAGTGCAGTGGCACGATCTTGGCTCACTGCATCGGCTCACTGCAACCTCCGTCTCTCAGATTCAAGCGATTCGCCTGCCTCGGCCTCCTGAGTAGCTGGGACTACAGGTGCACGCCACCACGCCCGACTAACCTTTTGTATTTTAGTAAGAGATGGGATTTCACCATGGCCAGGATGGTCTTGATATCCTGACCTCATGATCTGCCCACCTCGGCCTCCCAAAGTGCTAGGATTACAGGCGTGAGCCACCACGCCCGGCCTCAGATACCATCTTTTAGAGCTAATGAGGTCTCAGTTTCTATAAGTAGTGCCATTATCACAGCTGTTCTCAGAACCCATAAAATTTCTGGGCCTCAGCTGATGACCCATTTATTTCATGCTGTGTTTTAGATGATAAGATTTTGGTTAAACCAAAAAAATCTATAGATTATCACTGAGTGAATTGTAATACTGTAATGAGAGTTTACTATTTTCACTTTTTTCCTGAAGATCCACTATTAAAGGCCTTTTAGTTCATTTTATTAATGTAATTTTAAAAAATAAGACTTCATTGATTTCCAGAAATAGAAAGAGCACAGACAATCCCTTCATTCTTTCCATTACAGCTAATTTTCTACCCAGAGATCTGAAGACACTTTTATGTTCCTATTTCCCAAAGGAATAGATTTCCTGTAATGAAAAATATGGCTAAAAATTAGCCCTCTTTTAAATAAAAAAATTGTTTACAGTCTTTTTTGCTAGTTTTTAGAAACTTTGAGGCTTGTGTGTTTTTTATTGCTATAAACTTAGCTCAACTGTCCAAAAGTATAATAATAAATAAATCATTTAAGATAGAATTATAATGCAAGCTGATTCACTTTCTGGCAAACTCAGTGTAGTCTTTTGAATACCTATCAATTAATTTGGTATATGTACCTTCAAGTTGATTTCTGTTAACTGCTTTATGATTTCACTTATTAATATTCTGCTTTATTTTCTTGCTTGTAAGATATTTTAACTTGAAGAAATTTTAACATGAGAAAATAAGACACTCATGATTTAGAAAGATTATTTTCTTCTTAGCAAAGAAATGTTGAGGGATTGAATTCTAAATTCCTCCACAAGGTGAAAATGCAGTTTAAAAAAGATCTGTACCATAGAGAAAGTTTTTGTTGACTTACTGAAGTTTAAGATCTGTATATGAATGATTAAAATAACAGTTTCAAATATAGGTTGTTGCCTTTACATTTTCTTCTTGATTTCCTTTTATAAGCAATGTTTATTTAAGATCCTAAGATTAAAAAAGAAAATGGTGCACCAATAATTTGTTAACATCCTCAGTTTTCTGTATAATGAGTCAATTATATGGATGTTATTTAATTTAGAACCTACTTTTTTCGGACTAATGGAGATTTTAATTCATAGGGCTGTAATTTACAAAGAAGTTATGGTGCTTGTCAATTATAATATGTAATTTCCTAAGCCTATTATGGTTTAGTTCTATCAAAATTTTCAACTCTTTATTACTGTTTAATTCTATCACATTTTTGCTCTTAGCTTACTTGAAAAATCTGAATGTATGGTGGTTTTATTTGTGAGATGTACATATCTATCTTTATAGGATTCTATGGTCATACTGTTAAAAAATATAGTTCCTTTGGTGATCTTGTTCAAGTCTTGGGTACTCCAGGCAAAAAAGGCACTGGTTTGAATCCCCTGCAGTTTGATAACCCGGCAGAACTATATGTAGAGGACACAGGAGATATTTACATTGTGGATGGAGATGGAGGATTGAATAACAGATTGATCAAACTGTCCCAAGGTACGTGACTTGTTTATGGTATTATAAAAATATTGTAAATTGGATTTAATTTGTTTGATACTTGTTGTAATGTTTTAACTGTTGTGTATGAAGCGGTATGTAAAGAGCTAAGTGTATTACTATGAGAAAACTGAAAAGCAGATAGGTGTGATTGCCCGCAATAAATGATTCTGATAACAGGCCAACTTATTCTCCACCAAAGGCCAGGAGATTCCTCCAAAAGTAACTGGCAACGGTGTGAGAATTTACAGTGAACTCAGGAGATAAGTGTGTATCCTATTCAATTAAGAATGTAGAAATTAGAAACCTAGAATCCCAGAGACAGGTGTCCTATGGGCTGATTAATTGGCAAACATTTTATTGAGTGCTTTCTCTGTGTCCTCTCTAGTATCAGGAGGTACAGATCTATTTTATAGAAACAATGAAATGTATATAGTCTATGGTATTGATTCTTAAAGCAAAATGGACTTAGGAGGAGAAACTAAATTGCCAGAAGAAATAGAACAAACTGTCATGAAGAAAGTAGTTATTGAACTAAATTGGTTTTGGTGGGAAGACAAGGAAGGATGGATGGAACATTCATGGAGGGCTTACCATGCATGGTCTACAGGCAGTTATTAGCAGGAAAGAAGGTAAAGATGCACTTTTTCAGCAGCAGAAAATATGATTTGGGATGTTTTTGAAAGCTTATTTGAGGATTTTTAAAGCCATGTTTTTGCTTATAAAGAGTTTTTGAGGTTTTCTTAGTAGGCAAGTGATGTTACAGGAGCAGTTTTATAAGACGCTCTATCAGGATCTATTAGGCTCCGTCATTTGGAGGCTGTGTAGTCAATTTATCATTTAGTAACTGAATTTGGTTGGTAAAAGTTAAAAGGGAGATAGGGTAAGGATAAAGCAAGAATCCAAAAAATTCAGTGAAAAAAATAACCACATCTGCAAGAATCCAGAACATTCAGTGAAAGACATAACCAAATCTAGGAGACAGATTGAATATGGGTGTATTAGTTTCCTGTGGTTGCCATAACAAATTGCCACAAACTGCATGGCTTTAAACAACGGAAATTTATTCTCACAGTTTTGGAATCCAGAAGTCAGAAATCTGGTAATGCCGTGCTCACTTTAAAGGCCCTGCCTTGCCACTTCTAGTTTCTGGCAGCTCAGGCATTCCTTGGCTTATGGCAACATAACTTTGGTCTCCATATTTACATGGTGGCCCCCTCTCTGTGTGTTTTTGTACTTCAGTCTTTTCCTTCTTTCTCTCAGCAAGGATTTAGGGCCCATCCTAAATCTAGGATGATCTCATGAGCTCCATAATTTAATTTTATCTGCAAAAACTATTTCCAAATAGCATCATATTCCCAGGTATTCAGGGGTTAGGACCTGGACATCTCTTTAAAGGACCACAGTTGAACCCACCATAGTGGGTAGTGAAGGAGATAGACGGTAAAATCATAATGTGAATTTTTAAGGTCTGTGGAATACTAATATCAAATAACAGGTAAGTTGGGAAGGGGAACCAGTTTTAGGGAGAGGATGGGATAAACCTTAAACAATGATTTTGAAGCAGTCATAAAAAGTTCAAGTGGAGATAATAATTAAACAGGTAGATTAATTGCCTAAAGCAGAGAAGGAACTTGTGAAAAAATGAATTGTAAGAAATGGGCATATGGACAGGAAGCCGAGAAAGCATAGTCAAGCGAACCAGTCATGTAATTAAATCGTTATTTGTAACCTGTTTCATAAAATATGCAAATACATGAGACATTCTATATGTGCTCTGACTATATATTTTTACCATTTATAGATTTCAGTATCCTTTGGCTGCATGGAGAAAATGGGACAGGGCCTGCTAAGTTCAACATACCTCATAGTGTTACACTTGATTCATCTGGTCGGGTAAAAATACAGTGTCACTGTGTCTGGGACTATGTGTCTGAATATGTTTGTGCGTGTGTGTGTGTCTGGGCATGTATATATATAGATTGTGGTATACATGTGTGTTAGTGATACCCCGGTATGTTTGGGCAATTCCTCTGGGGCTGGGTGTGCACACATATTTCTTACAAATGTTTGAGTCCTACAATGAGGGGTTCCCCAAATATTTAGAAATGAGCAAAATGGATTTCCTATGTCACTTGAAGGATGGAAGGAACAAATAATGGATCTGAAAATAAATAAAGTTACCTGGAAGAAAAAGTTGCCCTCTTACTAGAGAAACTCCACTGAAAGTGTTTGAATATCTTTTTAATTCTCGAGGGAAAAATATGTGCTGATATAAAGTGGAGTGGGAGAGGTTAACCTTGGAAGTTTAAAAAAGAGTTACCCAGGCAAACTCTCGTTCTCACTAGCTCCACTCTGCTTAGGGAACAGAAAGCTTTAGCTAACAAATTTCAATCAATTTCTCTCTTTTCTACCCCACTCACTACTATCCCTTTTGCCTTTACTCAACTTCTTTTTTTTTGTTTTGTTTTGTTTTTTGAGGTGGAGTTTCACTCTTGCTACCCAAGCTGGAGTGCAATGGCGTGATCTCGGCTCACTGCAACCTCCGCCTCCTGGGTTCAGGGAATTCTCCTGCCTCAGCCTCCTGAGTAGCTGGGATTACAGGCACGTGCCACCATGCCCAGCTAATTTCTTGTATCTTTAGTAGAGACGGGGTTTCACCAACTTGACCAGGGTGGTCTCGATCTCTTGACCTCGTGATCCACCCGCCTCGGCCTCCCAAAGTGCTGGGATCACAGGCTTGAGCCACCGTGCCCGGCCGCCTTTACTCAACTTCTAAGCATAGATCTCACTTTTTTGAGGTTACCTTTTTACAATGAAACCCCCATCAAAAAAATTTGTATATTAGTTTCTTCTCCTCTTTCCCTATAGCAGCCTGTACTTCCTATCATAGTAACTATCATACTATATTATAATCATTTGTCTGTCTCTCCTAATAGATTGTAGGCTGTTTGAAAGCATTTACTGAATTTCTTTTGCTTTCTATCTTAGTGCCTAGTACATAATAGTCATACTTATTTATTAAATGACTAAATGTCTTGACACACAATGGATACATTAGGCTGCTTACCTTCATACCATTAGGCATTTAATCCATTTCTACTTCTGATTCAGTGCTCAGCAAACAAACTTCTAATTGTGATTTGGTTTCCTAATCATAATTGATTGACAAGAATGAGAATTTTTTTTTTTTGGTTTGTTTGTTTGTTTTTGAGACGGAGTCTCGCTCTTGTTACCCAGGCTGGTGTGCAATGGCACGATCTCGGCTCACCGTGACCTCCGCCTCCTGGGTTCAGGCAATTCTCCTGCCTCAGCCTCCCAAGTAGCTGGGATTACAGGCACGCACCACCATGCCCAGCTAATTTTTGTATTTTTAGTAGAGACGGGCTTTCACCATGTTGACCAGATGGTCTCGATCTCCTGACCTCATGATCCACCTGCCTCGGCCTCCCAAAGTGCTGGGATTACAGGCTTGAGCCACCACGCCCAGCCGAGAATGTTTTAATCATTAAATCTTCTGATCTGCCATAAGATGTTAACCAACCATGTGAACTTTGTATGTAAATTGGGAACCGGAAAGTTGGAATTATGCTTTTACACGTTATCCTCCTGAGCATGGGTAACTCATTGTGTGCTAAGAAAAAAAATCAAATTTCAGAGCATGCAAGACCTCAACCCAGGTAAATTAATCACGGTGAGGAACACCCTTCTAAAAGGCCTTGGAAATTATTTGATGGGGGTACTTTGGCATTCCTGAGTAACAAAGACTGTCAGTTTTACACAGGTGTGTTTTATAACAATAGCAGTTCTGTTCTGAGCATTTTACATAATTAACTCATTTAATCATTAGCACAATCCTCTATGAAAGGTTAATCAATTCCAGAGTTAAAGACTTGTTGTTTTGTGTTAGACGGGATTTTCCATAATCAAAATTCACTGAGTGTTGAGCAGGAAGGATGATGCTAACCATCTAAAGTATTGTTCCATCCTAGGATGTAAACCGGATTTCCTCCTCGGTCATTTGTCTGAGATACTAATCGAAAAATCTTTAAGAAAACCCATCTTTAGTAAAGAATCATAGATCAGGAAAAGACCTTGAGAAATTGCTTCATTTAGGCATCAACAGCCTTTCTAAAATGATCTAGTGAGTCTTCATTTGTTTCTGACTGGAGATGAATTCAGTGGCTATCAACATTTACACACATTGATGAAGATGTAGTCAGGGTTAGCTGTGAAGACATAATCTCTCAATCCATAAATCCAAGAAATCCAAAGGACCATAGCAGGGAGGTAGAAGTAAAGAGGACCGACCCACCCCCAGTCTATTCTTTCATACCTCTCTACAGTCCCGGCCACAAGTCATCAAAAACCATTTCCCTTTATGTATGCCTTAAGTTGCATGCATGTAGCCATGAAGTGTCATTTAGAATACATCTCACTTATTGTCTTGTAACAAGTTCCTTAATAACCCATTACAGCCCACAGCAAACCTAAATTAAACCTATTGCCATTCTTTATGTGTTGCTAAAATATCTCAAGCTTCCTCTTTAACTGGTTCAGCACTCTGGACATGTCTTGGTAATAGCAGGTATGGGTTTAATGATACTGCAGTATGAATGAATACCCCACATTCTGCTGTCTTGAGCTCTTGAGAAGTAAGGCTACTTTTCTTTGTCACGTTGCCTGGCCCAGGAGCTGACAAGCCAGTAGTACTCGTTGAAAAATGAATGCTTCTTAGAGAAATGAATTAATATTGTTACTTTTCAGTATCTACTGATTCTCTGCATTATAATTGAGTACTTCAGCTTTTTAGTTATTCATACATTTAGAACAGTAGTCAGTATTATAAGCTTTGGGTTAAGACAACTTTGAGTTGTGCCTCTCCCATTTGTAAGCTCACTTGAGAGAAGGCAGTCAACCTTTCTGAACTTTAGTTTTTCTTCATCTGAAACTGGGACTTATAATACCTTCTTTGGAATCTTCTTAAGTATTATGTGAGATAATGTGTGTGAAACTAATGAAAATAAACATTCTTTTCCCTTTTCTTCTTCTCATACTATGGATATTTTTCAATTGACTTTTTTTGTGTGTTTCTCAGGTGTGGGTAGCTGACCGAGGAAATAAAAGAATCCAAGTATTTGATAAAGACACTGGGGAGTGGTTAGGAGCATGGAATAATTGTTTCACAGAAGAGGGACCTTCTGCAGTCAGGTAATTGTTTCTTTTTATTACAAAGTGCTTGTTTTAGTTAGTGCACGGAACTCACTTTCTCTGAATAGCTAGCTGAAAGTTTAAAATATTTATTTTTAATTTTGAATTAGGAGAAAGTAGAATTATACAGAGAAATTTGATATTTTCAGATGTCAGATCAAGTGAAAACAAGAAATGACCTCTCCTCTAGCCTTTACTTGGTAGATTTTTAAACACAGGACAAAATTCAAACCTAGCCTAACATCAATTCTTCATCAGTTTCATTTTGTGTAAGACTATGATATTGATACTTGAAAAAAATTTAAGCTAATCTTTGGCTTGGCCAAAGATTATCATGCACACCTTACTCCCTCATATACAGAATCATGCACACCTTACTCCCTCATATACAGAATCATGCACACCTTACTCCCTCATATACAGAATCATGCACACCTTACTGTCATGCACACTTTACTGCCTCATATACAGAATCATGCACATCTTACTCCCTCATATACAGAATCATGCACACCTTACTGTCATGCACACCTTACTCCCTCATATACAGAATCATGCACACCTTACTGTCATGCACACTTTACTGCCTCATATACAGAATCATGCACACCTTACTCCCTCATATACAGAATCATGTACACCTTACTGTCATGCACACCTTACTCCCTCATATACAGAATTAGATCAAATTAAAATTCTCCTTAAAAGAATCATTCAGCAAGTAGTTGCCTACTGTTGTTTGGTACAGTGGAGGACTAGAATGTGGAAAAAAATACCCTTATGTTTATTTCACAGACATTTAACATGTCTTTCTCCTTAGATTCACTCCTGATGGGAAGTACTTGATTGTGGCCCAGCTGAATCTTAGCAGGCTCTCGGTTGTAGCAGCACCCCCTGTGGGAAGCATTGGAGAGTGTTCTGTGATCAGCACAATCCAACTCGCAGATCAAGTTTTGCCGCATCTCCTAGAAGTTGACAGAAAGACTGGAGCAGTCTATGTAGCAGAAATTGGAGCAAAACAAGTACAAAAATATGTCCCTTTGAATAGCTATGTTCCTCCATTTGGTTCATAATGTTTCCTTCCTGGAAATATTTCAAGTGGCAATTCAGATTCTCAAATTCACTAAGTGCTTTCAGCACATCATGAAAAATGATGTTCAAGCACAACAGTTGATTTTTACCTGATCTAGAATCAGAACGGTTTGTTTTTATGTCATTAAGAATCATACATTTTGTTGCCCTCTTGAGACTTAGTTTTACTTAAAGTGCATAAGGATATTTTAATGAAAGGAATGTAACTAAAAAATGGGGTTGGAAAAAGGGATTAAGTTTGTAACCTCATTATTTGCCCTGGTAGACTAATTCTCCCTGGAAAAAAAAAAAGGGAATAAAAGTGAGCTTGCAGAATAATTTATTAAATTTCACGTGAAGAACTCCAGACCTCCAGATTGTGCAACTAACATAAAATGAACTGCCTGAGAGACTGTAAATAGGATAAACTACCGATTAATTTGAGTACCCACAGAGTGCTGTGTCTTGAGGACTTAAAATTGAGAAGCAGAATTGCCTTTTGAGTAGCTTACAGTCCAGTGGGGAGACAAGCAGGCATACAGTCACAACACAGCAAAAGCAGTCTTGGAGCATAGTGGGACTTTCAGAAGTAGGAGCTCTTTTGACTGAGGCAATCATGGATACTTCATGGGAGAAGTGACTTTAAGCTCAGACTTGAAAATTCAGGAGGAGCTTACCAAGAGACGAGGAGAGAATAATTTCCAAGTAAAGAAGGTATGAAAAGTTAGAAACATACTGTAAACTTTGGTAGGCTTTTTTTTAAAGCCCAATTTGGCTTTTGTCCATTACCTGTAGATACTTAACATCAGTCAGCCTTTAAATGTAGGAATAAAATGGCTGGCATCTAAGCACTTTTCTAAAAGGTTTTTACAAATAACTAAGGAATGTACCGATTCCTTCTCATTGTTTTCTTTTTGTTTCATTCTTTTTTTGTTTTACATGAACTCAGCTTATTCCTAACATTTGTCTACCTCAAAGAAATTTCAGGATTATTTAGATAACATAGATATGTGCCAAATACTTTGAGCTGTTAAGATGGATAATTTCGGCCCAGCATGGTGGCTCATGCCTGTAATCCCAGCACTTCAGGAGGCCGAGGCAGGTGGATAACGAGGTCAAGAGAACGAAGCCATCCTGGCCAACATGGTGAAACCCCGTCTCTACTAAAAATACAAAAATTAGCTGGGTATGGGATGGTATGCGCTTGTAGTCCCAGCTACTCGGGAGACTGAGGCAGGAGAATCTCTGGAACCCAGGAGGCAGAGGTTGCAGTGAGCCAAGATCATGTCACTGCACTCCAGACTGGCAGCAGAGCAAGACTCTGTCTCAAAAAAAAAAAGATGGATAATTTCCTGCCTTCCTCCTTCTACATTTTCTCCTCCCAACCCTCCTTTGGTCTGAATATTGGCTTCCCAATTAAGACCTTTTTTTCAGTTTGTTTTAGCTTATTACCGGTTCTGGAGGAACTTTGCCATTTTATAATCTTTCAAATCGTTCTTCCCCCGTCCTCACATCAGCTTCCTGCTTTCCTCAGTGTTGTACTGTAAATTATGTAGCATATGACAAATCTTGAGCTGACTTTGCTCATTACCTGTGCTGGAGTATTTTCCAGACCTAAAGGGGCTCACACTTGTTTTGACACTTGAATCATATCTCTTCTGTGTGGTTAGGAAGGTAAATCTACCAACAGGAAGCCCTGAACTCTATTCCAAGGCCACTGATAAACGTGTTTGTGCCACTGATTGGACTATATGACCTTGAACAAGTCACCTTCATTTTCTCATTAGTGAAATGGGAACTTCATTGTCTCCTCTTTCATGAATGCTGTGAGAATCAGATGTGCACAGGTATAGACTTGCCCTTTGAAATCTATACCTCTGGATTCACTGGAGGCATTTTATTAACAAAGGGTCTTCTAAATGTGCTATTTATCTGATATATCTACCAGATTTGCCTTAATTTTGTGTTTATAGCATTTATCAAAATATATCCTCAGAATCTTTATGCAAATTAGCTAATCTGGTCAATTGATTTCGACAAAAGAAATTAATTTCAGGGTTTGTTTTTAAGCCAGGGCAAGAAGTGCAAATGTCTTTTTGAAGCAATTTAGGCTAGGTAAACTAATTTTGTCATTTCAAAATGTTTTGTTTTACTTTGTTTTATGTCGTAGTCATATAAAACTTGCTGAAAATATTTCTGATTATCTTTGTAAGACCCATAAGGTTGGATCTTTCAAGTAGAATATTTATTTATCAGAGAAAACTTGGATGAAATCTGATGGCAAACAAAGATTTACCACGAATTATTAAACACTTTGCTCTTAGGGCACTTAAGAGAATAAAAGACTGCTTCAAGCAATTAGTGTAATGCTAAGGCAGTAAAGTCCAAGCTTGGTTTGGCCTTTGCTGGTATTAAGCACTTTTGGATTTCAAAACTGAACAGATTGGATAGCCAACATTAAAACTGGAAACTCAAATTTTTGCTTTTTAGGCTCACCAAAATAAATGAGAATTTTAAAAGTCCTAAATTTATTACTTTAATTTGTTGTAGTCTCTGCTATATATTTTCAGCAACAATAAAAAAATCAAAATACTCAGCTTTATTGATTCAGTACAAATTTGTGAGACAGCAAACATATAAAGGCACTCGGGCAAGTGTGCTGTGCTCTAATAGATCCCTACCCAGTTGGGAAGACAAGCTGCTTAAACCTTGTCCTTCAGTAGTTTTAGGAGGTACCATTTTTGGCACTTGAGTTACGTTACATTCTTGATACACAAGAGGTCAGTAGCGTTCTGCTTATGATAAGCATTCTTGAAATCAAACATGAGCTAATCTTCATACTTTGATTTATTTTTAAATTGAAGCTACAGTGTTCACTATACTTTTATTGTTTTTCTTTTTTCTGCAACTTGCTTATATCTTGAGGAAATTGGTTTATGGTTGAAACATTTTCCAAGCATTTTGGAAATTTTTTACTGGTTCATTGGACTTGTCCACAATTAAAAAGAAAAGTTTAAACTTTTTCAGTAATTCAAACTAACAGCCAGAAGTGAATTAATTTATTTTAAACGAAGGTGAAACTAATCCGAATGTGTGAGTTTCGTACAATAGAGAATGAATTTGTATTAGTGGGGAATTATTCTTTTTTATCCCTTCTAGGTGTGTGTTGTTGTTTAAAAAAAACAAACCAATTTCACCTTGTGGTTGCTATTTTACAAATAAGAAAAATGAGTTTTTTTTTTTAACAAAGACTCTAAGTAATTTCTTCATCAGATACTTTATGGCATCCCTGAGTTTATAAATTAATCCTCTAAACACTAAACAACATGTAGATGCTCCTTTTATGTATAAGAATTGAATAGAATTTGAGCAATGAAAAATAATACTACTTAAAACTTTTTTTTATTGTAAGCAATGAAGTAATATGATTTAATTCTGCTTCTATGTAATTCATAAATAAAACTCATTGTAACACATGAAAGAAGCATGTCCTACATAAGTTATCCTTTAAATAGATTAATTTGCATGAGTCACAACAAATTGACATTATAAACTTGCTTCTCAGTTTTCAGCTGCTTTACCAAAGGAAGAAAATTTTAATATCATGGTCCAGATTCTCAGATTTGTTTCTAACTAGAATTGGTTACTATAATATGTGTTAGAAAATTTTTTTTTTACTACAGGACATTTATATACAAATTGTCACAATTACCAAAATTAAATGTTTTTATAGCTTTTTTCTTCACAGTGTGTATAAAGAAGTATTTAAATATTTTGATGCTTCCAATATTGAACTGAAATACTAATTTTTATTTAAATGGATTAAGGAACTAACTGTATTTGTTTTTAATCAACAGTAATTTAGGTAAATGTATTCAGTTTTTTGTGGCGTGTATGGGGGTGACGTGTATGCAGTCTGTGTGCTATGTGTAAATATAAATGTGCATCTAAAGGACATTGTGCCTAACTAGGTCAAAGAACTGAATCAAAGCAGTTGAAATTTTTTTTTTTTTTTTTTGAGACAGAGTTTCGCTCTTGTTACCCAGGCTGGAGTGCAATGGTGCCATCTCGGCTCACCACAACCTCCGCCTCCTGGGTTCAGGCAATTCTCCTGCCTCAGCCTCCTGAGTAGCTGGGATTACAGGCACGCACTACCGTGCCCAGCTAATTTTTTGTATTTTTAGTAGAGACGGGGTTTCACCATGTTGACCAGGATGGTCTCGATCTCTTGCCCTCGTGATCCACCTGCCTTGGCCTCCCAAAGTGCTGGGATTACAGGCTTGAGCCACTGCGCCCAGCCAGCAGTTGAAATTTTACATGGCTAACTGTAAGTCCTCTTGGGAGGAAACCTGGTTTGGCAACGAATTATTTGAAAAAGTTTTAGAAAGTTTGTTGTCCATAAGTATTACAAACCTTGTTAAGAAAAATGTTGCAATCTTAGATAACATTGAAGTGTAGATTTAATGGCAATTTAATTGACAAGATAGTCTATATACCTAATAAGCAGCTCCGTGGTGTTTTGGGTACTACATTTTAAGAGGGAATCCTATAAACTGACTGTCTAACCCAAAAGCAGTGTGATGGTTAATAGTGTCTACTTGATTGGATTGAAGGATGCAAATTATTGTTCCTGTGTTTGCAAAGGTGTTGCCAACGGAGATTTACATTTGAATCAATGGACTGTGAGAGGTGGACCCACCCTCAATCTGGGTGGGTGCCATCTAATCAGCTGCCAATGTGGCTAGGATAAAAGCAGGCAGAATGAACGTGAAAGGATTAGACTGGCTGAGTCTTCTGGACTCCATCTTTCTCCCATGCTGAATGCTTCCTGCCCTCGAATATTGGACTTCAAGTTCGGATTTACACCAGTGGTTGGCCAGGGGCTCTCAGACCTTCTGCTACAGACTGAAGGCTGCACTGTCAGCTTCCCTATTTTTGAGGCTTTGGGACTCAAACTGGCTTCATTGCTCCTCAGCTTGCAGGTGGCCTATTGTGAGACTTTACTTTGTGATCGTGTGAGTGAGTACTCTTTAATAAACTCCCTTTCACATATGTATCTATCCTATTAGTCCTGTGTCTCTAGACAACCCTAATACAAGCAGGTAATCAAAATAGCAGTGTTTGGAAATAATTCTGAAGTCTCAGAGGGTGATCCTGTAGTACAGTGAATAGAATTCTGCACTTTCCTCCAGAACTAAGGCAATGAGTACAAATAGTGGAGTGGCCCATTGGGTCAGCCCAATAAAAGAACCCTCCTATAGCAGTGGAATGGGCTATAGTAGTGGATGTGGTAAAGCTTGGTGTTTTTCTTTTTTAATGGAACAGTGTAGTGCCTTCTTTTTTCATCTGAGCAAAAGACAAGGTTAGGTGCCCAAGCTTGGTGTTTTACAGCTTGGAATCCAGAGTTAGGTTGACCTATGTTCTAATCCACACCCTGCCACTAAATTGTATTGTTTTAGCTACTATGCCTCATTGTTTTCTCATTTGTGAAATGGGCATATTGATATTTTCTTTTGGGATTATTGTGAACACAAATAAGATAATGTATGTACAGCATTAAGCCCAGTCTCTGACACTCACTAAGCACTCAACAACCTTAAGAGATTCACTTGTGGCATTTCAGCCAGACAATGCAGTCATGGCACCACCTTTGGGAAGGGCTTGGGAGAATGGTGAGGCCACATGACCTTCCCTAACCTATAATTCTCTGTTTAGCCACAGTATTGAAAACTAAAAGTGAGGCTATAATACACTAAAGCGTCTATCATTTAGAAGTGCCATTTTAAAAAGCATGGCTATTTTTCGTTGGCATTAATGTTATTTATCTAATAGATAATTTATGAGCAAGGTAAAGACTCCCACCTTTTTTTAAGAATAATATTCACTATTTAATACTTTCATGTACCCAGCAGTGCAGGAACCACAGAGAGTAATCTTTCGCAAGCCTGGTTTGGCAACAAATTATTTGAAAAAGTTTTAGAAAGTTTGTTATTACAAAAGTATTACAAACCTTGTTAAGAAAAATGTTGCAATCTTAGATAACATTGAAGTGTAGATTTAATGGCAATTTAATTGACAAGATAGTCAATTAAATTGTGAATCTGGGTAAGTTCTGTGGTAAAAAAGAGTGAATCTGATTAAGTTCTGTGGCTAAATAACCATCCCCCCCAAAAAGCTATACACCTGGAGAAAAAATGTATACAAAACCAAATCTACTCATTTTAAACCATGGGGGGAAAAACACATTTCCACGTATTTCTTTAAAATCTTTTAACATATATAAAAAATTTAATATGCTTTTACAGTTTTATGGGATATATGACTGCCCAGGGAATGCTACAGTGTCAGACACAATTTGAAACTCTTCCATGAGTTCTGCTAGAACTGAGATGTACAGCAGATTATAGAGGCAATCTTTAACTAATGTCATTAAGATATGGACAACACTAGGGCTGTAAGTATTCTGTGAAGGTAAATATGAGACAATTATATTCCCCATATTAGATTGGTTCTCATCAGACACGTAACACTAAGCTTGTTTTCACATTGTTTTTAAAAAGATCCAGTTTTAATAAACTTCCTCAAGGTAGAAAAAAATAGTAATTTTGATCTATTAAAGATGATATATATTGATAAAACACAGTCTTGTTCCTGAATAAGCAATAAACTATTACTCTAATGTATGAACACTCATGAAATAATCACCTAGCTATTATAATTGTGTACGTATTGAAATTTCCAGTTCAACTCTTCTTTTGATATAAAGGAAAATAAAATGATGGGCTTCAAGTCTGTTTTTACTAATGTAAAATATGTGAGCTTTATTACATATTAAAGAAAAAAATATGACCCCAAATTTATTTACTTACCAAAATTACAATGAAATATTTTAAACATATGTAAAATGACAAATAACTGATTTTTTTCCCAATAAAGTTACCTGATATACTATTTAAAGGCAGGATCAAACAAAAATACATTTAATGATTTTCAGCTCATTTTCAAGTCACCTTATTGAAAGATATATCATGAAATCTATAGTTGTACATCTAGGAAATTTACCAATGGAGCTCTCTTCTACCAGTGTGTATATTTTAATTTGTCTCATATGGATGTCTCCTCCATTTTGATGATTGGCTAGACCAGCAGTCTGTATCATGAGTGTGTGAGTTGGCTTCTTATGATGATCAGTTAAGGAAACATGAAACCAGCCACTTGGTTCCACTAATTCAAGTTGCTGCTTCCCTTTTGTCTTCTGCCATGATTCAAGGCTTCCCCAGCCATGCTTCCTGTACAGCCTGTGGAACCGATTTCTGGAAGGTTGTGAGAATTATTTCCTACTCTGACTGAGATCTTGCTTGGAGTATAGCTTTCATTAGATTTGTAGTCTGCATAAATACATAATGTCTTCACTGTTGTTTTTCTTCTGAATTGGATGTTCACTAAATGAAGGGAACCATCTCATTGCTAATAAGTTTCTAGATTGTCATCTCATAACTGATCCACTCCAAATCCTGGTTTGCAAGACGAGAGTGACCAAATAGCTTGTGACCCAATTTCCTGTACGCTCCAGTAGAATCAGCACCAGGAGGTGTCTTGTTTGGTGTGTCGTTTTTTAAATATTAGTTTCCAGACTGGCTGCTTGCCAAAACTTAGGTTCTCAGGACCCCCAGCAGCTCCTTCTATAATTTACATTCTAGTTGGAGAGACGGAGCAAACTGAGAGGAAAAATGGGATTTCGGTTACCATTTATGGCACACAGTAACACTTAGTTGGTTAAGCAAATACTCAATCTCAGTGTTCTCCTTGCCCTTCCACTCCTGTAACAACTGGAAGAGCTGGATGCTCGCTTCCTCGGCTGCTGGCATCTATAGGTAGCTCTGTGACATGTCTGACCAATGCAGCGTAATTGGAAGTCTACTGTAGACTTCTAGAAAAGCATTTGCTTTTTTTGATTAAAAAAAAAAATAACAGCATCACTCCTTTATTCCCTTTGTCCCTGCCTCGAACTTGGAAGTGATGCCTGAAGTTGCAGTAACCACCTCAGAACTATGAAGCCACGAATTAGCAATTCTAAGGCGGAAAGATTTTAGCCTGGGTTTTTAGCATGTTGGGGAACCACTGCATTGTCCTTGTATTTCCCCTCTCCAGACTTCTTTTTACATGAGAGAATTAAATATGAGAATTAAATATTATTAAGCCACTGTTAGTTGAATGTTTTCTTACAGATGAAAACACTGTAAGAAATACGGTATTGAGTTAAACTGCATTAATTTGAGAAGGATGGATATTTTTATGGTCTTAAGATTCTGTATCCAGGAATATGTCATTCTACTGTCTTATGTCCTTTAAGATTTTACAGATTTAAAAAAAATTAGATCCTGTGCCTTTCTCTCATGACAAATTTAGATTTTGTGTCAAATATATTCTCTGCATTTATTACTGATACTAGTGTAGGATTTTCCCCCATTTCCGTTTAGTTATTGGAGATACAGAGAAAAGGAATCCATTTGTTTTATATATATTATATATTAACCTTACTTATTTTAATTAGTTATTATAGACATTTGGATTTTGTGGGTAGAACACTTAAAAATATATACACCTTTTGATATTTATGTTGTTTTGTTTGATTTTCAAAATGTTATTACATTAGCTACACTATTTAAAACAATTTTGAATGATAGGGGGACATCCTTGCCTTATTTCTGATTTTAATGGAAATGTTAGCACTACACCAATTATTAATGATATGACATTTGCTATTAAGTTTTGGTAATTTTCAAATTCAAGTTTTTTATCTCAGAGTTTTATGGAGAATACTTAATTTTATTAAATGGCTTTTGACATTGATGTAGACAATATGTTGATGTAATGAATATTAAAGATTATTTTTCTTACTATTTGTACCATTTACTAATTATGTTTCTCCCATCTTCAAAAGGAAATTGACTTTTCTTATAATAAAATAATTAGAATACATTAAAATAGAAAAAGTAATGTCAGACAGACATTTTATAGGAAAGCACATTTATTGGAAACCTGGATTAATAATAGTTACGACAATAAAACATTAAGTTAATTCTGAGTTTTCTGTAGCTATGGCAAAGAATCAAATATAAGTATTTCTCATCTAATGAAATCTCATTCATTCTTTGGAAAAACAAATGCTCTTATTTATTTATTTTTGGTTCAACTTGAAAAGTTTTATGTTTCCATAGTCTTCCTCAAATTATAGATATCAGAAGAAACTTTGGTTAACAATAGCAATAAAAGTGATTTTTAATGGACTGTAGTATTAAGTAGATTAGTGCAGTTATGTACCAAAATCATGCCTTTTACTTGTTTATGTATGTTTTCAGCTTTTAGGTTCGGGAGTGGGGCTACATGTACAGATTTGTTAAAAGGTGTGTTGCATGACGCTGATGTTTGGAGTATGATTGAGCGTATCATCCAGGAAGTAAGGATAACATATAATAGGGACTTTTTGAGCCCTCTCCTTCTCCCAATCTCCTTCCTCTTACATTCCCCAGTATCTGCTGTTCCCATCTTTATGTCCATGTGTACACAATGTTCAGCTCCCACTCATAAGTGAGAACATGTGGTATTTGCTTTTCTCCTTCTGTATTATCTCATTTGGGATAGTGGCCTTCAGCTGCATCCATACTGCTGCAAAGGGAACGATTTCACTCTTTTTATGGATGCAAAGTATTCCTTGGTGAATATGTACCACATTTTCTTTATCCAGTCCAACATTCATGGGCATCTAGGTTGATTCCATGTCTTTGCTAATGTGAATGGTGCTGTAGTGAACATGGCTGCATGTGCCTTTTTGGTAGAATGATTTATTTTTCTTAGGTTATATACCCAGTAATAGGATTGCTGGGTCGAATGGTAGTGCAGCTCTTAGTTCTATAAGGAGTCTTCCAACTGCTCTCCACAGAGGATGCACCCATATACATTCCCACCAACAGTGTATTAATGTTCCCCTTTCTCTGCAACCCCACCAACATCTGTTATTTTTGATGGTTTAACAGAAGCTATTCTGACTAGTGTGAGATGGTATCTCATTGTGGTTTTGATTTGCATTTATCTAATTATTAGTGATGATGAGCATTTTCCCATTCATTGGCTATTTGTATGTCTTCTTTTTTTTTTTTTTTAAGAGGAGGAGAGAGGAGAGGAAGAAAGAGGAAGAAAAAGAGGGAGAGAGAAAACAGGAATATTGCTTAATTCTAAGAATGGTTATTAATAATGGCTGATTTGTATGTCTTCTTTTGAGAAGTGTCTGTTCATATCCTTTGCCCACTTTTTAAATGAGATATTTGTTTTTTGACTATTGATTTAAATTCCTTATAGATTGTGGACATTAGGCTATTTGCAGATGCATAGTTTATGAGTATTTTCTCCCATTCCGTAGGTTGTCTGTTTACTCTGTTGACAGTTTATTTTGCTTTGCAACAGCTCTTTAGTTTAATTAGGTCCTACTTGTCAATTTTTGTTTTTGTTGCAATTGTTTATGAAGACAACCATAAATTTGTTGTCAAGGCCAGTATTGAGAAGGGTATTTCCTAGGTTTTCCTCAAAAAAATTATACTTTGAGGTCTTTAATTTAAATCTTTAATCCATCTTGAGTTAATTTTTATATATGGTGATAGATAGGGGTCTACTTTCATTCTTCTGTATATGGATAGCCACTTAGACCAGCATCATTTACTGAGTAGAGAGTCCTTTCCTCATTGCTTATTTTGTTGACTTTGTCAAAGATCATATGGTCATAGATGTGCAGCTTTATTTCTGGGTTTTCTACTCTGCTTCATTGGCCTATGTGTCTGTTTTTATAACAGTACCATGCTGTTTTGTTTATTGTAGCCTTATAATATTGTATGAAGTCAGGTAATGTGATGCCCCCGACTTTGTACTTTTTGCTTAGGATTGTGTTGGCTATTCTGGCTCTTTTTTGGTTCCATGTGAATTTTAGAGTAGTTTTTTTCAAATTCTGTGAAAAACGATCTTGGGATATTGATAGGAATGGTGTTGACTCTATACATTGCTTTGGGCAATATGGCCATCTTAATGATACTGATTCTTGAAGACCTTGAGTATGGAATGTTTTTCCATTTGTTTGTGTCATCGCTGATTTATTTCAATAGCATTTGTTGTTCTTGTGTGGTCTCTCACCTCCTTGGTTAGATGTATTCCTAGATATTGTATTCTTTTTGTGGCTATTGTAAATAGGATTGTTTTCTTGATTTGGCTCTTAGCTTGAGCATTATTGGTTTATAGAAATGCTACACATTATATCATGAAACTTCACTGAAATTGTTTATCAGTTCTAAGAAGCTTTGGTGGAAGCTTTGGCATTTTTCTCAGTACAGAATCATATCATCAGGAAAGAGGGATAGTTTGGCTTCTTTCTTTTCCCTGTGTGTATGACTTGTATTTCTTTCTCTTGCCTGATTTCTCTGGCTGGAACTTCCAGTACTGTGTTCAATAGGAGTGGTGAGAGTGGACATTCTTGTGTTATTCCAATTCTTCAGCAAAATGCTTCCAGCATTTGCTCTTAAGTATGATGTTGGCCTTGAGTTTGTCATACATGGCTCTTATTATTTTGAGGTATGTTCCTTCAGTGCCTAGTTTGTTGAAGGCTTTTACTGTGAAGGGATGTTGGATATTATTGAAGTTTTTTCTGTGTCTGTGGAGATGATCATATAGTTTTTGTTTTTAATCGTGTTTATGTGGTGAATCACATTTATTGACTTGTGTATGTTGAACTGTCCTTGCATCCCATGAATAAAGTCTGCTTGATTATGGTGAGTTAACTTTTTGATATGCTGCTGGATTCAGTTTGTTAGTATTTTGTTGAGAATTGTTGCATCTGTGTTCGTCAGGGATATTGGCCTGTAGTTTTCTTTTTTCATTGTGTCTTTGCCAGATTTTTGGCATCAAGATGATGCTGGTCTTGTAATAGGAATTAGTCGGGGAGGAGTCCTTCCTCCTTGATTTTTGGGAATAGTTTCAGGAGGATAGGTACCAGCTCATTTTTGTATGTCTGATTTTATTCAACTATGAATCTCTCTGGTCCAGGACTTTATTTGGTTGGTAGGATTTTGATTACTAATTCAATTTTAGAACTCATTATTGGTCTGCTTAAGATTTTAATTTATTCCTGGTTCAGTCCTGGGAAGTTGTTTGTAATAGTAGAGATGGGGTTTCAGCATGTTTGCCAGGCTGGTCTTGAACTGGTTGGTTTCGAACTCCTGACCTCATAATCTGCCCGCCTCAGCCTCCCAAAATGCTGGGATTATAGGCGTGAGCCACCATGCTTGGCCCTATTCTGTTCTTTTTCTGACTTCTTAAGTACATGTTTAGCTCACTATTTTTAAAAATTCTTTTTCTTTTGTTATTTTATGAAATTTTCTCTAGTACTACTTTAGTTAGGCTATCCAGATTTTGAGTGTAGTATCTTAATTGTAATGCAGCTCCAAATATATTCTTATTTCCATAATAATTTATCTTTGGAAGTCTGTTACTAAATTTGCAAATTATAATGAATTATACTTACCTTTACATTACTGATTTCTAACTTAATTGCAGAGTGGACAGAGAAGGTAGTATGTTTGATACAGATCATTTGGTATGTTGAAACTTGCCTTGTAACTAAGTGTATGGTCAATTTTGAAATGCTTCATTTATGCATGAAAAGAATGAGTCTTCTCTAATTGTTGTCACTAGATAAAAATACCTAATTATTTGATTTTCTGTACTCTTAAAAAAATTTGCTGCCCATGAGTTATTAATTAATGGGAGAAATGTGAACTTGTTGATTTTCTTTGGAGTGTTATCAATTTCTGTTTTATATATTTTGAGGCTATGAAACCATGTACATAGAAGTTTAGGATTGTTACTTTTATGGTTAGTGAATTAAGTTTAGGATTCTTATTTTTATGGTTAGTGAATTACTATTTTTCTGGCAACATGGTAAAGTTTTTATTCTTAATGATTTTTGCTTTAAAGTTTCTGGTTTCTGAAAGAAGACTTACTCTGCCAACTTGTTTTTTTTTGAAAAGCATTCATTGGTGTATTTTATTCTACCTTTGTATTTTTCAGCCTGGGTTCTTGTATGTTAGCTGTTTTTTAATCTCTCTCTCTCTCTCTCTCTCTCTCTCTCTCTCTATCTGATTTACCAACATACTTCTATTAGTCCATTCTTATACTGCTAATTAAGACATATTCAAGACTGGGTAATTTATAAAGGAAAGAGGTTTAATTTACTCACAATTCAACATGGCTGGGGAGGCCTCAGGAAACTTGCAATCATGGCAGAAGGGGAAGCAAACACATCCTTCTTCACATGGTGGGAGCAAGGAGAACTGCCTATAACAAAAGAGGGGAAAACCGTTTGTAAACCATCAGCTCTTGGAAGAACTCACTCACTATCATGAGAACAGCAGCATGCGGGTAACGCCCCTATGATTCAATTACCTCCCAGCTGTTCACTCCCATGACAAGTGGGGATTATAGAAACTACAGTTCAAGATTAGGTTTGGGTGGGGACACAGCCAAACCGTATCAATACTTTATTATCATTCTGTTACATATTTTGTATGACTGCTTCGTAGAATATACAGTCTAGGTACCCTGTCAGAATATCACATCTTATATATAGCTTCTTTTAAAGCTTACTGCATCACCAAAAAGCCATGGTTTACTTACATAAACAGTATAAAATTAGGGTAAGACACTCACATACATTGAAGTGTGGACCTCAGTGCTTCTTTACAGTTAGTATGAAAACACCAAAGGCCACGCAAGGAATTCCTATTTTCCTTTGTCCCAAGATCATACTTCTTTTCATTACTGGTATCTGTTGTGTGGTTCTCGGTGAATCAGATCATCTACTGTGTCTTTTTAGAAGTTAACTTTAAAGTCTTCAAAAGGAAATTTTATTTCCTCTGTGAACATGATGGGTTTCCTTTGTAATTGAGGATTGACAAAGTGAAGACACTACTGGCATTCTGACTTCATTTTATGTCTTAAAGCCTGTGTCAGATTTGGTGTCCATATATTATTCTCACCTGGCAACTTGTATCTTTGCTTTTAAGCAGTGCCGCAGGGGCCGGGCGCAGTGGCTCATGCTTGTAATCCTAGCAGTTTGGGAGGCTAAGGCGGGTGAATCACCTGAGGTCAGGAGTTTGAGACCAGCCTGGCCAATATGGTGAAACCCTGTCTCTACTAAAAATACAAAAGATTAGCTGGGCGTGATGGTGCACACCTGTAGTCCCAGCTACTCAGGAGGCTGAGGCAGGAGAATCATTTGAACCAGGAAGGCAGAGGTTGCAGTGAGCTGAGATGCACCATTGCACTCTAGTCTGGACAACAAGAGTGAAACTCTGTCTCAAAAAAAGAAAAAAAAGAAGTGCAGCAGGTGACAGGACTTTTCAGCTGTGACCTGCTAGGTCATTGTGTTGTCATGAATAAGTCCATTCATACTTCTGAGCCTCAGTTTTCTCACATCAAAAGGGAGGAGCTGGAACAGATAACCTCCAAAGTTCTGTCCAGCTCCAAATGGTATGTTCTATGATAATTTTTCCACATTTAAAAATATCCAGTCCTTGCATCTGTATCCATTATGTTAAATATCATTGCACAAAATTGCGAAGAGCTTATTTATATTTGTAATGAGAAGTCAGATTGTTTCCAAATTCCATCCCTAACACTCATTTTTCACCCATAAATTGCAAGGAAAGTAGTAGCACTTTGTAGAATAATCAGACAATTTGATTCACCATTTCTCAAACTTCTTTATTTTATTTTAGATTCAGGACCTTGCTCTGTTGTCCAGGCTAGAGTGCAATGGCATCATCATAGCTGACTGCAGCCCTAAACTCCAGAGCCCACGGGTTCAAGCAATCCTACCTCAACAGGCACATGCCACTGCACCAGGGTAATTAAAAAAACACTTTTTTTTCATGGATGATGTCTTGCTTTGTTCCTAGCTTTAAACAACCCTTTCACTTCAGCCTCCCAAAGTGCTGGGATTATAGACATGATCTACTACACCCACCCTCAAACGTCTTTTTAGAGTGTAGGAAAAAGTCTTAGGGACGTGAAAGAACATAAAACCCAGAGTAACTGATTTGCAGTGATTGTAGGTATCAATTGTCGGATTTGATTCATTCACATCAAATATTCCCACACCCTCACTTTTCCAGTCTCTTCATTCTGAGGCTTGTTGAATGCCTTGTTACTTTTACAGTTTCATTAAAGTCACAATGCTCAGCCCACCGTTTTGTTGAATGAGGTAGGAGGTGCCTTCAGGAAATTTCAAGCCACCTGGGACATTGACGCCACCTGCTTCTCTGAAGCTTCTTTTTGGGGTTTACATTGCCTTGAGCAGTGACTTGTCACTTCCCACCTTCAGCAGGTGGGAAGGAGTGAATGGGCACGGTGCCCACACATCCTCTTACACAGTTTATAATAGTTAAAGAAGAAAAAGAGGCCCTGCTAACTCATTATGGTTGAATTTAATAAATTTTCTAGCCATGATTAAATGACCTTATTTTTTCTGACTTTATTCTTTCTCTTGATTCTCTTTATAGCCACAGTGAGGTCACTAGCACCTGTTTTTTTGAACAGTTAATTTTTTTGACACAAACGTACTCTTAAGTGCAAAAACGATAGAGTTTCCTATACTTCCTTCCATTATATTAATATCTTCCATAACTGGACAGCGCTGCATTAACATCCTCTCTAGCCACAATACCTTAATCAAAACAAAGAAGTGCATCTTGTTATGACTCTATTAGCTTTTTAAAGTTAATAAACTACGATCACTTAGATTTCACCTAATGTCGTTTTTTCTGTTCTGTGACCCAGTCTGAGATCTCACATTAGGTTCAGCTATCACAACTCGTTAGTCTCTAATTTGGAACAGGTCCTCATTCTCTCCTTGTCGTTCATAACCTTGACACTTGCCAGGAGTACTGCTCAGTTATCAGAAAACAATAAACAACCTCACTTTGGGTTTGTTTGTTGTTTTTTCATGATTATGCTAAAGTTATGCACCAGTGGGAAGGATACTAGAAAAGTGATGGGTCCTTCTTAATGCATCCTATCAAGGGTGCGTGTCAAAGTGTATATATTACTTACAATGTTAATCACGATACATCGGTTTAGATGATGTCGGCCAAGATGCTCTACTCTAACGTTAACTATTCTTCCATTTGTAATTACTACATATTTCAAGGGAGATATATTGAGACTACACAAATGCCCTATTTGGACTTAAACTTTTACGTCAGGCTACCCAAGACCTAGTCTTCTTCTTTTTTTTTTTTTGAGACAGAGTTTTGCTCTTGTTACCCAGGCTGGAGTGCCATGGCACGATCTCGGCTCACTGCAACCTCCGCCTCCTGGGTTCAGGCAATTCTCCTGCCTCAGCCTCCTGAGTAGCTGGGATTACAGGCACGTGCCACCATGCCCAGCTAATTTTTTGTATTTTTAGTGGAGACGGGGTTTCACCATGTTGACCAGGATGGTCTCGATCTCTTGACCTCGTGATCCACCCACCTCGGCCTCCCAAAGTGCTAGGATTACAGGCGTGAGCCACCACGCCCGGCCCAAGGCCTAGTCTTCTATGAATATAAAACTGATGTTCTTAGGTTACCTAAACTATCAAGCACCCTCCCCCTTCACCTAAAACAAATGTCTTTCACAAGGTCAGCTTAGAGGGTTGCCAGCAAGGTTTCAGTTTTCTTTCGGTTTCAGATTCATATGAATTACTTCTTACTGTCTTATAAACTCAGTGAAAACACTGAATGGAGTGCTTGTCATATTTTATCCAGCACTTCTCTGCATTTTGTAATGGGGATTATCTTTTCAGATTAACTCTGCTAACAACGTGCTGAAAATGATTATTGCTTTACCCACCTGCATACATTGACACCAACACACATGTATTTTCTCAAGGCCATCATTGTGATATTTATGTTTTCTAAACTTTTCTTGATTTGTGAATTTTTTTTTTTTGAGACGGAGTTTCGCTCTTGTTACCCAGGCTGGAGTGCAATGGCGCGATCTCGGCTCGCCGTGACCTCCGCCTCCTGGGTTCAGGCAATTCTCCTGCCTCAGACTCCTGAGTAGCTGGGATTACAGGCACGCGCCACCATGCCCAGCTAATTTTTTGTATTTTTAGTAGAGACGGGGTTTCACCATGTTGATCAGGATGGTCTCGATCTCTTGACCTCGTGATCCACCTGCCTTGGTCTCCCAAAGTGCTGGAATTACAGGCTTGAGCCACCGCACCCGGCCGATTTGTGAACTTTTTTATGTGAAAAGACAATTGTGTAAAAATTAAATTCTTGTTGCACCTTTAGTCAAGCACTGTCATTTTTTTACGGAATAAAATTAAGACAATCACAGAAAGTCCTGGGCATATGTTGTTTGCATCTACAGCACATGAATCACATAGCTCAACTTCTCCATTTCTGTTCAGGGCATGTATTTCCTGCAACACAGCAAGTTTATGGACATTGAGTTCTACTCTTTTATTTGATGAAGATGATGATGATGATGAAGACAATTAGGAAATAACTACTATTTCTAAATGATGAGTAGAGAACAGAGGTACAGGTAGACTTAACAAAACAGTTCTTGTGAACATTTCTTTAATAATGGTTCTATCATCCCTTATTGCCATTTTATTACATTGCCCATATTTGACTTATGCACTGGTACCCTGTCAGCATGCTTTTTCCAAAGAGCTCTTTTTTTTGACCAGTACCATCTGTCATTATAGCTCATCTTCCATACTGAATAGCTTTGCATATGATGATTACTGGTTTCCCTGTCACTTGGACCTCGCAGTTCTCCGTGAAAGAGTAGGATCTCACCATGGCCGTACGCTTATACTTGACTCACCTGAATTTCCTTCTGAGATTAAAGCTTGAAATGGAGAGTTGATCAAGTATTCTGTTTAGGTTGGGGTGGGCGTCGGGGCTATGCGTGTGGTGTGTGTGCGCGTGTGTGTGTTTGTGTGTGCACTCCCACATGTGCTCATTTGGAGAGGGCAGCCTAATTCCCATTGCTCAATAAAGCAAGGAACAGATGGCGCTGTCAGTTCTAGGCACAGCACAATCACACACCATATGAGCATTCCCAAACAGTGCTGCATATGCAAACGCAAGCTGCCAACAATCCCCGTGATATTTAAATCCCCAGAGCTCCAAGAGAGTATATTGCGCTGCATTCCTTTGAACAATAAAACTTGCTTGACTTTCTGCCTCCTCTCCAAACCCCTTCTCACTCCCTGCTCCCCAGCGTAAGTTAGAGATGAGCTTCAAAGTTTAATTTTCTGAAATCAAGACATTCTTTAGTCATTTGTTACCTAAAGCCAAAGGATACTAACACATTGTGGTACTGGAAATAAATGAGTGGGACTCTTCACAATAAATGTGAAAATTATTCTGTGAACAAAAAACTTTCTATGGTAAATGGAAAAAACCTAGATGGAATAGATAATGATATACATGTGTACAGTCCTTACCCTCAAGCCACTAATAAATCGGAAGAGATAAGATACACAATGTGGCCGAAATACAAATGACATTAATAGTGTAAAGTGAAAAAACGTTTTAATAAGTGACATTACTGCTGGTTGACAGGATAAGGAAAACTGTATGGACAGTAGCTGCATTTGAGTTTGACTTTGAGAAAGTCTGCTTTAAGTTGAGAGGCAAGGGGAGTGTGGCTTACTAGTGTCTAAGTAAAATGCATATATGTAGTACTAGAGAAATTCTATTTCCATCACTAGTCTTTTCACCCACAGAAAATTAAAATGAGAAAAAATACAATTTTAACCAGTTATGAGATTTGGGCATTTTCCTCTCATCGAAGAGCTCCTTTGCAACAGTTTTTCCTCTGTTTGAAAACTTTCAGTCCAACTGGAACTCTCACACTTCTGCTTAAGTGTAAACTGGGACTTCCACTTTGAAAACGTAAAGCTAAACACAGGCTATTGTGTGATCCAACTAGTCCACTTCTATATATATTTACCAAACGCTAGGCTCTAGCATCTTCTAGCTGTCCTTTGTAGTCTCAAACTAGAAGCTACCCAAATGCCCCTGACATTAAAATTGATAAATACATCATCTGAGGTGTTGGCGATATACTATTTCTTCTTGTCGGTTCTGGTTCATGAGTGTGTTCATTCTATGAAAATAATCTAATTGTACTTCTATGATATGTGCACTTTTCTGTAGGCATACTATAGGTTAAAATTTTTTAAAAATATTTTGTCAAATTATGATAGCCTAGATTACTTGAGTATAAGAATTAATTTATTTAATTGGTCTTGCTTGTGATCTTTGAAACACAGTTCTTTATCTTACCATGATTCTGAAAATTTGACTCAATCTGTAAGGCTCTAATGGCTCTTCTGTACAGATGACATGTAGTTTTCTTAATAGGAAAGTTTGAACTAAGTCAGGATTGATATTCTTTGGGCTCTTCTCCTTAAATATCGTTCAGTGAATTTCTGTCTTTATATTGCTTCTCTTTGTGTTGTGCCTCATCTTTGTGTGCTTTCTCATTCACCCTGTAGCTTCAGTTTCTGCCACTAAAGGGTGCCCCAGAGGCCCTGATGGCATTTCCCCTTGATGTGTCACAGGCCTTTAAATGTCATGTGAAAAACTGGAGCTTGTTATCGCCCTACTGTCACTTCCCTTTCCTGCCTATACTGCCTGTCACAGTGAATGCCCCACTGTCTACCTCGTGATCCACTTACAGTCATCTGAGACTCCACTCTTCCTTTTTCTTCACTGTCTACATCTAATTAGTCCACACATTCTGTCAGTTCTACCTCTTATAGCACTCTTAAGCTTTTATTCTCTTTCACTTGGAAGCCCACTTAAAACAAAACAAAATAAAACTTCTGAAGCAAATGAACCTCCACGGTCACCAAACTCCTGCTTCTGAATCAGCCTCTTCCCACACATCCATTCCTTCCACCAGTCTTTATGTTTGTAAATGATACATCTATGCTTCTAGTGTCTCAAATGGGTATCTTTGAGTCAGCTTGACTCTTCTCTCACATACCATAATGGATAGCTCTAGCTTCAGAATATACACAGAATCTGGCCATTTCTTATCATCTCTCTCCCATCCCCACCTCCCTGATCCAGGCCAGTCTCACACCTTTTTATGTTCCATGCCACGCTGTCTGCTTCTGTGCCAGTACTTCATACCACCGTGTGTTTGCACACTTGCCTGTCATTGCTAGGGATGCCCATTCCCCTCTTACCAACCTGGTTAACTTTTCCCCATCATTTCAGGTGAGCACATGCCACCATTTTCTTTAGAAAATCTTTCCTGGATCCTTTGGGCTGAGATAGTACTCTATGTTTCTGTTTTTCTTTATATTCGGAGTGCCAAGCACATTACCAGGTATGTAGTTGGTGCTCAATAAATCAGAGACTGCTGATGAACTACTGAACTGTAATAGAGCCTTGTCACCTTTCCTCTTACAAATCTTTATTATAATAATCACACCTTATTTCAACTTTCAATTTCTCTAACTTCCTCACTGAGTTATGGGCTACTTAAGGTTAGGAAATGTGTGTCTTAATCATTTTTGTATGTTCATAGTAGTGTTCAAAAATAATTGCTAAATGAAGAAGAAGGTGAATAACTAGGAGTGCACTTATAAATATATATTTCTTGCTATCTGCTATGGACTAATTTGTGTGCCTTGTAATTCACATGTTGAAGTCTTAACCCCAATTTGATAGTATTCTAAGATGGAGCCAACTGGGACTAGATGAGATCGTGAGAGTCAATTAGCTTATGAATCCCGTCTGAATTAGCTATTTCTGGCTATTACTTAGAGCTATAATTGAGAGCCTCCTCCATGAAAATATACATAGTATTTTCTCTACAAATTATTGCTTTGGCTTGACTGTATACTTCAACAGATTGGCAGATAACACCAAAAAGGCCAATTAAACAGCATGTCATACCACAAAGTCACAAATCACATCCTTAGCCACAACTAGTCATCTCAGAAAAGTGGACCGGAATAACTCCACCACTGGTAAATCCACCTAAAGTTCATTTCCTCTTGAGCAGGGGTATAAAACTCCCATGCTTATAAATGAGATTGCTTTCTTGTAACCAACTACTAACATTGATAGCTAATTGCTTCCCTCTTTACTGACTCTCAGGATTAGAAATGGCTCTTCATTTATGTTACCTCAGATATTTAATTGTTACAATGATTACGTTTTCAGAATCCAAAACTATTTACTCTGTGTAATTTCAGAAAAAAAGAGGAAATTCTGTTAAGAATATTTATTTCCTCCACTGTGCAATTTCTCCTGAGAGAATTTACCTGGATCAGTTGATCCTGATGGAAAGGCAACAGGTGGCATACTTCCTTGTATTTAGAGCTTGTGGTTTAATATCTTTAAGTCTAGCACACGTCTGTGGCAGGGCACATTGGGCAGCTGCATTCACAACACATGTTTTCTTGGACTGTTGCCAATGGGGATTGCAGAGCACTGTAAGTTTGAAATCAGAAAGGCCTGACTCAGGTGCAACCTCCTGATTGTCCCTTTTTAAAAAAAAAATTTAGAGAGTCAACTTAACATTTAGAAATGAGGACACTCAGAGGACTAATTTAAAACAGACAAAGCAGGAAGTGATTGTCTGACACTTCCCCATCCAGTTGCTTCTGAGGAATCCCACTCCATTCAGCGTGTCTTGCTTCCTTAGTCTCTGTACTGTTTATTCCTAAATAAAGAATCAGAAGGCCGGGCGCGGTGGCTCACGCCTGTAATCCCAGCACTTTGGGAGGCCAAGGCGGGTGGATCATGAGGTCAAGAGATCGAGACCATCCTGGTCAAAATGGTGAAACCCCGTCTCTACTAAAAATACAAAAAATTAGCTGGGCACAGTGGCGCGTGCCTGTAATCCCAGCCCCTCAGGAGGCTGAGGCAGGAGAATTGCCTGAACCCAGGAGGCGGAGGTTGCGGTGAGCCGAGATCGCACCATTGCACTCCAGCCTGGGTAACAAGAGCGAAACTCCGTCTCAAAAAAAAAAAAAATCAGAAAGAGGACAGAATGCTAGTGGCTGTGTCCCATGCTGTCAAAACATAGCTGTGGTGTGGTTACAGGATGGTGAGTGGGAAAACACTGGGGAAATGCCTGATGTAGGTAACGGGGTTACAGAGACTTCAAACCACCATAGCACGTGTGTACCTATGCACAACCCTGCGGGATATGCACATGTACCCCAGAGCTTAAAGTACAATAAAAAATATGAAATTAGAAACAATGACAACAAACCCAGAAAAGAAAAAGTCTAATTTGGATTGTACAACTTCATAATGAAATGTATCGAAACTCACACCGGAGGTGCAGGCTCATGAAACAGTGCTCTGCTCTTAAGCACTCACTCTTTCTTACTTCCTCTGTGTCCCTCCTCTACTGTTTTCCTGGGCAACTACAACTACTGAATTTAGAAGCTTTTTGTTATTAAGGGAAGGGGGAAGACATTATTCTTGGGGTGGTCGGCAAGGGAGCAAGCTATCCCATTACCAAAGTGATAAAATATTTACTGCATGTAACTGAAAATATCACCAAGTTTCCCCCAAGAGAATGTCCCTCTTTCTCCTCAGCAAGAAAGCAAGCCACAAAGGCCAACGTGTTGTCCCTACAGCTATACATCATAAAGCTGACCCCACAGATGTGGACTGTGACATCTCTCCCCAGCTCTTCTGGGAAGGTGTCATGCCAAGTGTCAGGTTCCAGCTCATGCTGCGGTCTGAGGGGAGTGGGTAGGTGGGTGGTAAATAGCTGAAAGAACACCCAGGGGGGAATAGGCAGGTGAAACATGTTTTTTTTCCAGCAGCTCTCTTACACCCTCCATCTTTGTTTTGGCTGCCTGCTCCTGCTCTGCGACTCTTGCCCCTCCCACACTTACAGCTGCACTCCCTGGCAGGCAGGACCTCCTGGCTCCCCTCTGTCCGTCTGCAAGCGCTGTGTGTACAGCGTCAGCAGGGCAGTTATATCTTTTACAGACAATAGTGACTTAGAGCCAAGTATGAGCTTACACAAACAGGTTATGTAACAAGTGGAGTTGTGCGCCTGCACTCTAAACTCCCTGAGTCAAGCTGGGCTGGATGTCTGCCTCAGCCTATTCTTGACCAAAGCACATCCATTTACCTCACAGAAGGAGACAGCGTTGGTGCTGGGAAGTCTGGAGAAACTGCTGGCTAAGTTGAGCCTGACAAGGAGCCACTAGTGCACCAAGCATGCCAGGAAGCGGGAGGCAATAGAATCCCAAACGCCTTGGGTTAAATCTGGGGCACAATCCAGGTAGGTGGTGCTTCTCCCATATGTACTGCCACATTCTACCCCTGATCCTTTAGGCAAACTGTCTCAGCAGCTTTGCTGTCACAGCATTCTAGGGGCCAGCCAAGCAGGAAGGTGAAGCTGGCTGCCTCCAGGGAGGCTTTTCTTTCCTGAGGAACAGAAGGGAAATCTGCAGCTGAGGCTCATCTCTCAGCTGATCTAGGGCTTTTAAATGTTATTTTTTCCCCTTTGTGCTGCATCTGATGCTTAAGACATTAGCCTAAAAACCCATCAATGAAGACTATATATATCCAGTCTTCAGGATCCTCAATTAAGATAACAGTCTTAGTTATAAGATTATCAGATAAGATAATCTGAAGCTAGCCTCTGTTAATAGTTATGTTTTATTTTTAAATTTGGAGATATACAGCATATTTTCCAGTTAAAACCCACTGCTGATCAACACACTGTTCTATCTTAAAAGGAAAAGAATGTGCATACGTCCAAAATTAAAAAAAAAAAAACTCTGTTAAAAAAGAAAATGGCTGTTTTCCTAAAGAAAGCAATCAGCACAGGTCCACAGCACTGGTCGTGATTGTGTTGATGGTTAGCAGAGTTTCAAGACAAGCAGAACTTGATGCTGCGTTTCATTTCCATCTCCTGTAGATCTTGTCTAATTTTCTTCAAAAAGAGGCCTTTCAAATGTACTCAAACTCATATGCCTGAGTGAAATGTAATAGAAACATACTAAGCACCTACACTTAGGCCCTCTGTAATTCTACTCCAATGTCTCCAATGAGGAGACATTTGATTAGTTATCGGGAGACACAACAAGAACCCCAAGGAAAGTCAGGTTCAAGTTCCCCTGTTGTAATTACTGATGCATGTAATTAAATCATGTACGAAGACATTAAATATTTCAGCAAAGTCTGTTTCAAGTTGTTTTACCTCTGAAAGACACTAATACGAAATGATTTTCTCAGGTAAATGAGATTTAGCTGTGTTGGTGGTTAGACCAGACACAGCAGCTGCAGGTTTAATTAAACGTTTGCCTAACCATATAAAAAGACAGTGATGTATCTTCATAGCATCTGGTAGCCTCACTATCCTCCAGTCATTCTTTAATTAGCATGCTGGTGAATTTAATAGAAAATGGCTTTAACTCAGAAGCAGATGGTTCTTCTGAGTGACAAGGGGAATGACAATTTCTGTCATGTTTACTTCCTATGTAGCTTTCTAGTTTGAAATACTCCTTCAGAGCACAGTTCAGGTGAAATCAGGGGTCCTGTTTAAAATCTTCAAAAAGCAACCAATTCTGAACCTCGTTCTCTTGGAAAAGTCTGGTTCATGAGCTTCAAGTGATGGTTTTCTTTTTCTATCCTTTTTCATTTCTCATATTTTATGATGATATTAGCCTTTCTGTTAAGTTAAAAGAATGGTTTTATGCAAATTTATATAGTATCTCTGAGGTATATAATAATACATCTGTTGGACACAATCCAGTCTCTGAAGTGATATTGATTATCAGAATTTTAAAGTTTAGAAAACTTGAACCCTTCTCCCTCTGAGAGTAACTGCCAGCCACTGGCTTCAGAGAAGAGAGGGAAAAAAATTATTGCTTTTCATAGATGTTTTAGGTAAGAGAAAATTCCAAGGAATAGAAAAAATGAGAACGTCTGTAATTGTTGGTGAGCTTTGGTTCTTCTGGGCCCATGATTTGTCTCTGTATCATGAGTAAAAGCTTTTCCAACTGCTTATTACTTACCTTCTTGGGCTGTGGCTCTGTTGCACCTAGGAAATCATACATAATAACTTAGTTTGCTTTACATGGTTAAGATGGACTGAATGAAAAATGGACAATTTATCTATTTGGAATAAGTGTTATTTCTCCACTTACGCCCTTATTTTCATATTTTCAAATTCGGCAACTAATCCAAACCAATCATGTGCAATGTGCCTGTGCTAAGAGCTTCCGGCTGTGATGATAGACACTTTATTTAAATTATCTCATTTAATTCTCACAGTAACTCTGTAAGGTAGGTTTTGCTAATCTTTATTACAAATGAAGATATAGGCTAAAGAGGTTATGTGAGTGAGAGGACCCAGTTTTGGACACAGTTTGCAAACAGCAATATTGTTCTCTCTACTTTGGTGCTGCATTGTTTTAAGACCCAGAAGCTATTTATTGCCCATTCACAGAACAAACATGTACCGCATCTAACCATGTGCCAGACAGGTTATGGGCATCCAAAGTCATATGGATCCTCACTACTGCACTTGAGGACCTGTTAGTCAAGGGGGTAGATATGCATAGTCATAATCATAATATAGAATGGGGAGAACTATGGCAAAGATGCTTTCAACTACATTGCGAGCCCGGAGGAGGGAGCAGGCAATTTTGCCACATATCACAAACAAATTGACGTTAGATTGCAGAAGGAGAAGGAATCCTCCTGGGGGAAGGCTGAGTGGTAGCTTATTCCAAGCAGAGAGAACACAATTAATAAAGGCTTAGCGTACTGGAAGAACTTGGAATATTTGAAGCACAGAGGGATGTTTCCATGAATGGAGATAAGAAGCATGGACATCGCAGAGGGTACCTGGTTCTTTGCCGCAATGTCAATAAACTCAGACGTTCCTGATGCCAGGTGAGTAATAACAATGACATAAGTGAACTGTGTTTGGTGATTGGGTGTGGTGATGGCTTTGGAAAGTAGTTTTTATGCTTCATTTTCTCAAAAGGAGATTTTGATTTTCAAAAAATGTTAAACTTTTATTGGTCCAGAAGTCCACCTTTTGGGAATTTATGTTGAAATTACACCTTCCTTATGCAAAATGACATTTGTATCCATCTCGTGCATCCATTATAACCTGTTTGAAAGAAAATATTGGCGAAAAACTAGGACCTTTTCAAAAAGAAGTCGTTCAGTAAAGTTCTTAGGTTTCAAAATAAATACAACTTTTTCAAACCTAAAGAAAATTGAATGTGTCTGCAAGGTGTATTCATCTCTCAAGCTGCCAGTTCGCAACTTTTGGGTGTGGGGCACCTGCTAGCTCCCTACTTGCTGATCACTTCAACCTCTATTTGCATTAAACACATTTCCTGCTGGCAAGTTTGGGAAAAACGGAATATCATTTAGGGGCGGGCAGTACACACAGGATATTAAAGTTCCTGTTACAGTTTTGTTTTCTTGGGAGTTAGCACTTTGAAGGAAGATTTAACTTGAAATGCATTCACTTTGCACCTTTTCAGCAGTTCTTTACACTTGCTTGTGTTAAAATGAAAATATTTAGCTATAGGGAAAAAATGGCACAGGCTTGTTTGATCAACCAACACAAAGAAAACTTTGGAGAATCTGGGGGATAGGGAATAAGTAAGAAGAGAGAGAGAGGAAGAAAGTGAGGACTATCCTTGTTAATAAAAACATCAGGTCAGGAATCCACGTGCCCTAACAAAGTATCTCTTCTCTGCTAGGTTTTTTACAGTTCCACTGTAAAATCTAGAATCTCATCAGGACACATTTTATCAAAGAGAATTTCCCAGTATACATTATGTTGCTCATTAAATTTTGCTTAATAAAAGTAAAATGTGTATATAAAAATAAGGAGTATGTATACCTTGCATTCCTTAAAGGAATGGCTATTCTTATTTGAAAAAATATATTACATTTATCTTGGGAACCCAGTCTATCTTTCTAAGTGTGATTTAGCCTGGTCCATAGCAAGAAATGTATATTTTTCATTATGAAAACCTTTTCAAAAGACATTTCACTGTAAGAGATATACGAATGATCTTTAAGTGTATGAAACGATGCTCTATTTCACGCATAAGAAATGCAAATTAAATGTACATTAAGATACTATTTACTACCTATCAGTTTGGCAAAAATTTCAACACTTCTGATACCCTATCAACAGGGCTTTGGGAAAGCAGGCACTTTCATATGTGATTGTTGAGAATGCCAAATGATATAGCCCTTGTATTAATCAGGGTTCCTCAGAGAGACAGAACCACTAGAGTGTGTGCGTGTAGAGAGAGAAAGAGATTTATTTGAAGGAATTAGCTCACACTGCGATGGAGGCTGGCAAGTCCATAATCTGCAAGGTGGACCAGCAGCTGAAAACCCAGGAAAAGCTGATGCTGCAGTTCAACTTCACAGTCTGTCAGGCTGGAGAATTCTCTCTGCTCCTCTCAGAGCAGGCCAGTCTTTTATTGTATTCTGGCTTTAGCTGACTGGATAAGTCCACTCACATTGGGGAGGGTAATCTCTTTTACTCTAACTATTAATCTCATACAAAAATATTTTCATAGAAACATCCAGAATAATGTTTGACCACATATCAGGGGCATCCTGGCCCAGCCAAGCTGACACATAAAACTAGCAGTCAAAACATGATGTAAGAGAATTTAGAAATATCTAGTAATGCTATATATGCATTTACCCCTTGACTCAAAAAACCTGCTAAAAATTTATTGTGAAGATATGTATATACAACATAAAACAACATTTGCACAAGATTACACATTACAATTACAACAGTTTTTGAAATAACAAAATATTAGAGAAAAACTAGGGCCTAATCAAAGAGAACTGGTTGAATAAACTATGAAACAAGTATTTAGTAGATGAGTTAGTAGTAAAAATGCTAAAATGGATCTCTAGAAACTGTATACAACTATTTCAAAAAATGCACTCAAAGTTTTTAAAAAAGCAAGATGTAAGTGAGTACATAGTATGCTACTTTGTATAAGAAATAAGAGGAGAGGAACGATCCAAGATGGCTGATCGCTAACATCTTGGGATTGCAGCTCCCAGTGAAAGCGCAGAGAACGTGAGGATGCCACACTTTCAGAAAAATTTTGGTCACTCACGGAGCAGAAGATAACCAGTGGAGGAGCCACACGGGTCGCCAGCCCAACTCTTGTGGCCAGCGCAGCAGTTTTGCCGGCACCTCGGCGCAGCAGCTCTTGATGCAGAGTAAATGGGACTGGTTCCCCTTCTGACCGAGGTTTGGAGGAGCCACACGGGTCACCAGTGTGACCCTAGTGGCTGGTGCAGTGGTTTTGCCAGCACCTCGGCGCGGCAGCTCTTGGTGAAGAGTAAACGGGACTGGTTCCCCTTCTGACCAAGGTTTGGAGCTCCGGGAAGGCAGAGTCACCTAATATGGACTCAAGAAGGAAGCCAGACTGGAGATCCCCGGGCAGAAAAGCACCATCAGTCTTAACGCTGCTGTTTTGGCCGGCGCAGTGGGTGGCTTGTATTTCGGCCCTGGGAATTAACAACTTGGATGCCCACTCAGAGACCTAATTTGAAAGTTGGTAATTACAAAGACGTCAGGTGGTAAATTTACAATGATGGGAAGAAACCAGCTTAAAAAGGCTGAGAATACTCAAAATCAGAATGCCTCTCCCTCTACAGAGGATCACAGTTCCTCATCAACAAGGGAACAAGGCTTGATGGAGAACGCGCATCCCATTAACAGAATCAAGCTTCAGGGGATGGATAATAAGAAACTTCTGTGAGTTAAAAGAACATGTTGTAGCCCAATGTAAAGAAACTAAGAACTTTGAAAAAAAGGTTTGACGAAATCCTAATGAGAATAGACAACTTAGAGAGGAATATAAGTGAATTAATGGAACTGAAGAATACAATACA
>CM052652.1:6677815-6717987 GCA_028533165.1 Leontopithecus rosalia | reverse complement strand
GTCTCTTTTGATCTTTGTTGCTTTAAAGTCTATTTTATCAGAGATGAGAATTGCAACTCCTGCTTTTTTTTGCTCTCCATTTGCTTGGTAAATCTTCCGCCATCCCTTTATTTTGAGCCTTTGTGTATCCTTGCATGTGAGATGGGTTTCCTGGATACAGCACACTGATGGGTTTTGGCTTTTTATCCAATTTGCCAGTCTGTGTCTTTTGATTGGTGCATTTAGTCCATTTACATTGAGGGTTAATATTGTTCTGTGTGAATTTGATGCTGCCATTTTGATGCTAGCTGGCTGTTTTGCCCATTAGTTGATGCAGATTCTTCATTTTGTTGATGCCCTTTAGCATTTGGTATGTTTTTGGAATGGCTGGTACTGGTTGTTCCTTTCTATGTGTAGTGCCTCTTTTAGGAGCTCTTGCAAAGCAGGCCTGGTGGTGACAAAATCTCTGAGATCTCTGAGTACTTGCTTGTTCGCAAAGGATTTTATTTTTCCTTCACTTATGAAGCTCAGTTTGGCTGGATATGAAATTCTGGGTGGAAAATTCTTTTCTTTAAGGATGTTGAATATTGGCCCCCACTCTCTTCTGGTTTGTAGGGTTTCTGCTGAGAGATCTGCTGTGAATCTGATGGGCTTACCTTTGTGGGTGACCCAACCTTTCTCTCTGGCTGCCCTTAGCATTTTCTCCTTCATTTCAACCCTGGTGAATCTGACTATTACGTGCCTTGGGGTTGCTCTTCTTGCAGAATATCTTTGTGATGTTCTCTGTATTTCCTGGACTTGAATATTGGCCTGCCTTGCTAGGTTGGCGTAGACTACAGTTTTCTTAATCAATATCACACTAGTTGAAAATTACTCGATTTTTATAGATATTGTTGATTTTCAATACAAATTATTATGAATATACTTTATGCTATGCAACAGAACTTCGTATGTATTTTAATAAGAATATTTGTGGTGAATAAATATTTCTGAAGGTGAAATGTAGAGTCTTGATTAGAGAATTCAAAATTCTATGCTCATAAAAAAAATGAGATCATGTCCTTTGCAGGGACATGGGTGGAGGATAATGGAAGCCATTATCCTCAGCAAGTTAATGGAGGAATAGAAAACCAAATACTGCATGTTCTCACTTATAAGTGGGAGTCGAATGATAAGAACACATAGATACATGGGGGAGAACAACACACACGAGGGCCTGTCAGAGGGTTGGGTGGGAGGAGGGAGAGCATCAGAAAGAACAGCATAATACGTAGGTGATGGGATGATCTGTGCAGCAGAACACCATGGCACACAGTTACCTACATAACAAACCTGCACATCCTGCACATGTACCCTGGGACTTAAAATAAAAGCTGGAAAATAAAATAAAACTCAAGTTAAAATGAGAAGAGAATTCAAAATGCTGATTACCTTTCTTATGGTATAAATTAGTATGAATTTGTACCCAGTTGTAACTCTTTTTGTACTGGAATCTTTTGAATTACCACACAATGTCAGAGCAACCAACAGATGCCTACTATATCAAAGCTTTCTGATTCCAATTTAGTGCTATTCTTTACACACTATGCTAGTGATATGGAGAGCATACATCTCCCCAGGAGAGCATAAAGGAAGAGGGACTGTGTAGCAGTAACAGAGCTGGACTGAGTAGACAGGTGGGGTCTCCCAGTTCTGACAATCTTCTTGATTCATAGCATGCTGGTTTTTATTTCAGACTTTGTGTGTTTATATAATTTTTAAAATGATTAAGTTTGTTGACTCTTCTGTAGAGAAAGATATCATGTAATGAAGTATTTTTCTTTCTTATAATATTTCCAAGAACAAATGCTTAACGATAGACAAAATGAAGTTAACATACTCTAACAATAGAAGGGATAAAAAAATACTATCTCTAGTGGTGGGAAAAAGTGAAGCAGTTGGGTTATACCAATTCTGAAACAGAAAGATAATAAAAATGACAGCTTCTGAAACTTAAGAAGAAAGTGAAATTAATACCATTTTTTAATGCACTGAATGCTTATTAAAGATTACTGTACTTGAAATGAGATGACTTGAGTTCTAATCTCAGATCTACAATTTTATGAATCACAGAAATCATCTAAGACATAATTTTTACTTCTGTAATATGGTACTATGTACTATCTGCCTGTCACTTATAGTAATGTTGTAAAACTCACAGGAGAAAAATTAACTTCCTCAACTCATTTCATGATTTTACTACTAAACATGTAACTGGTATGAATCAGCCAATATAAAATTCCATCTCCCTCCATTTTCTTTCTAGCATGTGAAGTATCCATGAGGCTTTTAGATTTCTTTTTAGAATTTTATTTTTATGTATCTGTAGTCTTTGGGTATACTTCTCTGCATGGCATGTTTAGTGGTTGTTCTAGGTATTATACCTTCTTCCATCTTCCTGGACTGTTTGTTTTTTAGGAGCAAGCCTCAAATATATACCATAAAATGCTGCTGTCTCTGCTTGACTTATTCATTTTGGGAATGACATTAACCTGTCTCATGGTTCCGTGGCTCTCTAACCCATCTTTTATATTCTCTGTAACTTATCTTCAATAGTTCAGAATGGAATTTGTGATTTGTATTTTTGACTCTATATATAGGGACAATTGTCAATAATTTATATACTCTAATCTGGAATAGAAATCCGATGGGAGATTAATAAACAACTGAAAGATTCTTAAAGAAAAGCTTACATTAGGGGTAGCTACAAGAACTTCAACTATCTTTACCTCCAATGAACATCAAAGACTCTCTTGAATTCATATTAACATAACGGACATTAGAAAAGTTTTTCTAACATTGATAAAATGAATGGCATTTAAAGTACGTGGATTGGCCAGAAATGTCAGGTAAGCACTATCAGAATCCAGCAGGCTCAGTACCCCAAACCTTTCAGAGAGCCAGCCTTGGATTAGGATTCTAATCCATCTCATCTGTGACCACTCACCCAGGAATTTTCACACAGGAAAAATCCTCTTAGATTTGTAATTGAAGTGAATCTTCCAGACAAAGTATTTATTGGGATGCCTAAAAAGAGAGCTAGTACTTCACTGAGCCTACAAATAAATTGTGGTTGGTTTGTGTGCCTGCTGGCTAAGAAAAGTCAGTATGCACGTCAGAACTACATCTGAGATTCGCTGTCAGTGTCTCATCCCTGGTGCTTATACTGTGGGGAAGAAGACCTACAGACACTTCCTACCTCTAACTAGTAGGAGATAACTGGTATTTCGCTAATGGAACATAATAATTGTCAACTACCAGTTTGTCTTGAGCCATTTGCAACCTCATGGCATATAGTATTGCCTATGTCTTCCCTCCATGTTACATTGGGGAAGTTCAGGCTCACTCCATGCTTTGCTGAAGGCCAGGTTCAGATTCTGTTCTCTTTGACTGCAAAAATTCTCTGATTTGTGTCTGAAGTGCAACTGGAGGCCCTGAGGCAGCCCATGTTTTTTCTCAAATAACCCAAAGTGGCAGCTCCTTGGAAGGAGTTATTCAGGGACTTTAACTCATTTATGCCCAGTATCATATGGGCTACCTTCCTCCAATGCCCTGCAAACACCTAGACCTTCTATAGTACGTGAGGAGAGAACAGATGCATGGTGGAAGATGAGACATCTATGAAAACAAATAGCTTTGTAAGAGTTATCCCCAACAATTTCAGCATGATTGCATCTAAGTGTGTGTAGAAAATAGGGCAGAAATGACTTTTTCCATAATTTCCAGGAAAAAAGGTGACATGATTAGAGGTTTTCTCTTTGTGTTTTTTTTGTCAAGACTTTACTCTTGAAACCTTCTCACAGAGTCTACTTGGACATCTAATCTAGTAAACTAAGAAAGGAATACTCTTGTTCTAAACACTATCCAGAGCTAAAAAGATTGAGCTGGAAGTATTTTGAGCTGCTGGAAGCCCTTTTCTAAAAGGAAATGTCAGCAGGGACTTTAGTATAAAAAAATGGATGTCTGAGATGATAGGGTTGCTCAGTAGAATTACTCATCATTGCTTCCAGAGCCCCTAAGCTCTTCCAAAAAGCCACTGCTTAGAAGTCAGAGGCATTCTCATGTGGCCTTTTTCTGCCATAGATTAAAATTTGCAAGGCTCTTTGAATTCAAACTCCCATTTTTTGGAGTTTGTGTCAAATCATAGTTCTGTGGGAGTTTTCCTGTTTGTTCTCAGAATAGCACTGTCTGGCTGCCAGTGAACCACTGTGGGTCAGGCCAGTTGGAGACACAGAGGGCCTTCAGGTTCTCCAAATTAGGTAGCCCAGTAGTGCCATATTGGCAGCTGAAGGGGATGCAAGGGTGTCAAGTGGATGTACATTTTGGCAATGGCAAACAAAATAGTGATACTCTGTTTTAGAGCTATACCATATCCTCTAGTAAGCCCCAGAAATACCATATAGTCCATGGATAAGGCCTCCTTGCTGTAGAAGATGGCAGTGATGGAGAAATGCTTTGAGTTCAAGGGCATTGAGATTTTCTCACTTGTCTTGGCCTGGGTTGGCCTAAAGCATGAGTAGTTTACCTTCCTGTGTGATTTGAGTAGTATCAGGAAGTCTTATCTGCTCGTAGGTATTCACTCAACCAGTGCCTGGAAGTCCACCACTGGAGATAAGTTTATCCCTGATTAAGTATGAAGCATGCAGTACAGTGTTTAGTATCTAGCAGGCACCCAGTGCTTCGCTGCAATTGTTATTATAAACATGATCATCTCTGGTGGTAGATCTTAATCAAGAATACTTGGAGGTGCATGGGAGGACTTTTTGGTTATCACAATGCAGAAGGATGTGGTGTGGGAAACGGAGAAGAGAGGCAGGCAGCGTTACTAAATAGCCTGCAGAGGGAGGGATAGTCTTATATAAGGATGAATTTTTCTGCTGCAAGCTCCAAACTTTTCTTTTATAATGTATATTACATGCAGAAAAAAATCAGACTTATCACTATCATCTTAGTGTACATTTATCTGATTCGTCTTGTTGACAATCTGAGAAACCTGTGTACCGTGCAAAACCTGTGTGTCTGTGGGAGTGGCGAAAATGTCAAAACCCAACCAGGCCTAATTTATGAACACAAACATATTAGGGGCAGGTGGGGAGCAGGTGAGAATTGAATTAAGTCAGCGTGTCTTCTGCAAAATCATATTTTCTGTTTTTTTCTGGACCCCCAGTCCCTCACACATGTTTGTATGGAAATGCAACTTCAGGATATTGAAAAATAAACAGAAACATAAAATCTGGCTGATGTTTAAAAGAAGGCAGGGTAACCCTGGGAGATCTTAGGTTGACTCTGACTTTAACATGAGAAGGGAAAAGGTGGCAGGCAGGCTGGCCACTTGATGAAATGGGCATTCCAGGATATAGAAACCAGATGGAAGTTTATCCTGCTCTGTCGCTGACCTCATTATTGCAGCTACAATGGCATTCATTGAGCCCATCCCCAGCAGTCGCATTGATTTGCTCTGCCTAGTGGGCCGTGATGAAGCCCACGTGCCTCACAGACAATGCTTCCCTTCCTATGCGTGGCATTTCCTGAGGAGCGCAGAGAATGCTCCCTTTGTTCTTCTCCAGGATTTTTATTAGCACCTGCCCAGGTCGGTGCCTCTCACTGCACCTGCGAGTTAGTGATCTCCATGTAAGTCATGTCCCCTGAGATTGTGATGACAGGACAGTTCAGGTGAACCACAGCCTCTCCCTGGAGCACTGACAATAACAGGTCTTGAGAATTGACCTGTCCTACTCTCCTCTCAAAGGCCCCTTGTGATCGCTTAAACATAAATATGTGGAAAAAAAATATCCTAATAAGATATGATATAACAGGGAAATAACATTAGCAGCCTTCTATAATGAGCATGCTGTAATCAGCCATAAGCAGAGGAAGTGGTGTGTTATCAGAAATTACGAGATATTTAAAAGAGGCTGCTGGGTCAAAGGCTCTCAAGACTGTGGGGAATCAATGAGCGTTTTCAAAATCAGTACAGGTCAAGGGCTTTTTCAGTGCGACATTTTCTGAGCTTAGATCCAGAATGTTCTATCATTAGAATAATGTCATAATTACCTAATAATTTCTGTAAAAATAAGTGTATGCTTATTATAATTGCTACAATGGGAGGGCTGAACTCTGTACTGAAAACACTCTAAAATCTAACTCTAAATTATAGCCTGACTTAAAAGGTAAAAGACATACCAGCTCTCATTGCGGAGACTAAAACTCCCTCTGCGATCCGGGTTCTTCCCTGGCGATGTGGTTCCTAGGACTCCTGAACACACCTCTTAGAAGCAATGTCGACTTCCTCTATCACGTCCTTACATTAACCCTTGCTCCTACTCACTTCCTCCCCTGCCCATATGGGATGGCATCCTGATGAAAAGGAAAATAGTCCCTTATCCAGTGACTATTCCAGGTGTGGACTCTGGTTGAAGGAAGAAAAGAGGTGGGTTTTATTTCTAAGGACAAGATCTTAGAGCACTGAGGTCTTCCAGCAGAAAAGTCAAAGGCCCCTGCCCTACTGCCACTGAGTCCTGAGCACGGCATTAGCCCCATGGCCACCGATGCAAAGACTGCTGAAAGGGTGGAATGGTTGTTCTATAGCGGAGAGGTAATGGCATAATAAATAATCCAGTAGCTAAATAAGATGCATTTCTCCCTCCTTTCTGTTTCTTTTAACATGCATTTAAAGTGCTAAGTACTGTATTAGATTCTAGAAATGCAAGACTGAGAAAGTCACAATCTTAGCTAGGAAGAAATTTCTGCCCATCAGAAACCACAAGTATGTAAAAAATAACCAAACTTTGGTGAGATTTAGGTTAATACATAGCTAATACACATTAATGACCCTAATACATTGTGGTCATTTTTATCCACAATCATTAGTATCAGAAAAGGACCACATGCAAAGAACTTAAAAGGTGATCGATATTTGGTGATAAATAGGAAGAAAGGTTGGATTAAAACTTTATTCTGAAAAACTACTGACAACAATGAAAAATAAATATGTATCTCTCTCTCTCTCTCTCTCTCTTTCTCTCTCTCTCTCTCTCTCTCTCTTTTGAGACAGAGTTTCACTCTTGTCACCCAGGCTGGAGTGTAAAGGCACGATCTCAGATCACTGAAACCTCTGCCTCCTGGGTTCAAGCAGTTTTCCTGCCTCAGCTTCCCAAGTAGCTGGGATTACAGGTGCCCACCACCAGGACTGGCTAATTTTTAAAAAAATTTTTAGTAGAGATGTGGTTTCACCATGTTGGGCAGGCTAGTCTCGAAGTTCTGACCTCAGGTGATCCACCTGCCTCGGCCTCCCAAACAGCTGGGATTACAGGCATGAGCCACTGTGCCCAGCTGTATTTCTTATATTTAACAAAAATTTGGTAAAAATTGCATTTATACCTTAATTCAAATAATGGACAGAGATAAAACAAGGGTTGATCTTGGAGGTGGTTTGAAGATTTTCCTTCAAATTGTATGATGACCGTGCATATTGTCTTTCACTGTATCTTTGACTTTCTCATCTCATGATGCAAAATGGCTCCATCTGCAGAAATAGTGGAAGTCTTAATCAATTTTTTCCAAATCTTGTCTTAATTTTGTGGTACCGAAGGCATTTTCTTTTGGAATCTCCCTGATCTGTTTATACAAAAAATCAACTGCAACATATCTAGAAGTTTAGCCACTGCATATGTAGCCTTTTAATCAATCCACATTTGTTCAGCTCAGTACCTTACTACCTCCTCTGCCTTATCTTAAGTTCTGGGAATCTCAGAGGTCCTATAAGAGCAAATCAGACAACTCTAGTCTCCTACAGCACTTGAGCTTTCTTCTCCTAAGTCCTTGCCACTCCTACTTTGCCTTTCCTTCTTCCAAAAATTTGTTGATAATTTTCACCCACAGTCTCTGGTTATTTTGGTTTGTACTTAAATTTTTTGCTCTCAATTATTTAAGTGAAATCTTGTGAGGGAAGGGAGACAATTACATGAGGTTGGTTTGCCATGTTTAATCAGGAGCCTCTGCAGATTTGGATGTGGACAAGATCACACTTATAGCAATGTGGAGCAGAAATAGAGAAGGCAGAACCAAGGCAGAGGGCGCTCCCCCTGCTCCTGTTCACAGTGATCTGCTGGAGTGCACGGCCTGCATTAAATGCCTCTGCATTTTCCCATCTGGTCATTTTTCAACTCACTTCAGTCTGGCTTCTGTCTCCATCAGTCCAGTTGAACCTGCCATGGCTGAGTGTACCAGTAACTTCCTGGTTGCTCAACAGAGGAGACACCTATTAGTCTTCATCTCAGTTGGCTCAATGTCCACCTTTTCTCTGAGTCCTCTCTCCTTTGGGTTTTTATGCTTTCTCTCCACTTTTAGTTGTTGTTGTTGAATCTTTCATACCCCTGCTCTCTGTATCTTTTTCTATTGCTAAATGTTGAAGTGATCTATTGTTCTACCTTTTGTCACCTTATATTACACTCTCCATTCTCCTTTGATTTAATTTCAGCCCATTTTCCTTTCCTGGCATAGGGATTGATTTTGAACACACACACACACACATACACACAAACACGCACACATGTACACTTCTACTAAAACATCTTTTTTATTTTCCACAGGCACATTAAATTCAGTACATTCAAAGCTAAAAACTAAGCTCATTTTCTCACCCGATTTCTTTCTCCTTTATTCTCTGTTATCTTAAGTGACCTCCCCATCTTCTGTGCTTTCCATTCTCTCATCCGTCACAGATGATCATTCATTAAACTTTGTTGCTTTTTCCTCCCTAAATCTCTCAAACATTTTTCTCTCTTCTTTAATTCTAAGGGCGAGGCCCTTAGTTCAGGTCCGTATCACATCCCTACCTAATTCCTGTGACAGATCAACTTAACTGCATTCATTTTACCTCCACTCCAATTTCTCCATAGTTCATAATGCCACAAAAGTTTTATGAAACGTGTCTAATCACATCACTCTTGCTTTGTCTTAGTTATCTAAGACAACTTGTTACATGTAAAAAATTCCCAAAACTTAGTTGCCTAATACAATAAGAAGCATTTACTAATCTCATTGATTCTAAGCCTCAGAACTTTGGCCATTGCTTAGCTGGATATTTGTGGCTGAAGGTCTTTTATGAGATTGTAGTGAAGGTGTCACATGGGCTACAGTCATCTAACAGCTTGAATCAAGCGGGAAGATCTGCTTCTAAGGTGGCTCATTCCTGTAGTTGGTGACTTGATGCTGGCTATCGGCAGGAAGACTTTGTACCTTACCAGATGGTCCTCTCTTAGGCTGCTTGAGTGTTCTCACAGCGTGACACTGGCTTTCTCTGCAGCGAGTACTCCAGGAGAGAGCCATGCCAAAGCCAATCTTTTGGTGACCTAGCCTCAGAAGGAATACTCTGCAGCCATAAAAAAACGATGAGTTTGTGTCCTTTGTAGGGACATGGATGAACCTGGAGACCATCATTCTCAGCAAACTGACACAAGAACAGAAAATCAAACACCGCATGTTCTCACTCACAGGTGTGTGTTGAACAATGAGAACACATGGACACAGGGAGGGGAGCACTACACACTGGGGTCTGTTGCAGGGAAATAGAGGAGGGACAGTGTGGGGTGGGGAGTTAGGGAGAGATAGCATGGGGAGAAATGCCATATATAGGTGATGGGGAGGAAGGCAGAAAATCACACTGCCATGTGTATACCTATGCAACAATCTTGCATATTCTTCACATGTACCCCAAAACCTAAAATGTAATTTTAAAAAAAGAAGTCACATAGCGTCACTTTGTGCCACATTCTGTTCATTAGAATTGAGTCATTAAGTTTGGTTCACATTCAAGGGTTGGGGAATTAGGAACCACCTTTGGAGGACTGTGAAAAAAATTCACAGACATATTTTAAGACCATCCCAGATTCTAAAAATCTTTCAATGCCTTTTGCAATATACCTACCACTTTCTTTGTATTCTTATCCTTCAGCTCTGCAAAACTACTCAGAGTTATACAAACTCACTATGATGTTTTTCTGTGCCTATGCCTTGTGCACACCATTCCCTTTGCTGGGAATATCTTTTTTACTTCTTTACGAAGCTAACTTCTCTTTATCCTTCAAAATTGTAACATAAACATAAACCCAGCCACAAATATTATCAAATATTTCCTGTTTCTGTACCCCAGCTATTTGTCTTCTACCAATCAGATTTGATAGAGAGCATAACCTTTTTTTCCTCTTTTTTCTTTCTATCCAGATCTATGATGTTGGGCTGGTATCTTTTATCTCCATATCCCCACTGCTTAGCACAGTTTCTGCCACATTTCTGGATGCTGAGGATTTATAAAACAAAGGTGTGAGTTCATTAATATCAGTGCCTACGCTCCACAAAAGCTCAACAAATGAGCAAAATAAATTACTAAGGACTTTAACCAAGTCAGCAACAGTAGGTATGAGAGAGGAAGAAGAATTTAAGAAAAATGCAGTGACTGGATCCAGGAAAGAGAGAGAGAAGAAGGCATCAAGATGATTCAGTGGTATCTAATTGACCTATTAAGTTAACTAAGAGAAAAAAGAGTCAATTACAGGAGGAAAGAATCATGCATTCAGTTCTGAAGATGCAGGTTTAGAACCCCTGTGATTGTTCTATAGAACTGCCTCAGAGGCCTTAGAAAAAGTGTTTGAAAGTCAGGAGAAAGATTACACCTGAGATAAAGGTGAGAGACACTATCTATACCTCCTTAGTGTCATTGTCCTGTATATAGAAAGGACCATAAGAGGTGGGAAAATATTGTAAAGGAAAGAGATAGAATAAATTATCTTCCCTCAGGTTATAAGGGTAGAGCAGAAGCTGATAGGGTTGACTATTGCCTCCCCACCCCCGTGGGGTTACACATGCCAGACATTCTGGCCAACTCCAGGCACCCTCCTCCCTAGTATTGTTCATCAACTACTGTGGCAAAGTACCAACCACTCCCTACCTAATGTGGTGTGTACTCCAGATGGTTACAGTTTTCAACTGCTGTGTCTATGCGCTGAAGCTCAATTCAATTTTATTCGTAATTCTGCAGCACCATTTAGAATTGTTGTTTATAAACTCATCAGGATGTTGGCTTGCCTAGTATTCTTCATGCATCTTAAGTTATGTATTACTGATTTAAAAATTAAAATGTTAGTTTTTTGAACCTGAAAAAATAAAAGTATTTTCTAGAAGTAATTGGAGTTACTTTATCTATAAGCAGTAACCTCTTCAATTAGCATACAGATAGGTAAGAGAGAGGTATGGGTTTCCAAGTTCTGCATTTTTGAAAATTAGTCTTTTTCAGCCATCATCTCATGAATAATTAGGGTAATTTGCAAGCCAATTTTAGGAGAAAATACCTTTTTAAAGCAATTCATTTTTTTCCACCAATTTTATTTCCAGACCTTGTTTGTTTTTTAAACTTGGAATGCATTTGAGCAAGTTTTCAGATTCTATTTCCCTCTGAAGAGCCTCTCTGCAGAAGCTCTAGGAGATCAGCCTTCGAGTCATCTCAGCCGTTATAAAAGGAGTCAGCCGTGTAAGCCGGAATGAGTCATATCAAAGCATCTTTGATCATTTTATTAGCTATTCGCTCTTTCAAGAGCTAGGACAAGTGGTTAGAATAGATTGTGTTGCTTTCAATGTACGCTTCTTCTGCCATTACTTCTCAGCTGCCAGTAGAGATGGCTGAAAGCAGATGGCAGTCAGGAGAAGTTTGTCTCTAGCTTCATGTGGAGCATTTCAGCTACACAGGGGCTTTAGGCAAACAGGAGTGTTTATCTCTAAGTCTCTGTCTGACCTCCTCAGCCCATGCCTCACGGAAGAAGCGGCTTTGCGGTGCATATCCCAGTGAGTTATGTGTGCTCATAAAAACATAGTGCAATTCACAAAGCTATCAACTCTAAGTCATGAAACAAAAACACCTGTCAAAAGAGTTTTAACTTGTTAATGACACCACAAATAGACAGAGGACAATGCCATCATTTCAGGGGACAGTTTTACACAGCAGGCCTCTTCCAGAGCATTCAGGATACTGCACGCTGCTTCTGGTCACTAATTAGAGAAGCTCCTTTGTGGACACCATAAATCAGTTGTCATCAGAGTACTCTATGCAGGGAAGCTTTGAATCTGTTAACACAGGGGCCAAACTCTATGGCTATTACCACTGGCCATTACCAGTTCCTGGGCATGGCTCATTGCTCAGCAGATAACTTTATATTTTCCTCATTGTCCTGAGATGATAGAATGGCTTATTGGGTACCATTTTGACTGTTACACGCACAGAAACACCCTCCAGTGTTCAAGGTCCTGGGATAAGTTTGGAGAGCAATTCACACACACACAAAAATGTCATCTATTATTGCACCAAATCCCTGAGCTCCTTTTGAGAAGCATGGAGTGAGATTTGGGATTTTCAGGCACATTCTACCTCATTTAGCAGGCCGCACCCAACGTAATGACACAACAAAGTCTACTGAGCTCAATGTTGGGCCTCTTCTGCTGGGTAAAGACATTCAGCCCTGTTTGTAGGTTTCTCTCTCTCTTTCTCTCTCTCTCTCCTCTCTCTCTCTCCACCACCCCCCTTTTTTTTGAGACAGAATCTTGCTCTGTTGCCCAAACTGGAGTGCAGTGGCATGATCTCAGCTCACCGCAACCTCTGACTCCTGGATTCAAGCAATTCTTCTGCTTCAGCCTTCCGAGTAGCTGGGACTATAGGTGCGTGCTATACAAGCTATTTTTGTATGTTTTAGGAACAAGGAGTTTTGCTATGTTGGCCAGGCTAGTCTCAAACTTGTGACCTCAAGTGATCCATCCACCTTGGCCTCCCAAAGTGCTGGGATTACAGCATGAGTCACCACACCTGGCTGCAGCTTCTCGTTTTTTGGGGACCATTTCTCAGCAGGAATGTCAACAATGGACATGGGATTAGGTACCGCTATGTCCCCCCAAAATTCACATGCTTGAAGCCCAGACTCTAAGTACCTCAGAATGTGACTAGGAAATAGAATTTTTAAAGAAGTGATTAAGTTAAAGCCAGGTCATCAGAGTTCTAATCCTATACGACTCGTGTCCTTATAAGAAAAGGGGATTAAGGCACAGGATTTAAATATTTTCCATTCAAAGTTAGCACATAGTGACAGCAGTATGATTGGTTATAAGCAGTGATTTTTTTGGGGGGAAAGGTGTATTTAACATTCCACATTAAGGATGTAATAGTCAAGAAGTCTTTTATCTCAGATATAATCTGGTCTGAGACAGAAACAAGAAAATAAGAAAGGAAGTTAATCTATAACAAAAGGTCAGCAACTAAGAAGTCATGCTCCATGACTTGGTCTTCAAACTCAACCTCACTTAGGGCCTAAAAACTTTTAGAAGCCCTAAGTGACAAACAATCCACTTTCCTTCACATTTCCCCCTTTTCTTCAAGATGTTTTGAAGAAACATTTCAGAAAAATCATTTTATTAGAGAGTAGTTAAATCCTGCTTCCCTAGGAAGGCTTATTCCTATAGAGTCATGTCCAGTGGAGGGCGGCCAAGTTTAATTTGTGAGACGGAAATGTATAAGGTGGAATTATCAGGGAACAGAAGGGAAGTAACTCGGTCTGGTTCAGGTCACATGACCATATTTTCAACTAAAGACGATTTTCTGAGCAGTCAATATTCTAGTTTTAGTCATCAATCACAGGCAAGCTGAAATACAAATCGTCAGTGATTTGGTAACTAGGAAAATGACAGTTGTGCCTGTGATTATGATAGTAACTACTTGAAGAACAGGATGAAGTGGAGAACTTAGCCCCAAGGGTAACCAACTAAACAAACCAGGTAGAGGATCCGCTTTTCTCAAGTAACCCTTTAGATTTTCATGTTTTTCTTTCTAATCGAGTCTCCACTTCCCCAGAGGTATTAATATAAGTACAATAGGTGCTGTGTGCTACTCCACAGACTCCTTTTTCAGCCAATAAATAGTCAGAGGCAATTCTGCTACTTAGTACCACCTGGGCTAAGGAATCCAAAGGGTTTTGTTGAGTTGTAGTGCTTTAGGCAGGGTCTTCAGCTATCTGACCAATAGTGGTTGATAGGTTTGGATTCAGCTCTTTAATATAAACTCCAGCATTTGAGATTAGTCCCAAAATGCTTTTCTCTGAGCTGTCATCATATCCTGCTAACGCAGTCCTGTTAGCTCTAAATGGAGGGACAAGGGGGTTCATCTGCATTCCTATGTAAGGATATGGGAGTTACAAAACGACCTAACAAACATACACCCTCTATTTACCAACGATTCAAGCAATGATGTGCCCAACCTTGGGTAGACAAATCAGTCCTGATGCCACATACAAACGCATAACCTGGGGAAACACAAGTAATTCCTCCGGGAGTATGTTCATTAATGTCCTCATTAACAGGAAGGGTAGAGAGCATCCGATCAAATACAAAATTTCATTTTTTGCATATTTGCCAGAAGCCACCTGCAGGATATGAAATGAAAGAGAGACGTCGGCAGAGCAGGGATTCATTTTTACAACAGCGCATTTATTTTCTTTCTTTTTTGAGATGGAGTCTCGCTCCATTGCCCAGGCAGTGGTGTAATCTGGGCTCACTGCAACCTCCGCCTCCCAGGTTCAAGCCATTCTCCAGCCTCAGCCTCCCAAGTAGCTGAGATTACAGGTGAGTGCCACCATGCCTGACTAATTTTTGTATTTTTAGTAGACATGGGGTTTCACCATGTTGGCCAGGCTGGCCTTGAACTCCTGGCCTCAGGTGATCCACCGCCTGGGCCTCCCAAAGTGCTGGGATTACAGGTGTGAGCCACCATGCCGGGCCAGCCATGCATTTCTTAATCCAATATGGCATGGAACGGGGAGAACCAGAGACAAATCCCTTCTGAGTAGGTTTGATAGATAGTTTTAGATAAGGTATAGAAGCATCAGTTTTTGTGGGAAATTGGGATTTGAAAAGTTAGTCCAGAGAGAGATGAATCTAAATATGTAATGGCATTAGCTGTATATGAAAAACTGTGACACATTTTTCTAATGACATATATTGGTCATGAATAGATCCGGGAATCATATGGCAGATCCAACAGTTTGGTTTCCTCCAGTAGCAACAATTTGTGAAAGTTTAATCAAAGTATTATCAGGCCATTCCATGCATTGAGACGAAGGAATAACCACAAGGAAAAAAATAAAATCCATTCTTTTCTAGTTGAACTACGCTGCTAAGTACTAAAACAAAAATTATCTCAACAGATTAGAGTGGGCAACTTCCTATGTTACATAAAATAATAACAGTTAACAAAATTTCTGAAGCAATGATAACATTGCTAGTAGATAAGTGTAAGTGTTCATTTAGATACAGGCTGCTCTGGCATCTTTGGAGTGCTGTCTACCTCAGATGTCTTTTTTTTTCTTAACCTGACATCAGTGTTAGTCAAAGATCACCTTCCAGTCCATTCATGAGGCTCAGCCTTCCTTAAATGAGAAACGTGGATCCATGAACCTGTGCTTTCTAACTTTGCAGCAAAGGGTGAGTAAGAAGTGCATGATAGGAACCTTTCCACTTCTATTGAAGGGAATTCTTTAGAAGACGTCATTTCCAGTAGACAAAATATTTTGGCCGAAGTCCATGGGTTTAAGGTTCATTGATTTTTGGAGAGTTCACTATAAAAATAATCTTTTGCTAAATTGTATTTTTTTACTTGGTTTCATAAGACCATTATGGCAATATAATATATCTCCTTTTATTTATGAATTGTATTTTTTACTTGTATTTATTTATGAATTGTACTTTTTTTACTTGGTTTCATAAGACCGTTATGGCAATATAATATATCTCCTTTTATTTATGAATTCATAGTTTACCAGGGATAGTTTCATAAATCTGTGTTATCTCAATTGGAGAAAAGTGATGTCTACTAAAAGGGATAGGTCTTAAGCAAAACCAATGAATGAAATTTTAGCCAAGGAATTTCAAAAGCCTTAATTAATTTTGCCAATTGTGTTTTGATTATTCTGTTTGTGCATTCTTCTAATCTGGATGACTGAGGGTTATTTGCACCGTGCAAATGTTGAAGAATTGGCCAAATATTACATATTGATTGGGCAATGTATCCAGTGAAATGAGTATCTCTGTCCCTGTGAAGTTCTAGAAGGGCTCCCCAAGTCCGAATAATTTTTTTCCAGGAGAATTTTACTTAGCACTGAAGCTGTTGCTCTTCTGCTTAGAAATGCTTCTACCCAATGAGAAAACGAGAACATATTTTATCTTTGTGATGGGTATAGCTGAATAAAATCACTAGAACATATTTTTATCCTTGTGATGGGTATAGCTGAATAAAATCCAATGACCACACCTCAAAGGGGACTTCAGGTAAAGGAAAATGTCCTTGATAACACTGTATGATTTCCCTAGACTATGTTTTGGGCAGATATAGCAGCAACTATAGGTCTTATGAGCTACAGTCATTATCATTACTTCTTCAGCAGCTTTTCAGTTGCTTCAGAGGTTTCCAGTAATACTGTTTTACCCAAGAAACCACTGTATAAAGGCTCCCGTGAGTTAACTCATGTACATAGATTAGAAATGATTACTGTAATTTAGTAGGAATTATAGGGAAGTCATGTGGCCAATAATCTATTTCATCCATGGGGGGAGTATGTTTTCCTTTTGTTTTCTAATGTTCTTAGAGCTCTGGATTGTGGGGCTTCTTTAAAAGTTCATATAAATTGCTTTTCTTGCCTGAATATATTTAGAGCAGCCCTCTTTGCTACCTAGCTGATGTCCTTTGTTTTCTGGTATATCTGATTTGGAATTACATGGGATTTTAATCATTGCTGGTGATTCTGGTAATAATATGGCTTCTAATAATTGCAAGATAAAGTGTCCATTTTTAATGGACTGACCAGAAGCAGTGAGGAATCCTGGTTGTTTCCATAGCATTCCAAAGTCATGAGCTACTTCAAGGCATATTGACTGTCTGTGAGAAAATTAGCAGTTCCTCCTTTTGCCAGTTGACAAGCTCTAATTAATGCGATCAATCCTGCTTGTCGAACTGAGGCTGCTTTTGGAAGATCAGCACTTCCTATTTCTTCAGCACTGTAAGACACTATAGCATAATTTGCATGATAAATTTCAGATTCATCCTTAAAGTAAGATTCACCTGTAAACTACACAACTAGCAGGTGTTAGTAAGGGGAATTTCTTAGAGGTCCATCCTAGGAGAGAAAAGCTGACGGGGTCAGGTTACACAATCATGAGGCTTTTCATCTGAAAGTACCAGCAGAAGAGTAACAGGATTTAGATTATGTCACTTAGAGACTGTAATTTGAGGTACAAATAGAAGTAGGACTTCAGAAGAGTCCAGCCTGGTAACTGAGTAATACCAAGGATGGTGTAAATTCAGAAGTGCTTCCAAAATATGTGGAACAGAGACAATGAGGGGAGATCCTGTCATTATTTATTCAGTCACTTTTACCAGCTGAGTGGTGGTCTCTGTCATCACTCTTATGGAAGGTGGTCCTCCAGCCACTGTATTCAATTGCTGGCTATAGTATCCTACAGGTCTATTTTGACCCTCAGACCCCCATGGTTTAGGGTCAGAATGCTTAGAGCAAGTCCTTAATTTTATATACAAAGAGTGCAAATAGAAGTAGGTACAATTATATTATATATTATATATTAATTATATATTATAATTTGAGTGTCCTAAGGCCAGGACTTCTGTAAGATCCCTTTTAATTGCTTCTAATGTTAACTGATCTTCTTACGTCCATTCCAGAGAGTCTAGCTTGTCTTGTTTTAAAAGAGTGTATAAAGGCTGCGATTTTAAAGAAAAGTTCAGAATTTAATTTCTGCTATTCCCTCCCAGCCCCAGACATCTTCTTAGTTGTTGATAGTTTTGAGGATGCAAAAGGCCAATATTCCTTTTACTCTACCCAGACTAAGGAAAAGGATTTTCTTTCATATTAGGCGACCTAAATATTTTACCTGATTTTTGACAAAACTAAAGTTTTTTTTTAACTTTTATGTTTTTTTTTAAAAAAGGCAATTGTTGTAACAAGTGAATCTCTTATAGAGGTTTGCTTACCTTCTGAACAGAAAAGTAGATCATCCACATATATTAAAGTGGATTTTGTTTTTAGAAAACTCAGCATTCAGGAGATCTGCCTTTAATATTTATGAGAAATGAGTTAGACTCCCAGTACATCCCTGAAGCATATTCATCCATGAATATTGTCTGTCTTCTGAAGTGAAGGTGGAGTGGAACTGGCTGTCCTTACAATCAGGAGTGCTAAAGAGAGCATTGCAGAATCTACTGCAGTAAAGAATTCACTGGCAGTTGGAACTGCAGTCAACAATGTATGAGGTTTTGACACTACTGGATGTTAATGAATGACTACGGTATTAATTGCTCTTAGATCCCGTACAAATGTCCATCTTCTATAGTCTGGCTTTTTCATGGAAAGAATTGGAGTGTTTCATGGACTTGTATAGGAAATAATCAAGTCTCTTTTTATATAATCTGAAATTGTAGTGTTATTCCTTCCAAGGCCTCAGATCCTAGGGGGTAGTGCTTAAGGTTCAGAATAGGCTTTGACGGGTCTATTTAAATTTAATTTGGGGCAGCCAAGATAAGTTTTACAGTGTCACTGGAGAACTTTGACTGTAACTGATCAGGCACTGCTTTGAGCAGTTTCTGTAATTCTTCATTACTCAATAATTCAGTGTTCTCCCTGGCAATGTGAAGGGCACTTTATGAATTAGAAGGGCCAGGCTTTAAATTTTCTTTATCTAATGTTTTAAAATTTTCTTTAGTGTTTTAAAATATTCTGTGTCTTCTAGTTCTAAATGTATGTCTCCTTTTAGTAAAGGACAATGTTATTGTATAATTCTAAAGAGTCTCTCCCTATGAGATGGAGGACGGTTGATGGAACCAGGTAGAAAACATAAGCCCTTCGTAGGGGACCTAGTTGAAAAGCCACAGGCTGAGACTTATGTGCTGATACAGGAGGATTAGTGACAACCGCCTTTTGAATTGCTTGTTTACTCTAAGGAATGGAACCCAGTAATAAGGTGGGATTTATTGCAGATAACATATCAACAAGAGCTTGCCTGTGTTCTCCACTCAAAACAATTTCTATTTTCCATGTATTAGGAAGAAGGGGAAAAAAGGTCTCTTTAAGTTCCTCAGAGTATCCCTATTCTTCTTCTTTTTCCTTCATCTGTTGCTGTTTCTTCCATCTTAATTTGCTACAATCTTTCTTTAAATTATATTTTAAGTTCTGGGTTATATGTGCAGAACGTGCAGGTTTGTTATATAGCTATACATGTGCCATGGTGGTTTGCTGCACCCATCAACCCATCATCTACATTAGGTATTTCTCCTAATGCTATCCCTCCTCTAGCCCCACATCCAGCAACAGGCCCCAGTGTGTGATGTTCCCCTCCCTGTGTCCATGTATTCTCATTGTTCAACACCCACTTATGAATGAGAACATGTGATGTTTGGTTTTCTGTTTCTGTGTTACTTTGCTGAGAATCATGGTTTCCAGCTTCATCCAGGTCTCTGCAAAGGACATGAACTCATCCTTTTTATGGCTGCAGTGTATCCCACAGTATCTATGTGCCACATTTTCTTTATCCAGTCTATTATTGTTGGGCATTTGGGTTGGGTCCAAGTCTTTGCTGTTGTGAATAGTACTGCAATAAACATACATGTGCATGTGTCTTTATAGCAGAATGATTTATAATCCTTTGGGTATATACCCAGTAATGGGATTGCTGGGTCAAAAGGGATTTCTAATTCTAGATCCTTGAGGATCTAGCTTTTGAATTTGTTTGCTCTTGCTTCTCTAGAAGAACTCCAGACTTTATAAAGCCTCTAAAAATATTTGCTATAAATACTATACCAATACTTGACAATAAAAGCTTGACACAAAATGCAGTTTCTGAGCCCTGTCTGAAATTCTTCTGAAGATTCGCTGATCCCCCTTTTCCACGGAAGCTGAGGGAATGGTTCTTGCTGGTTTCGTTTGTCTTCTCTGTGATCCACATGGCTTTGTCCTGTGGAGTTTGATACACTTTAGAATGTCTTCCTCCAAAACACAGATCCCTAGTCCTAAGTCTTTATTAGTGTATTTCTCTGCAATGTTTTGCTTTCCTTCAATGGCCCTGAAACATGTGCCTGTGATTTTGCTGCTGCAGATCACTGATATTTCAAGCTGACCTTTCTGAACCTTTATCTGAACTTTATCTGAGCTTTATCTGTGTTCTCTCTGGCACCTTCCTCTTCCCTGTTCTTTTTGTGATGAGATGCAGTGTTTGGTTTTCTGTTCCTGTGTTAGTTTGCTGAGAATGATGGCTTCCAGCTTCATCCATGTCTCTGCAAAGGACATGAACTCACCCTTTTCATGGCTTCAGAGTATTCTATAGTTTATATGTGCCACATTTTCTTTATCCAGTGCATCACTGATGGGCATTTGGGTTGGTTCCAAGTCTTTGCTGTTGTGAATAGTGCTGCAATAAACAAATATATGTGTGCATGTGTCTTTAGAGTAGAATGATATATAATCCTTTGGGTATATACCCAGTAATGGGATTGTAACTGGGGGACAGGGCGCAGGGGCTCAGCTCCCTCCTTGTTCTGATGCACCCACGTCCTTGGTCTCTCTTCCCCAGGTATGGGGGAAGGGGCCTTGCAGACCCAGTGAGCTTACCGTTGGAATAAATACCTCGGACCCAAAGAGTTTAGCAGAGAGCCATTTATTAGGCCAAAAGAGAGAGAGAGAAAGAGCAAGAGATCTCCCAGGCTGCCATGAGAGGGGCTCCAGGGGAGGAATCCGCACAGGTAAGGGGCAGGGGGATTTTAAGCCCAGAGTTACTCCCGCCCCATTCATGTTCTCATCCAATGAGAGGAGTTCATTTAAACTGCCTCTGGAGTGGCTGATCTTCAACTCTGATACTGGATTGGCTGCTAGGTTCCCAACAGAGGCCCCTCCTCCCAGAGCTTTTCGTGGGCTTTTTAAACAAAGGAGCACATCTCGAATTTTTACCTAGCCCCTGTGGGGAAAGTCACACAAAGAACTTCAGGTTCCTTGGGGACCTGGTTGGAGGCATGGCGCTGGGAAGCTCTTGCCTTTGAAACCACACTCCTTGTGGACCTGGGAAGAAAGATTTTTTTCCTTAACACAGCCCCTCAGGATTGCTGGGTCAAATGATGTTTAGATCCTTAAGAAATTGCCACGCTGTCTTCCGCAATGGTTGAATTAACATACATTCCCATCAACAGTGTAAAAGCACTCCTATTTCTTCACATCCTCTCCAGCATCTATTGTTTCCTGACTTTTTGATGATCGCCATTCTACCCAGCATGAGTTGGTATCTCATTGTGGTTTTGATTTGCACGCAATACAGGAGCACTCAGATTCATAACGCAAGTTCTTAGAGACCTACAAAGATACTTAGACTCCCACACAATAATAATGGGAGACTTCAACACCCTACTGTCAATATTAGACAGCTCAATGGGACAGAAAATTAACAAGGATATGCAGGACTTGAACTCAGCTTTAGACCAAGTGGACCTAATAGACATCTACGGAACTCTTCACCCCAAATCAACAGAATATACATTCTTCTCAGCACCACATCACACTTATTCTAAATTTGACCACATAATTGGAAATAAAACACTCCTCAGCAAATGTAAAAGAATGGAAATGATGATAAACAGTCTCTCAGACCACAGGGCAATCAAGTTAGAATTCAGGATTAAGAAACTCAGTCAAAACTGAACAACTACCTAGAAACTGAACAACCTGCTCCTGAATGACTACTGCCTTAACAAAATTAAGGCAGAAATAAATAAGCTATTTAAAACCAATGAGAACAAAGACACAATGTACCAGAATCTCTGGGACACAGCAAAAGCAGGGTTTAGAGGGAAATTTATAGCACTAAATGCCTACAAGAGAAAACGGGAAAGACATAAAATTGACACCCTAACGTCACAATTAAAGGAACTAGAGAAGCAACAGCAAAAAATTCAAAAGCTACCAGAAGACAAGAAATAACTAAAATTAGAGCAGAACTGAAGAAGACAGAGACAAAAAAAAAAAAAACCCTTTAAAAACTCAGTGAATCCAGGAGCTGGTTAAAATGTTATCAGAAATGTTGGCATACTGTATAAACTCTTCCACATCTTGCTTTTTTTTTTTCAAGACAGAGTGTTGCTCTGTTGCCAGGTGCCAGGCTGGAGTACAGTAGCGCGATCTCGGCTCACCGCAACCTCTGCCTCGCGGGTTCAAGCAATTCTCCTGCCTCAGCTTCCCGAGTAGCTGGGACTACAAGCGCATGCCACAAGGCCCAGCTAATTATTTTTTTTTTGTATTTTTAGTAGAGACAGGGTTTCACCATGTTGGCCAGGATGGTCTCAATCTCATGACCTCGTGATCCGCCGCCTCAGCCTCCCAAAGTGCTGGAATTACAGGTGTGAGCCACCGTGCCCGGCTGCTTTTGTGTCTTAACAGACATTGAAGTGCTTCCCATTCAATACAGAAAAGATGCCTTTTAAATGACTATTATTTTTTGCATATGGATGTACCATAATCTAAGGAATTCCTAACTGATGGTCATTTAAGTTGCTTCCAGACTTCTGTTATTGTTGAAAATGCCTCAGTGTAAACCTTGTGCATACTCACTTGGTGCATGTGCAAACCAAAACGATTCTTCTTGACAAAATAGTTTAAACTTCCCTTTCACACTATGGAAGATAGTTTGGCAATTTCTCAAGGATATAGAACTAGAAATACCATTTGACCCAACAAGCCCATTACTGGGTATATACCCAAAGGATTATAAATCACTGTACTCTAAAGACACATGCACACATGTTTGTTTATTACAGCACTATTCACAACAGCAAAGACTTGGAACCAACCCAAATGCCCATTAGTGATACACTGGATAAAGAAAATGTGGCACATATAAACTATAGAATACTCTGCAGCCATGAAAAGGGTGAGTTCATGTCCTTTGCAGAGACATGGATGAAGCTGGAAGCCATCATTCTCAGCAAACTAACACAGGAACAGAAAACCAAACACTGCATCTCATCACAAAAAGAGCAGGGAAGAGGAAGGTGCCAGAGAGAACACAGATACAGGTTCAGAAAGCTCAGCTTGAAATCTCAGTGAGCTGAAGCAGCAAAATCACAGGCACATATTTCAGGGCCTCTGGAGGAAAGCAAAACATTGCCGAGAAATACACTAATAAAGACTTAGGACTAGGGATCTGTGTTTTGGAGGAAGACATTCTAAAGTGTATCAGAACTCACAGGACAAAGCCATGTGGATCACAGAGAAGACAAACGAAACCAGCAAGAACCATTCCCTCAGCTTCCGTGGAAAAGGGGGATCAGCGGATCTTCAGAAGAATTTCAGACAGGGCTCAGAAACTGCATTTTGTGTCTAGCTTTTATTGTCAAGTATTGATATAGTATTTATAGCAAATATTTTTAGATGCTTTATAAAGCCTGGAATTCTTCTAGAGAAGCAAGAGCAAACTAATTCAAAGGCTAGCAGAATACAAGAAATAACTAAGATCAGAGCAGAACTGAAGGAGATAGAGACAGGAAAACCCCTTCAAAAAATCAATGAATCCAGGAGTTGGTTTTTTGAAATGATGAACAAAATAGATAGACCATTAGCCAGACTAATAAAGAGCAAAAGAGAGAAGAATCAAATAGATACAATAAAAAATGATAAAGGGATATCACCATTGATCCCACAGACATAAAAACTACCATCAGAGATTACTAAAAACACCTCTATGAAAATAAACTAGAAAACCTAGAAGAAATGGTTAAATTCCTGGACACATACACCCTCCCAAGACTAAAACAGGAAGAAGTTGAATACCTGAATAGACCAATAGCAAGTTCTAAAATTGAGACAGTAATTAATAGCCTACCAACCAAAAAAAAAAAAAAAGCCCAGGACCGGATAGATTCACAGCTGAATTCTACCAGAGGAACAAAGAGGAGCTGGTATCAATCCTTCTGAAACTATTTCAAGCAATAGAAAAAGAGTTACTTCTCCCTAACTCATTTCATGAGGCCAGCATCATCCTGATACCAAAATCTGGCAGAAACACACACACACAAAAGAAAATTTCAGGCCAATATCCCTGATGAACATTGATGCAAAAATCTACAATTTTTTTCAAAAAGTGGTTGGATTTCTTGCAATAATTGCAAAGCAGAGGGTTAAGTTCATTTTGAGATTTATAGGGACATTTTAGAGACCCAGACTGGATACATAGTTGTTTCAACTATAAACTCAGAAATTTATTAGCCCTACTCTTTTCTTTGGCCTCTTTCTCTTTCTTCTTTAGTTAAGGTACAAGACAACTGATTGCCAAGATTAAACTAATTGTGGGTTTGAGAAGTAGCCCAACTAAGGTATTGCGTTCTTGCTATTAATGCTAATTCCTCATCGAACCCACTTATGAAATTGGAATTGAAGAGAGTATCATTTTAATGTTTAGCATAACTCACTTTAGATAATCCTAAATATTGTTTAAATATTTTTTAAATCTCTCAAAAAAATGATGTCACTGACTCATTTGAATTTTGTCGACATCATTACGTTTTATTCTAGCAAACTCTATTTGAATGACTAAAGAGATATTATCAAGTAAAGATTTAGCGATATCGAGGGCATGTTCACAATTCGTTTCTGAAAATCTCCCAAGGAGTTTCTCCAATTTTCCTTAACTATCCAATATTTAGCTTTACTTTCTGATACTAACATGTGAATTGATTAATGTAAATTAAAAAGACCAGGATCATGAGCTTGAATGTTCAGTTCAAATTAGCTGACAAAACTAATAGAGTCCTTGTGAGGGTCGGGAATTATGTAATGATTCCTTTAAGTTGTACCTTTGACCATGGTTAATAAACCAAAGCAGGTTATCCTCCACCAGACACCGGCTGTTCCCCAAATGGAGCCAAAACAGCAGGTGTTGGAGTAGGAGGAAAAGACAAGGTGGAAATGGGCGAGGGATTCCAGACCATGAAGGATAAAGAGAAGAAGGAGCTAAAGGAGGAGGAGAAATTTTTAGCAGTCTTTTTAAATACAGGAATTGTTTAAGAGAATCTTTTGCTTCCTTCCTGAAGAGAAAGAACTTTATCAGCATCCCTTTTGGAAGTTTCCAAATACCTTTGAAAACAATTTTCTCAATTGTTCTTATTTCAGAGCCAGCTTTTTCTATTTAAGCACTCAAGTTAACTAATTTAGGCATTTTAAAGGTACTGCATTTTGACCATTGTAATTTGGGGTCGTCAGGATTTATGTGTGACCAGTTTTCTAAATATTTGCATGAAAATGCACTATAGGTATTAAACAGAAATCAAGCTGAAGTTTCTAATGGTGGGTCCTCATTAAGAAGGAAGAGTTCATTTTAGATGCACGGTTGCCCATAATTCAGTGCTTTCCTTCCTGAATGACCAAAATGCTTGGAAAAGGTGCTTTGAGTCAAGTGTGCTGCTTGTGGGGATGGCGCCTCAAGGTGTCACCCTTGAGTCATTTCTTCCCTCTTAAGTGTCTCAGCAATCCCAAGAAACTCTGGCACTTTCCGCCCTAGGTGATCAGTCCTTTATGTGTGCTAGCTGAATTAAGTGAGGCTACCTCTATGTTCTTCTTAAGGGATTTCGTATGACGTCATTGCTCATCATGGCTGACTAACTCTGGCAGTCGCACTTAGACCTAAACCACCCAAGGTACCATCCAGCAGTGAGGAATGGTGTCTCTTATCTTGGGGACTTACTCTGTGCCCTTACAGAGAGCCTGTTATACTTTGGGTCATTCACAAATAACGTTTGTTTGTCAATTGAACGAAGCTTCAGAACCTGGCCAGTTTTAAAGACTATACGCTTTTCCCACAGGCCACAAAGGTTCACTTTTTTTCACCACATTTTTTCAAAGGGAAACTGTCTCTGTACCAAAACTTTGAATAACAGAAGGGTTGTAAAAGCTCTAAGGAATAATTGAAGACAAATCTTCACAGAAAGTGAAAGTCAGAAATCTGCTATTAGAATCTCTAGACAATAGCAAATGAATCTCCTGCCTTGCAACAGAACTTTAGTCCCAGCCCCACTGAGTTGGGAACCTATGGCTTGAATGAAGTCTGAATCCTCAGTCAAGCTGGGAATATTGGAATCCAAGAGGCACCTTACCAGGGATTCCTGTTAACTCTGGTGAGGGTGGAAGATATATCAGTTGTGCTGGTATCAAAGGTCTTGCTGCTGGTAAATGACAGGGAAGGTCCCCTTCAATTCCCTTCATAATTGCTAATTTGTCAACCTTAAATCAGGATTCAGGCAATATGATTAAATATTGCGTTTATTCAAGCACAAAGTTTGAGGATAGTCACTGGTAAGGACACAGACTTCGAAAATATGGAGTCATGAACTGAAGAGAAAATGCCTGAGGGATGTTTATATAGGTAAAAGCTGGGGAAACAGAATAGGGTCTCAGCATTTTCCATGCAAGATTAGTGCATAGTTACAGCAATTTGATTGATGTTAGGCAGTGTTTCCTTTTGGGAAGGGAATATTAACATTCCACATTAAGGATGTAATGGTCAAGGGGTCTTTTACCTTAAGAAGACTGTTGTCTCAGGTACCATTTGGTCTGAACTGGTACAAAACAACAAAAAAAAAACTAAATAGATAAATAAGGAAGGACGTTAATCTAAAAAGGTCAGTAAATAAGAGATAATGCTTCGTGACTTGGTCTCCGAAGTCAACCTTGCTCAAGGCCTAACAACTTTTAGAAGCCTCGAACAGACAGATTATCCATTTTCTTTCACAATAAAGTGAAATTTATCTTTCATGGAAATGTATTGTATGATTTATTTCAGTACAGTTCACAACAGTCTCCATTTGTTAATCTCACATTTCCCGCAAGAAGGCAAAATTTATTGCCAGTCTGGTAAATGTTAAGGGGTTTTAGGTCCACAAACGGAAATTTAACTAAGGGTTTCCCAGAAACCGTAAGTATCAAAAATGAGAAAAGTTTTACATAAAATCTTTCTATAGGATGTTTCAAAACACCACCAAAGTAGTCATCATGGGGAAAAAAAATGAGAATTTACTGGACTTCATTATACCAGTTGTATGGTGTAACATTCTTTTTATTTTGAATTATACCTTGCGGGTATTGGGATGGGTTAGAGGGGAGTCCCACAATCTAGCCCAGAGCTTGGTAAACGTTTTCATGTGATCATATGTTGTTGAGTCATTATCAAATAGATAATTCCAAATCACTTAACATTCTTTTTTTTTTTTTTTTGAGACAGTCTTGGTCTGTTACCAGGTACCAGGCTGGAGTGCAGTGGCACAATCTTGGCTCACTGCAATCTCTGCCTCCTGAGTTCAAGCAATTCTCCTGCCTCAGCCTCCCAAGTAGCTGGGACTACAGGCTCACGCCACCATGCCTGGCTAATTTTTTTTTTTTTTCTTGAGTAGAGACGGGATTTCATCATGTTGACCAGGATGGTCTCCATCTCTTGACCTCGTGATCTGCCTGCCTTGGCCTCCCAAAGTGCTGGGATTACAGGCATGAGCCACCACGCCCGGCCAACATTCTTAAAATAATAGTTTTCTTATAGAAGAAAAGGTATGATTAAAATGCACATGGACTATAGGAAGAGCAAAGTGGGGCATTCAGACTGGCTGGCTGGGGTCAGGGCCTGTACATGAGAAAGAAACAGAGACTCAAGGCAGTTGGGCACATTACAACAGAGATTCTTCAGACCAAATGATGAGAATCTTGTTCTCAAGTACCATGTGTTTTAGTAAAGTCCTGCACTATCACCCTAATAAATAATTTTGATTATTATTAAGAACAGATTAAAGTAACACTCACTTATAAATGAATTTTCCAAAGAGACAGAAAACATCATAAAAGAATAAAATTGTAAAAAGATCACCAGAAGACCACAATTATTTCCAAATATGGACTGTTAATGCAAAGTTCCATCACCAGGGTCTGCTTCTGTAGTTTCCTTCCCTGAAGTTTCTTCCACCCCCACAAAGTTGTTGAATCCTTTAAAACTGAAAATGAGTCTCTCAGCTAATATCACTGTGAGGGTTTAAAATATAAGAACGCTAATATTCTTTAGTGCTTATTATATCTAGACAACTTCTAAATGCTTTATATTGATTTATTTAATATTTCCTGTTCAAGGTAGCTGCCAACTATTATTATCCATTATACAAATGTGGATATGAAGGCACAGAAAGAAAAAGCAACATGCTGAAAGGCACACAGCTGGGAAGCAGCAGAATCGCTAACTGAACCCAAGCAGTCTGAATCCAAAGTCCACTCTCTTAACACTCAGCTTTCACTAGGTGTAAGACCTGTATAGTCTTTAGCAATCATGATAATACACTTTAGATTTTCTGGGTCATCCTGTTTTCAACCATTCTGATCATTGAACCTAAATAAATTCTGATAGTTTAGACTTTTTTTGTCACATACAAATATGTTTGTAAATGTATAAGTTCCAGTCACCAAATACTCCAATTTTAGGTGTCCCATTAAAGCTAGCTCTATACTTTGGATTATCTACCTTTATACAAATAAAATGTTTAGACTCAGCCCCTCTGGACCTTAGTCTTCTCATCTTGAAAGTGAGGGTGTTGCTTGCACTTGCATGTTAATCACAGCACTATCCACAACAGCAAAGTAATGGGACCAGCTTAGGCTGGAACCATCAGCAGTTGACTGAATAACCACCAGTTAGTCATGAACCATCAGCAGTTGACTGGATAACCACCAGTTAGTCATGAACCATCGGCAGTTGACTGGATAACCACCAGTTAGTCATGAACCATCAGCAGTTGACTGGATAACCACCAGTTAGTCATGAACCATCAGCAGTTGACTGGATAACCACCAGTTAGTCATGAACCGTCAGCAGTTGACTGGATAACCACCAGTTAGTCATGAACCGTCAGCAGTTGACTGGATAACCACCAGTTAGTCATGAACCATCGGCAGCTGACTGGATAACCACCAGTTAGTCATGGAACCATCAGCAGTTGACTGAATAACCACCAGTTAGTCAAGAACCATCAGCAGTTGACTGAATAACCACCAGTTAGTCATGGAACCATCAGCAGTTGATTGGATAACCACCAGTTAGTCATGAACCATCAGCAGTTGACTGAATAACCACCAGTTATTCATGAACCATCAGCAGTTGACTGAATAACCACCAGTTAGTCATGGAACTATCAACAGTTGACAGGATAAAGAAAATATGATACACACACACACACACACACACACACACACCATGGAATACTACACAGCCATAAAAATAATGAAATCATGTTCTTTGCAGTCACATGGATGGAGCTGGAGGTCGTTATCCTAAGTCAATTAACTCAGAAACAGAAAGTCAAATACTACACCTTTTCACATGTAAGTGGAAGATAAACAATGGGTAAAGATAAATAAAGATGGAAGTAATAGACATTGGGGATTCCAAAAGCAGGGAGGCTGGGAAGGGAGAGAAGGTTGAAAAATAGCCTCTCATGTATGATGTTCGCTATTTGGGTAATAGATACACTAGAAACTCAATCCCACCAGTAAGAAACATACACATGTAACAAACATGCAAATCTTCCCCCTGTATTTACAATTAAATTACATTTAAATTAGGGCATTGGACTAGATGTACTTCCAATGTCACGATTACGTTTAACATCTGTCAGTTGTATCCAGGTTTAGTCTCAGTTTTGCTGAAATAGCATGTCATCAGCCTTCCAGGAAATGATTGTGAAAATCCACTCATATACTCTGAGGATCAGCATAGCACATTCCTAGAGGTAATTGCATCTGCTCAAATCAATGAGTCATTGGCCATTTGTAATTCTCCATGGGTTAATTACCAACACCATTGTTGAGACTGTAACATGTTTTGTTTGTGTTTAGAGAAATGTTTTTGTGGTTTCAATCTTAATTTGGCAGCAGCTGACATGAATTCCGACCATACATTATACTCATCGGTCTTTCACAACTGCCATTTCCCACAGGCAGCCTGATTATCCTACCCATGAAAACAGCAGAGTGCACCTAGCTTGTAAGATAGCAGATGAACAGTACTCAGTGAATAAGCTTTATGGACTAAATGGGGCGTGAGGTTCATCGTGCTCCCTATCACAGTCAAGAGGACTCACAACAGGAAGAAATATGTCATTTAAATAAACTGGAAGAGATAAAAGAAGAGTTCAAAATCACTCAGCCAGTTAAAACCAATTTAACACCTTTGTTGAGTTTAGGAGCTTACTGCTTAAAGTATTCTGGCAGATTAAATATGCAGACACTGGGCAAAAAGAAAGGAAGTGATACCTATGAGTGTTTAACATGTGCCATGCATTGTGCAGAGTCTCACTGTAACAATAAAATAAGAACACACGTTTTTTTGTATGCGCACAATTCTAACTGCTTTACATGTCTTAACTCATTTAATCCTCGTATCAACTCCAAGTGGTAAATATAATTTTAACCCTATTTTTTATTGCTTTTAATTTTATAAGAAACATAAGCAGCAGCCAATACCGACCTTACTTTTCAGATAAGGACACTGTGCTCAGAGTTTGTAATTTGGTCATGGTTTCATAGCTAATAAATAACTAATGCCAAACTCACACCCATCTCTGTTGGACCTCAAAGTTGTGTTTTCCCCTGACTTAGCAAGAAGCCTGCTATATTTGAAAAGCTCAGCATTTTGTCATGTATCTGAGAATTTGCACCTTTGAAGGGACCTCGATGATCCCAATCCTATTGCTTTTACTTCATAGGAAACCACTGGGTTCTTCAAATGGTTAAGCTTAAGGTCAAATGGTTAGCTGGTCTGAAACCTAGGTCCTCGACTCCTTGGTCTAAATCACCTCCTTTACTTCTGTAATTCCTAGTCCATAGAATTCACACAGTTCTAAAACAATGACTTTCAAGTTGGGATGTGCATCAGAGAGTTTACCTGTGAGACCTTTCAAAAACACAGATTCCCTAGCACCACCGTAGACCTACTGAATCCAAGTTACCTAGTAGTCCACAAATATGTGATTCTGATGTGACTATAACTTCACACACAGTTAATGTAATTACTTGCTCTAAGTTCCAATTTTAAGAAAACTTATTGCCATCAGAATTACTAAGGGCTGGGTTTCAAGTCATACCAGGACTCCAATACAAGTGGAGAAGGAAAGAAGTTGGATCAAAACCTACAGGGGGAAATAGGGGAGGGTCAGCGGGCGGGGGGAGCGGGGAAGGGATGGCATGGGGAGAATTGCCAAATGTGGGTGAAGGGGCAGAAGGCAGCAAAACACACTGCCATGTGTGTACCTATGCAACTATCTTGCATGTTCTGCACATGTACCCCAAAACCTAAAATACAATAAAAATTAAAAAAAAAAAAACCTACAGGTTCTGACTGCAGTAGATTCAGATGTAGAGCTGGCCCCTGAGTGGAGTGGCCAGAAGCCCACGGGGGCAAGGTGAACAATGCAGGTGGGATTTGGCTGTCTCAGAGGTCTTGAGGCAGCAAGATGCTTGAAGTCAGGCGGGAGGCAAGACTGCAGTTCTGCATGGCTGGAGTTGTTTTGCATGGTATGGACCTATTTTAACAGGTCCCTAACCAGACATAGTGGTCAGAGGAAGAGTGTCCATATTCTGAGAAAAGGGGCTGGCGGGGAGTACGGTAGTTAGCAGGACTTCAGTCATATAACCTCGGGTTTGGAGAAGGCTGTCAGCCCCATGGAAAGTTTTTAGTGTTAATAAGGATCCAAGCCGAAGCTCATTTCTCTTTTCTTCACTTAAGCATCCATTTCTTCATTTAAGTATCGATTGATCACCTCTTAGTCCAGTCGCTAGAGTCGCTAGGCTTACATATTCTATCTCTGTAATGCTGATTGTTCATGCTTTCTTCACTATCCAGAAAATTCAAACATTCTTTCCATATTTTAAAGATCCCCCACGTTGTGATTTAAAGGACACATGGAAGCCAGATACTCCCCCTAGCAGAGGTTTGCAGGTCATAATCTAGACCCCTTCAATCAAAGAACAACCAGAGCTCCAGGCTCTCTGCTACGCACTGGAGATTTAAAGATCATCGTAACTGTGCCACAGGAAGAAAAATGAAGACATCATATTTGGGACTTAGTCTGTAGTGGTGTGGTGCCTTCTAATACACGGGCCACTTTAGTCAGAACCAGCTGGGGTCTATGCAGGGTTGAGTGTGTGTGCATCTAACATCAGTATCAGCTGACCAGGAAAGGGAAGCCTGACAATAATATGGGAGACTAATTATATGCTGTTGTAGGTATGTATTCTAGCACAACTGTCACAATCAGTAAAATATGTCTAATGACTAGGGTGTAAAAGGGAAAGGGGGGAATCTTTTTTTCTTGACATGGAGTTTTGCTCTTGTTGCCCAGGCTGCAGTGCAATGGTAGGATGTCAGCTCACTGCAACCTCCACCTCCTGGGTTCGAGCAATTCTCCTGCCTCAGTCTCCTGAGTAGATTACAGGTGCCCACTGCCACCACGCTGGGCTAATTTTTTGTATTTTTAGCAGAGATGGGATTTCACCATGTTGGCCAGGCTGGTCTCAAACTCCTAACTTCAGGTGATCCACCCACCTCAGCCTCACAAACTGCTGGGATTACAGGTGTGAGCTGCTGCACCCAGCTGGGATCTTCCTTTTTTAAGTGCACAAACTGGAAGTCACACACATCGCTTCTAAGCATGTTGCACTGACCAGAACTTAGTCACATCTCACTGTAAGGGAGCCTGTGAGTCATAGGCTTTGGCTGGGCAGCCACATACTCATGAGCTCTTTGTTATATTATGTTGCCAATTAAAAAGTAAAATTTTTAAAGGAAAAAAATATGTCTATAAGCAACTTGGTTTTAGAATCTCCATCCTGGCTTTTGAGAATTTGGGATCTATTACCTCTCCAGCTTAGTCAGACTCTCTAGATCATGTAATAGGACACTCCTATTCTGATCTGATTCCTTGCAATCTGCATGTGATGTGTCTTAATATATTGTACCACCTGCTATCTGGTTGGCTTATGGCCACTCTTTGATCTATACTTGTATTTATTCTACTTGGAGAAAGGTATACTCTTTATAGGACTGGAATGGTGGAACTTGTGATGATTCCTACAGGCTCTGCCTGTAGCCACTGAGGAAGCAGAAGATGAATCCAAATGGAACCTTTTTCGGCCAAGACCCACAGACCCTTGTGTGCCAAATGTGGTTAATAGGATACATTTTGGGAAAATTTACCGAGTCCCCTATTCATGAGACCATTGTTAAATATTATATTGTAGTTAGGCCTTCTATGCTTTCTTTCCTCTTTGAGAAGGCTCTATTAGAAATTATAAATTTCTCTTTATTTAAAGTCTTACATACCTTTACTGGAGTTCACCTACATTTAATCTTAGACTAGAAATATTAGGGAGATGAGAAGAACAAGAGAAACTGAAGAGCTTGGCTGCTCAATTGGTGACCCTGTTATTTCCCAAGGACAATTTAGCTGCACAAATCTGTGGTGTACTTCTAGCAAAAGTCTACAGGATCTTACATTATGAATCTTGTACAGCAATTGTACTAGACGCTAGCCATTCTTTTCAGTGGGCAACATCTGAACCTCATTATGGTTTAGGAATTCTTTACCTGTTTTCTGATTGGACATAGTGAGCCAGAGGTAGCAACTTCTAAAGATGTATTTGTAAGACATTTGCATATCAAACCTGTAGGGAACAAGCCTGAAAAAAAATTCAGGGGCTTGCCACCTCAGTGAAGTGGTACATCTAAATACTCCTTCTAACATAAAGGATAATCGTTGCATCTGAATCTCAAAGATATCAAGCCCCGTGAATGCTACCTTTAGGAGAATATTTTTGTAAACATAATTAAATTAAGGATCTTGAGATGAGGTGGTTAGCCTGAATTATTAAGGTGAGTTCTATCTGCCATCACATGTTATTACAGAAAGTCAGAGGGAGATTTGACGAATACACACGAAAAGGCAATATAAAGATGGAGGTGGAGATTGGAGTGATGTGGCCACAAGCTAAGGAATGCCTGCAGCCACTAGGGTGGCATTCTAGAAACTAGAAAGCGGGGATCGTGGCCCTGCCAACACTGTGACTTTGGTCTTTTGGGCTCCAAAATTATGAGAGAATAAATTTCTGTTGCTTTATGCCACCAAGTTTGTGGTATTTTTTTCCAGCAACCACAGGAAACAAAAGGAGATTTTACTGTAGTGGTCACTGAAATACCAGATACCAGCAGCTCACTTTCCCAGCCTCCCTAACAGTGAGGGCATAAACATTTGCTGGTCAGATGCATTCTAAAATTTGAGTCAGGTATTTCTCATACAAAACTCTGGGGCTGTAGAAAATCCTCCCTATAGCAGCAGTATAGATTACAACCAGATGGATCTTCTGGAAGAGAGTGTCAGGCAGGTCAGTGCTGTGGAGAGAACTTCTGGCTGCACAGCTTTCAACCAAGCCTGGTTCACTTGACCACCTGGTAATTCTGTAAGCTACTAATGTCCTTTCAATATGTCACCTTTCTGTTTATACTGAATTAACCTGGTTTCTGTTATTTAACTAAAAACCTGACTAATACATGGCCACACCATTAATGTGGTTAATTTCCTAAAACTTTGCCCTTTTCTCCCTTTCTTTCATTTTTTCAACATATAGATGTAGGTACAGGTGTAAATATATAGGCGTAGATATAGGTATACATGCACATACAAATTTGATTCTTCCTTCTTTGAAAAGAAGATCTGAAAGGGATACCAAATACGTTTTTTTCACAAATGCACATTAAAGACTCCCCACCTCCCCCTTCACGCCCATCTTTGCCTTCCTCTCTGTTTTTATTTTCACTTTTTTAAGGAAGAATTCATGCTGCCTTCACATCCTACTGGTCGTACATTTCAGTACTTATCACCCAGTATCGGTTCAATAGTTACCTGATTATATTAAGTAATATTCTGAACAGTAAAATTGATTAACTCAAGCCTTTTTGACAGTTGCTTTAAATCATGAACCAAAGTGATTTGATTTATCTCAAAACCACCCCAGTTTTGGGTGTATTTGTTGCATCTGTTAAATTGATCATGAAAGACTTTCAGTGGAAATCTTCATTTCATGCTATATTCTGTATGCCTGTTTCCTTTAAGGCTTACATTGAAGTAAAGCTGTATTGAAGTGCTTTAAAAATATTTCGTGAGTAATATGTCTGAGATAGAATTTCTGAATCTATTTGCAAAGCTGCCATCAATCTGTCACCTCAAAATATTTTCCCTAGCTGTTCCCACATTTACCAGTTATTGCCATAGACCTCACAAAGTGATTCTGTTGAATGAATGAATGTTAAGCACATGATGACGATGCTTATCAGAAGCCTGAAAATTACTGGGAAGACAGGAAAGCTGAGAGCGTCACTGTGAGGATGAGCAGGTCTCACGAGCAAGCCCTCCAAACTGGGTCCTGTTGAGAGCACAACGCAAACAGAGATAGAACAGAACTAAGGGGCTTGCAAGAAAACGGGAGGGAGAAAACATTGAGTGGTTCAGAAAGAAAGAAAGAAGCCAGGCTTCTGCCCAAAGTGGGTAGATAGCAAGAATGCAAATGGCAGTTTTTACTAGTAACTTTTCTGACTATTTCATTTCCCTCACTGAATCTGCTGTACTTTAGCTTTTGCAAAGAATAGAACAAGGAAATACCAACCAGAAAAAAATGTCTTATGGTACAAAGTCGTTTTTTATTAGCTGTGTTAGAATTTTGTCAGAGCAAAAAAGATCTCTTCTGGTCTATTCAAGCACAAGTGAAATTTGTTAAAAAGACACACTGGATAGTTCACAGAGTAACAACAAGGCTGAAGAATGATGCTTGGAGCCTACTCAGCCACACAAGAAATGTCCCCAGATCACACATCTGACCTTGTCACTCGCTCATGCAGCTTTCATTACTAGTGTGGTTGGCCCTGAAAATTAGCAGCAGCCAGGGAACACCATTATGAGTACTTCTGCCACTTCTTATCTGCAAACTGTATTTACATCAACTGTCACTTGATTCAAAGAGAGAATTCTCCAGGAGCTTTGCCTCTTTGCATCCTCAGTGCCTAAAGTCAAGGGCACGTATGTTAGACACTGTTCAGCAAGAAATAATGACAAATGACTACCACAACCAAACATGGGAATTGATAGGATATATTGAAAATTTATCTCAGCAATGTATATTGTTAAAAATTAACTTATTTGTGAAATATAAAGTGAGAATCAGCCCTTTTCTCCTCCCTCAGGTACTCTGTCTTTCTTTGAACATGGTCATTCTCTACAAGGGAGGACACTGAAAGTCTCATTCAATTATGCCATCCATTTCAATGGCAATCCAGAACACTCGCTCATCTGTTGTCCTCTTCATGTGGTCCAGATGTGACTTCTCCTGGGCTCGATGCTCTACATATTCAAAGCACGTTGCTCCCCATCCAGCACAAGTATGCAGAGAGTACACCATGTTGGAGCAGAAAATGATAACCATGTAAAGACTCTAACTTAGAAAATGGAAGAATGAGAGACACACAGCATTCATTAGTCCATAGCAATGGCACATCCTAGAAAGCAAGAATCACAAGTACTCCCTTCTCTGCCGTAGAGATGTCCCTACTCAGAGTTATTCCCTCATTTTTGTGTTCTACGTGGTCTGTGGCTTTGCTGTCTGACAGGTTCATCTTTGTCATTATTCTCTAGTTCATATCTGAAATGGGTATTTAGAGGCCCTTCTTGAGGAATGTTTGAACAATCAAGAACTTTTATAGGATAGGTCTACAGTTTCTTTGGTAATATCATTCCCTTAGAAACTTAGGCGTCTGGGTTATTTGCTCCCAGTCAGTTTCACGTGCTGGCTCTTTTCTGGATATGATTCTTATACCTTTTATTTTTCTGATTCCTTGATTGATCTTGTACCTTGCTCCTTTTTCAATGGTAGCTATCTTGAGGCTATCTACAACAACGCAAGAGTCTTAGCTTAATGTTTTCCAAACAGACTGCCCTTTGTTTAATGGGAACACTTTAAAAAAGTCTCCAAACAACAGTTTATGTCTGTAATAGATGTTTGCAGTGACTGCTGAGTCTCCATGTTTCTGGAAAGTCCTTATTTAATTCCCTCTTTGCTTATAAACTGCTGATTCTTCCACAGCGTATAGATTTCTTATCTATTATGCCATGTATTTCTGCTAAAGGCAATACATAACTAGCAAATATGCATTAACATTCTCACTTTTTCTAACTGCTTTTTAATAAACCTCTGTGCTTTTTGGTCCATGGTTTGCTCTTCATCTCATTATAGGTCATAATTTAGCCGACTGTTTTGGTAGTACGTCACAGGACCACTACCTTTTCAGCTTGTATTCTCAGCATTTGTTGACTCTCCACCAAGCCCATGACATATATTTAGGCTTTTGCCAGGGTAACACCCGACTTCTGGTAGCAGTTCTTATGTTATAGCAAGGCTAGCCAGCAGTCACAGAGAGCTTCCACAATACTGTAATTTAAATAGAAAAGAAGTTAATTTTTCTCTTGATTAGCAGTCCCAGTATAAATGGCTCTGCTAACTTTTGCTTTTTCGATTATGAAATGCAAGTCCTTTGGAAATTATTTCTCCACCATCTGTTGAACATTACTGGCATCTGCATGGCCAAGTCTGGGTCATTGCCTGCATTCAAATTTCAATTGGCAGGCAAGGGAAAAAATATTGAGAAGATGCCACTGCCTTACAGCTGAAGTGTGGGAGTTGCCCTCTACTTACATTCGGTTGGCTACAATGTAGTTATAGGATCAATTCAAGCTTCAAGAAAGGCGGAGAAAGGTAGCTGATTTGAGCATTCATGTGCATAGACTGAAGAGAAGAACAGAAATTTGTGAATATGTAGTATTTATTGCTGTAACAGGCTATTAAATAATTTGTACTGGACAATTGGTTTTCTATTTAGAAAAAAATGGAACTCAATTATTACTAGACACGAAAATCAATCCCAGGTATATTAAATACTTAAATATAAAAAGTAAAACTACATATTTTTGTAACTTTAGAGAAGAAAGGAATTATTTTAAAAGGCTTAAAATAAAAAGAAGGATAGGCTTGGCATGGAGGCTCACACCTGCAATCCCAACACTTTAAAAAGCCAAAGCTGGTGGATCACCTGAGGTCTGGAGTTCAAAACCAGCCTAGCCAACATAGTGAAACGCTGTCTCTACTAAAAATACAAAAAACTTTGCTGAGCATAGTGGCAGGTGCCTGTAATCCCAGCTACTCATGACACTGAGGCAGGAGAATTGATTAAACCCAGGAGGCAGAGGTTGCAATGAACTGAGAAAGTGCCATTGCACTCCAGCCTAGGCAATAAGAGCAAAACTCTATCTCGAAAAATAAAAATAAAAAGAAGGATAAATTGAATTACATTAAAGTTAAGGATTGCTGTTTATCAAAAGACATTATCAAAACATTTTAAAACAAGCCACAAACTAAAAGAAGATATTTGCCTCATGTATAATCAACAAAGGATTATTGTTTAAAACACATAACAAATTTTTATGAATATATAGCGAAATGAGTAAACATATTAGCAGGAATTTCACAGAAACACCAAAAATGTTTCCATATGAAAACATCCTCAGTGTTTTGTATATTCAAGAGAGTAGAAACTAAAAAAAAAACCAATTGGATGCAGATTTGTATCCAAGAGATTGGGAAAAATTAAAGTCTGATGAACATAAGTGCTTTTAAGGATTTAAAGACAAAGGTTTCTTGTATGCTGGTGGTAGTAATATCAGCTGAAGTAAATATTGGGAAACAGTTTGGTGTTGGCTATTATGTTCAACAAATATGTGTGCTCTGGGTAAGACATTTCATTCCTAGGGCTATAAAATAAAGAAACTCCTGACTATGAGGACAAGACCTAGTAAGTAATTAATGTCATTGTTTGCAACAGCAAACTCGAAATATCCAAATATTCATTAGTAGTAGAAGAAACATATTTTTATACTTACATAATGGAAAATAATAAACTACTGCTATACATATTGTCATCCATGATCATCAAAAACATAATATGAAACAAAATAAGTAATTTCAGAAGAAAACTACAAAATGTTCTATTTATATAAAGTTTTAAAACTCAGCAATATATTGTTGAAGGATAATTAAAGTAATTTAACTGCAAAGGAGAACAGCATGATGTTTAACTAAAATTTAAAATAGCAGTTGAATGGGGAGGGAGAGGGGAGGAATTAATGAACACCACAAAAATAGCATCCAAGGTGCTAGCTATTTCACCTTTTTTAAAATTGCATTTTAGGTTTTGGGGTACATGTGCAGAACATGCAAGATAGTTGCATAGGTACACACGTGGAAGTGTGTTTTGCTGCCTTCCTCCCCACACCCACATTTGGCATTTCTCCCCATGCTATCCCCCCCAGCGCCCCCCTCCACTGTCCCTCCCCTATTCCCCACAATAACTCCCAGTGTGTAGTGCTCCCTTCCCTGTGTCCATGTGTTCTCATTGTTCATCACCCACTTATGAGTGAGAATATGCGGTATTTCATTTTTTGTCCTTGTGTCAGTTTGCTGAGAATGATGTTCTCCAGATTCATTCATGTCCTACAAAGGACAAGAACTCATCATTTTTTATTGCTGCATAATATTCCATGGTGTATATGTGCCACATTTTCCCAGTCCAGTCTATCATCGATGGGCATTTGGGTTGGTTCCAGGTCTTTGCTATTGTAAACAGTGCTGCAATGAACATTCGTGTGCATGTGTCGTTATAGTAGAACGATTTATAGTCCTTTGGATATATACCCAGTAATGGGATCGCTGGGTCAAATGGAATTTCTATTTCTAGGTCCTTGAGGAATCGCCACACTGTCTTCCACAATGGTTGAACTAATTTACACTCCCACCAGCAGTGTAAAAGTGTTCCTATTTCTCTGCATCCTCTCCAGCATCTGTTGTCTCCAGATTTTTTAATGAACGCCATTCTAACTGGCGTGAGATGGTATCTCAATGTGGTTT
>CM052652.1:6657863-6677315 GCA_028533165.1 Leontopithecus rosalia | reverse complement strand
CCAAACCCCGGTCAGAAGGGGAGCCAGCCCCGCCTAGTCAGCTCCAAGAGCTGCCGTGCGGAGGTTCCGGCGAAACTACTGCCCCGCGTGGCTCCTCCACTGGGAATCTTCTGCTCCTGAGCGACCAGAATTTGTCTGAAAGTGTTGCGTCCTCTAGTTCTATGAGCTTTAACTGCGAGCTGCAATCCCGAGATGTTAGCGATCGGCCATCTTGGATCGTTCCCCACTATGTTTTCTTTAAATGTTTGGTAGAATTCGACATTGAAGCTATTGGGTCCTGGCTTTTCGTTTGTGTTTTATGTGATATTTTTTATTGCATATTTCATCCAATTACTCATAATTAATTTGTTCAGGTTTTCTATTTCTTCTTGGTTTCATCTTTGTAGATTGTATGTGTCCAGAAATTTATCAATTTCCGCCAGGTTTACTAATCTGTTGACGTATAGTTGTTTGTAATAGTCTCTAGTTATCCTTTGTATTTCTGTGGTATCATTTGTCTTCTTTTTTGTTTTTTATTTTATTTTTTGGGTTTTTTCAAAATTTTTTAGTCTAGATAGCATTTTGTCAGTTTATTTATCTTTTCAAAAAATCAACTTTTTGTTTCCTTGATCTTTTCATTATTTTTTAAGTCTCATTTCCATTCATTTCTACTCTATGTTATTTCTTTTCTTTCTTCTAATTTGAGATTTGGTTTCCTTCCTTCCTTCCTTCCCTTCCTTTCCCTCCTTCCTTCCTTCCTTCCTTCCTTCCTTCCTTCCTTCCTTCCTTCCTTTCTTTCGAGAGAGTCTCACTCTGTCACCCAGGCTTGAGTGCAGTGGTGTGTTCTCAGCTCACAGTAACCTCTGCCTCCCAGGTTCAAGCGATTCTCCTGCCTCAGCCTCCCAAGTAGCTAGAACCACAGGTGTGTGCCACCATACCTAGTTAATTTTTGTATTTTTAGTGGAGATGGGGGCTGGGCTGGTCTTGAACTCCTGACCTCAAGTGATCTGCCTGCCTTGGCCTCCCAAAGTGCTGGGATTACAGGTGCGATTCACTATGACCAGCTGAGATTTGGCTTCTTTTTGCTTCTCTAGTTTGTTGAGAGGCATTGTTAGTTTGCTTATTTGAAATCTTTTCAAATTTTTTGATGTAGATGTATACTGCTGTAAACTTCCCTCTTACTACTGCTTTTCTTGTATACCAGAGGTTTTGGTATGTTGTGTTTCTATTTTCATTTGTTTCAAGAAATTGTTAAATTTCCTTTTTAATTTCTTCATTGACGTATTGGTCAATCAAAAGCATGTTGTTTGGTTTCCATGTATTTGTACAATTCTGATAGTACCTCTTGTTATTGATTTATACTTTTATTCCATTGCAGTTGGAAATGATACTTAAAATGATTTCAATTATCTTAGATTTGTGGAGACTTGCTTTGTGGCCTAACATGGTCTGTCTTGGAGAATGCTCCATGTGCTGACAAAAATAATATGTATTCTCTAGTTGTTGGATAAAATGTTCTATAGTTGTCTGTTAGACCCATTTCGTTTAATGTGAAGTTTAAATCCAATATGTGTGTGTTGATTTTCTAACTAGATGATATGTCCAATGCTGAGGTTGGGATGTTTGACTCCAAAACTATTATTGTATTGGAGTATATATCTCCCTTTACATCTGATAATATTTACTTTATTTATTAAAATGTATGGCTCTGATGTTTGCTGCATATGTATTTGCAATTTTTATACACTTTTGATATATAGATCCCTTTATCATTATGTAAGAAGCTTCATTGACTTTTTAAACTTTTTGACTTAAAGTCTCTTTTATATAACTATAGTTACTCCTGTCTACCATTGGTTTCTGTTTGCATGGAATAACATTCTCCATCACTTCACTTTCAGGGTATGTTTGTCTTTACAGGTGACATGAGTTTCTTGTGGGCAGCAGATGGTTATTTTTAAAAATCTGTTCAGCTAGTCTATATCTTTTAAGTGGAGAACTTAATGTACTTACATTTAAGGTTATTATTGACAGGTGAAGACTTAGTCCTGCCATTTTGTTGATTGTTTTCTGGTTGTTTTGTATCTCCTTTGTTCCTTTCTTACTGTCTTATTATCATTGTTGTTTAGTGGGATTTTTTGTGTGTAGTGCTTTTCTTTTGCTTTGCGTTCTTTTCTCTTCTTCCTTTGTTTATCTGATCTACCAGTGGGTTTTATATTTTTGTGTGTTTTCACAATAGTGATTATTTTATTTTTGCTTCTAGATGAAAGGATGCCCTCGAGCATATTTTTAAGGCCAGTCTAGTGGCGATGAATTTCCTGAGTTTTTGCTTATCTGGGCAATATTTTATTTCTCCCTCATTTCTGAAAGATAGCTTGGCTGCCATATTTTTTCTTTCAGCAGTTTTAATATATCATCCCATTCTCTTTCACCCCTTAGGGTTTCTGTAGAAAAAATCTACTGTTAGTTTAACGAAGATTCCTTTATATGTGACTTGGTGCTTTTCTCTTACTATTTTAGAATTCTCTCTTTGTGTTTGACTTTTGAGAATTTTGTGCCTCAGGACTTTTGAATTGAACCAATTTGGGAAACTTTGAGGTTCCTGTATTTGAATGTTTATATCTCTCCCCTGCCTTAGAAAGTTTTCAGTTATTATTTTGTTAAATATATTTTCTACACCATTTCCCTTCTCCTCTCCTTCTGATATACCTATAATATAATAATATTCACTTAATTATGTCTTATAAATCGTATAGGCTTTTCCCCCACTTTTTTTCATTCTTATTTTTTCTTATTTTTCTTATTTCATTCTTTTTTTTTTCTCTGACTGGATAATTTAAAATGACCCATCTTATAGTTCAGAGATTCTGTCTTCTGCTTGATCAGGTCTGCTGTTGAAGCTCTATACTGTATTTTTTAATTTCATGCTTTATATTTTTAGCTTTTAGATTTTAGCTTCAAGATTTCATTGGCTCTTTTTAAATAATTTCTTTTCATTGTTGAATTTTTTATATTGTAAATTGTTTATCTGGTTTCATTAAATTGTCTATCTGTATTCTTTAAATCTCATTAAGTTTCTTTAAGATCATTACTTTGAATTCCTTTTCTGACAATTCATTGATTTCTTTTTCACTGGGGTCTGTTAACAGAGCATTATGATTCTTATTGGTGTCATATTTCTTTGCTTTTTCATGTTCCTTGTTTCCCTGCATTAATGTGTTTGCATCTGATGGAACAGTTGCCTCTCCAAATATTTGTAGGTAGAGGTGGAAGAGGTCAAAAGAGTAGTTTTTGTAGGGAAAGACTTTCACCTGCAGTTGGATTTTAGGATGCTGTTGGGAAGGGTGTGGTGACTCTGTTTCTGGATAGGTTGAGGTGGTATGGTATCCATGAAGCTTATTCAGCTTTGTTCAATGTCAGTAATAACTTTGGGTGCTTCAGTGGCCTAGGCTGTAGAAGTTCATGGCAGTGGTAGAGTAAGTTGTTGGTATCCTAAGTATCAACAGCTTTGGGGGTCCTCCTATTCTTGTTTACCCCACAATGGGGAGACTTAGTTGAGGGAATCTTTCTTGGTATCAAGTCTGACATGGCCTTCAAGCAGCTGTAGCAGTGCTGGGTTCTAGGCACAGGTCCTAAAAGTGGCTATGGGGTTAGGGTCCTAGGCTCAGGGTCTCTGAAACCTGCTGTGACACATGGGTCTTGGGAAGCAGGTTCACTCTATAGCAGGGTGGAATGTAGGTTGCCCACAGAGCTGGGATCAACACCTCATCCTTACAAGGTTATTTCATCATTTTATCCACTTTGCACTTCCTGAGTCGTGCAGTCTATGATAGGATCAGTGGATTCCATGTGCCCACAGCTGCATCACTTTCTGTGAAAAGTGGGTCTCTTGGTCTGAAGTGATGCCCTGCATTATCCCATGTCAGCAGATCAAATACTCTGTAAGTCTTTGGGTATTGGGTGCTGATTGGGACCTGAAGTGAAGGAAAGGTGAACTCATACCTGTTACTATTCCAGCCAAAATTAATCCATGCCCCTTTCAGGGTGGAAGAGGTCAAAAGTAGTCAATTAGCCAAATGACTGATTTATTCCTTCTAGGGATACTTCTGTATCCAGGTCAGTGTTGATCTATGTTGCTGGCAGTTTGGATGTTCAGAGTGACAGAAATTTAGATCAACCTTATGTATAGGAGTCTGTGCTTTTAGTAGCCTTCTTCTCTGACATCATGGGTACTTGACACATGCACTTATGGTGCCAGAACAGGACAGCTGATGGCAGAAACCAGCAGACACTGATTAACTGAGTTGTTTTGTCTATTTGGTTGTTTGGCACCTCTTCCATGGGGAATGCTCCCAGGTGGGTGTTAGCATGCAAGACAAGGTCTTTATGCCTTGCGCCCACTCCCACAGGTACGCCCACATGCCTCTTTCCAACCTTCATTCTACCTGTCTGTGCTACTTCTTCTAGACTCCTGACCAACAAGCCCTTGCCATTCACCCAGCCATTGACCACAGCCATTCATACACAGATCCAGTTTGGATATTTCCTTTTTTTTTTTGAGACAGAGTCTTGCTCTTGTTGCCCAGGCTGGAGTGCAATGGCACAATCTTGGATCACCACAACCTCTGCCTCCTGGGTTCAAGTGATTCTCCTGCCTTGGCCTCCTGAGTAGCTGGAATTACAGGCATGCACCACCATGCCAGGCTAATTTTGTATTTTTAGTAGAGATGGGGTTTATGTTGGTCAGGTTGATCTCAAACTCCTGACCTCAGGTGATCTGCCTGTCTCAGCCTCACAAAGTGCTGGGATTACATTGTGAGCCACTGCGCCCAGCTCAGTCCAGATTTTTTTAATAGCAAACCACTTCTCTTTCCTGACAAAGTAGGAGATCAGGAATATTGCCCACATATCTGATAACTGGAATGATTTCCCTTCACCTGTGTCTTTTGGTGCCACCTGGAGTGGGGCTATATGAGAGCAGAGGTTTAGTTTGGGCTTGCACTCACATACCAAGTCAAGCCCTTCTTAAGCCTCTTTCCTTCTGTCAGCTCTCCTTAGGGGACCTACATATGTAGCCATAGATATGAGTTGAAAGATAAGCAGTGAGTGTAATGGATAATCTAGGGGTCAGGGTTGCTATACTTACTCTCTGGCTCTGGCTCTGGTCGAGAAACTGAACAAGGATCATAATATTTTAATGAGACATCTGCCTCAGCCTCCTAATCTTTCTCATTGATTTCTGTTGGTTGCACAATGATCTGGCATTCCAATTCATCTTGAGAGTGAATAATAATTCTCAAGTCCTCCAGGAAGCATCTCAGGTTCTCCAGAACATGAGTCACCAAACTCCAGGCCACAGATCAGTCCGAGGCCTGTTAAGAACCAGGCCGCACAGCAGGAGGTAAGTGGTGGGTGAGCGGGCATTACCACCTGAGCTCTCCTTCCTGTCAGATCAGTGGTACCATTAGTCTCATTTTATTCTCCCAGCTCCTGTCGCCTGTGCTTCTTCAGGGTACAGATTGAACAGTACACTTGTTGGTTATTCATCTACCTTGTCCCCCAGGATTCCATGTGCTATTAACCATCTCCACAACATTCTGTAGGGAAGGTTCCCCTAGTTGCCACTTGACCCTGGCACTTCTAATGATCATTTTATTCACTTGCTTTTGGCTGTTCAGCACCTACAACTTGCCTCAATTATTTCAATATTCTATTGTCCTTGTTGCAATCAGGGAAACAGTTCTGTGACAGCATCACCTGTCATCACCCTCGACTACAGAACCCAGACACCACTGAGCTTCTCAGCAAGACTGGTTTCCTCTGGGTTCTGTCATTGTACGTAGTCAACCTGTGGCCTTTTACTTCTATATAGCATGCTTTTTTTTCTAATATGCCCACTTTCCTGAGTCTTTTGATTCCTTACACCACTGTTTGCCAAACCATCTGGTGTTTATACTTTTTTTTTTTTTTGAGACAGAATTTTGCTCTTATTGCACAGGCTGGAGCCCAATGGTGTGATCTCAGTGTACTGCAATCTTCACCTCCCAGGTTCAAGCAATTCTCCTGCCTCAGCCTCCCGGGTAGCTGGGATTACAGGCATGCGCCACCACACCTGGCTAATTTTTGTATTTTTAGTAGAGATGGGGTTTCTCCATGTTGGCCAGGCTGGTCTTGAACTCCTGACCTCAGGCGATCCACCTGACTTCACCTCCCAAAGTGCTGGGATTTCAGGCATGAGCCATCACACCTGGCTGGTATTTCTATTTCATAGAATGTTAACCATTATTTTTCCTAGGCTTTCCAGAGCCAGCCTACTCACATATTAGCATTGTCTCATGAGATCTCTGCCATGGTGTTACATTCTGTGGCTCAGAAGAGTACTCCATTATGTGACTTGATCAGCACTCCCTGGACCCAGTCCCATCTTAGTCTCCCAGCTCCTGTGGCCTGTGCTTCTTCAGTGTACAGTTGTTTCCCTCCCTAAGGAGGTTCAGCACTTGCACTGTCATGAACAGCATTGGTGCCAGCATTTAAAGGAAGAAGTGGGCCACTACTGCAGGCCCAGAGTGCAGAGAACGACCTGGGGTTTCAAAGTTCCTGAGTGCATTGACCAATATGTTCAACCCAAATTCCACCCTCCTCTTTCTTCCTCATTAAGGCTCTGACCTTGGCATAGCAGACTTGCTGAGGTTGATCATTTAATATTCTCTGGAGTCCTGAGGCTGATCATCAGCTTTGTTCTGTCCTCTACCTACAGAGAAGATGAGAGCCTTTTAAAATGTGATAGAGGGGGCTCTCTGACTTTTACAACTACCTTAAATTAGTGATCAATCATTCTGATGGGTTTAAACATATCAGCAGATTTTGACATCCCAGCCAGCTGTTGTGGCTTATTCTTAACAAATAGAATACTGAGAGTACATGCTCCATGACCTCAGAGGCTAATTCACAAAAGGCAGTACAGCTTCCACTTCACTCTCTTTCCCTGCTTGAGACTTTTCTCCCTAAGAATTCAGCTACCAAGGTGAGATAAACTGAAGCAGTCATGTGAGAGGGCCATGGGTAACTGCTCTAGCTGACAGCTAGCATCAACTGCCAGACATGTGAGGGAGCGATCCCAGCCTCTAGCATTTAGGCCACCCCATCTGAGGCTGATTTATGAGCAAAATAAATTGCTACTAAGTATTGAGTTGGTCTGTTACAGAGCAATTGATAGCTAGGACAATCACTCTCAATGTTCCATCATATTTCTCCAGCACCTCAGTAGCAGCACTTAGTAATGGCCACCCAGTTCTGCAGGCTTTATCATTGCTATTTTCCTAGTATCTTTTGAATGCTTGAGATATTATACCAGCTAGCACCTTCTCTTCCCTGGTATCCCTTCCCAGTTCCTCATTAGTGAAAATCTTAACAAATCGCACAACTATAATATGTCACATGCCAAGGACCAGGAGGACTCCACCTACTGCCAGAAAAAGGATCTTCATTGTCATCTGGGCAGGGAATGACACAGCTCCAAAATCCCACTTTAAATTCTGTTTCTAAGGACCACTTTACCACTTTTTGACACAGGGTTCCTGGAGATGGGCTTTGAGAAGAAAATTTGTGTACAGAAAGTTTATTGGCAATCACACTCAGAAACAAGACACTTAAGAAAATGCTGGAATAAAAATTGGGTAGAGATAGAACCTGATCTGTGATACATATTCAAATTAAATCTTAGTTAATAACATGGAGTTCTCTGCAGCTGAGATGGCTATTTAGAATTGTTCTAAATTCAGAAGAGGAAGCTTGGCCTTTGACTCTTAAATCCACATGGCAGGGGGTATGACCTTGATGAGGCATCTCCCAGAGGGCAGCCCCCAGAGAAGGGTACAGGACTAGCCATCAGGAGCCAACACTCCTAGCAGCTGCGTGAACTCACCCCAGAATGGATGCTCTAGAGAGGATCTGGGTGATGCACCACAATGTCTGCAGTAGGGACAATGTCTCTGGTTGGAGAGGATGGGGATGAAATCATGAAAATGGGAAGCTTGGAAATTTTAGGACTGGGTGAAAGGAGGTAGTCAGTGGTTATACATTCTTTACATGATCAGTTCATCTCAGATCATTGAATCCCCTGCAGCTAAATTAAACAGAGATCAAATAAATGTGTTTTATTTTCTGCCAGCTAATGAATGTTCATGCACATATAGATGTAATCACTGTTTTAAATTATTCCGTCTCCTGCCCTGATAATGCACTGCTGCTCTCTGAGCATGCTCAAGAGTCATTTATCCATCACTTTTAGAATCAGCTCCTCCAAAAGATTTCCTTTAATATCTTTGCTGACCTTTCAATAGCTCAGCAATAGCCCATTAATTCCTTTTTATCCTGCCCCAAATGTTCCAAATATTTTCATATTGCCTTAAAATATTTATCTTGGGCCAGTTTCCAATCTTGCTTGATTCTTCATCTCATCTTGCTTCAAGGAGGAGTTTCCTTTGATGTCAATAGTAAACCACTTTCTTGAAAGGCGACATGTGGTTGTTTAAAAGGATTAGAAAGAAACTTGGTCAGATTGCTCTGTCAGTCTGTCAAGTCTTTCATCTTTTAAATTTACCTCCTGTGAATCCCTTGAGATCCTCTAACCTGCGTAAATATGTTTTCCATTTTTTTTGTGGAGGGTGGTAGTTTTTGTTGTCTTCTGCCCTTTAAAACTTTTTTCCCATCATTGAATTGCACCATGGCCCCAAATATCTGCATTAATAATATTTACCTGAAGATAATCTTCTACCACATGCTCTCAATTTAGTGTAAAAGTACATAGTAACTTCTGACTAATGGCTGTGTTTGAGATAATTTTTCCTCACTCTTTTATTTTTTAACAAATTTCCACTTATCCTTCCATAGCTTCTGCAAATACCACTTTCTCTTGTAAAACCTTCCTTTATTTCTCCTGGCAGAATTAATCACACTTTCTTCTGGATACCTCTACTAGTCCCTTTAATTCATTCATTCTGCAGTCACTTATTGAAGTCTGCTATATGTCACGTATTTTACTGATTCTGAATGAATATATAAGAATGAATATATAAGAAAACTTCCTGCTTTTTAAGATCAGCGAAAAAGAAAGATAAATAAATAGTTATTATAATATGGTGTCAAAACTTTGATGATAGAGGAAGCAGCAGAGAATGAGAGAATTCAATTTGGATGGAGTCTGAAAGGGCGAATGATGGTTTTCCAGGTGTAGGGGGCGGGGGCGGGGTGGATATTTTGGTGAGAGGAAGCAGTCCGATTGGAGCAGGCCTCTTTAGGAGAATTATCTGTAGCTGCAAAAGGCTAGATCACAATATATGTGGAGGAGTGGTCTACGCTGAGGCTTGGAAAGAAAAGCAAATTGCTTCTGACTCACTTTGGAAGCCACTGAAGGTTTATTCCTGAGAGTGACATGATCACATTTGCATGTTATCTGTCTATGAAAGAGTTAACCAAAGGGGAAGAAAAAAAATGACCATATAAGCAAGTAAAAGCTAAGAGCAATATTTGTAACAAATAAAATACATTAATTTTTGGATTAATAGTCTTAATAAATAAGTAGTCTTAAAATCAGTTAAGAAAAGTACTAGCATTCCAATATAGGCAAAGGACAAGTTTTTTGCTTTTATTATTATTTTTAGTTGACACATATTAATGTGCATATTTATGGGGTATCATGATATTTTGATATATGTACATGATGTGTGATGATATCCACCACCTCTAACATTATTATGTTTTGTGTGAGGAGCATTCAAAACCCACTTTTCTAGCTATTTAAAAATATACAATAGGTTATTAATAATTGTGGTATATAGAATACTAGGACTTAGTCCTCCTCTCTAGCTATAACTTTATATTCCTTAACCAACTTCTGGCTGCTTTCCCCTTCCCTACCTTTCCCACCCTCTAGTGACTCTTATTCTACTCTCTACTATGAGATGAATATTTTTAGCTACATATGAGGGAGACCACACCGTATTTATTTTTTGGGCCTAGCTAACTTCATTTCACATATGTTCTCCAAATCCATCCATGTTGCCACAAATAACAGGATTCTTCTTTTTTGTGGCTGAATATCGTGGTATCCCTTGGTATATATGGAGAGTACATTTTCTTTATCTGTTCATCTGTTGATAGACATTTCGGTTGATTCCACATCTTGGCTATTGTGACTAGTGCTGCGATAAACATGGGAGTGAAGATATCTCTTCAATATACTAATTTCCTTTCCTTTGGGTATATACCCAGTAGCAGAATAGCTGGATCATAATGGTAATTCTGTTTTTAGTTTTCTGAGGAACATCCATACTATTTTCAATAATGGCTGGACTACTTTTCATTCATATCAACCGTGTATGAAATTTCCTCTTTCTTCACATCTTCACCAGCATTTTAAATTTTTTGTCCTTTTGTCTACAGCCATTCTGACTGGGGTGACATGATATCTTATTGTGGTTTGGATTTACATTTGCCTCATGATTAGTGATGTTGAGCATTTTTTTATATACCTGTTGGCCATTCATATGTCTTCTTTTGAGAGATGTTCATTCAACTATTTTGCCTATTTTAAAATTGTAATTTTTTTGCTGTTGAGTTGTTTGAGTTTCATGTATAGTCTGGATATCAATCCCTTATCCTATGAATAGCTTGCAAATATTTTCTTCCATTCTGCAGAGTGTCTCTTCAATATGTTGATTGTTTCCTTTGCTGTGCAGACACTTTTGTTTTATAAAATTTTATTTGTTTATTTTCTCTTTGGTTGCCTGTGCTTTTGAGATCTTCTCTACAAAATCTTTGCCCAGCCCAATAACAGGAAACATACTGACAATTCATAAAACATTAACTATGGTTTTCTTTACGTGGTGGAATTATGCCTTATTTTTAGTATCTTCTGTATCTATTTCTGTACTTTCCAAATTATCTAAAATGATCATATATTTCTTTTAAAGTTCTTTGTTAACGGAAAAAGAATAATTTAAAAGAACATTCTGGTAATGCAGACAAATTTGAGGAGAGTCAAATGAAGGAGTGAGTCATTTTGCAAAGTAATAAACAGCTCAAAAAAGGCGTGGCTGCAGGATGAAGAAAGGGAACCAAACTAAAGAAATGTTTAGAGAGGAAATAAGATATGGTGATTAATAATATTCCGATGTTGTATATATGGATTTGGAGTTTGGGAAAATGCTTATGGATTTATTAACACTGTTGGTTCCTAAATTATTTCAGAATGATCTATTTTTAGGAGACACATCAATAGTCCAGATCATTTTTAGAAATCTGGTTGGAAATTAAGTGATCAAAGATGCACACAGCACATATGATTAGATCAGTGTTTTCGACAAGATATTAATAGATGCTACAAGATGAAGGATTTTCCTGGACAGAAAATAGGGGAAACACCAGGTTGACAAACTTAATAAATGTATTTATGGCATAGAGTTTCTCATATTCTTGAATATGCTGAAGTACACCATGAATCATTAATAATGGCATGTAGTATGCAGCATTTCCCAAAACTGTTGTACAGTAAGCCACTTTTTTCAGACTATCTGGCACAATTTATATAATACCAACCGGAAACCATGGATTACACATTTGCAAATGTATTTTGAATACAAAATTTTCATTGGATCTAAAAATAAAGTAAGAAGAAGCAGGGACCATCTATTACAGTGTACACAGTAGTAACAAATCTAAAGAAGGCTTATATCAAGAGAAGCAAGATGATTATCAATAAAGCATAGAAATACAGACAAAAGAGGAATAGTTAAGAATTCACAGGGAAAAGAATGCCGTGGGCTTCTCAGTAGACTTGCCCAATATAGTCTCTAGAATTTCCCTGCTATAAGATGGATGGATTATCAGGCTATCCCATTAATTAAACCTGGAGTCCGTGTGTAGCATTATCTCTCTTTATAAATTAATACATTAATAAATTAGCATTCTCCTTGTGTATACTACATACTTTCACACTTCTCCATGAATTATGCATGCATGGTTAAATCAATTGACCTTGATTAATTCTGGGGTTTGAAAACTGAGTTTCTGGATTTACAAAATGATGGTCAAACAATAAAACAATTATTTATTTATTTATGAGACAGAGTCTCTCTCTGCCACCCAGGCTGGAGTCTAGTGGCACGATCATGACTCCCTGCTGCATCAAACTCCTGGGCTCAAGCAATCCTCTCACTTCAGCCTCACAAGTAGCTGGGACCACAGGTGTGTGCCACCATGCCCAGTTAATTTATGTTTTTATTTTAGTAGAGACAGGGGTCTCACTATGTTGCCTAGGCTGGTCTCGAATTTCTGGCCTTAAGCAATCCTTTCACCTTGGCCGCCCGGAGTGTTGGGATTACAGATGTGAGCCACCATGTTTTGCCAATAAAACATTTTAAATCTTCCAGGATAATTCAACTCACTTTCCTCTGCCAGCACCCTCTCCTTTCCCATAGACTTTCTTCTGAACTCAACGACATCTGGGGATAGATCTTTTTCATCTTTATATCACCACTTTGTAGAAAAGTGGCAGACACAAAATTGCTACCAGAAGAACACAGCACTTCATTTGTCATGGAAAATTGTAGCAAGAATAATTGTAGCTTTTGGCTTTAAGAGTCTTGTCTGTGATAAATGACCAGTGATAGGGAGTGCAAACCATGAAACGTAGGATCCAACTATTCCTTTCAGTCAGGGTATTTCTTGGCTAACTCTATAAAGAGTACGATCCTATTTCTGGGTTGTACCTGAATTACGGTATGAGTCTTAAATAAATAATGAGGCTGTTCTTTGATGCTGAATTTGCCTTTGATTCATCTTTTAATAATCTTCACTTTGTTAACAGAAAGATGCAGCCAACGGCAGGGAAAAGAAAGTTGCATTTGCAACGCTTCCAGCTCTCCGTTCAGCCATTGCCTCTAGAATGGATGATGAATGTGTCGCTTTCTGGTCTTGTCATCCCTGTCTAAGAGCTGATTCGTGTTTTTCTGTTCTTCATTCTCCTTGTATTCTCTGTCTTGAGGAGCAATGGTGATTTTTTTTTCAAAATGGAGCATGAGCAGCTAGGCACTTTTAATATAGGCTGATAAACAGTTTTATTCCACTTGGCAAATATTTCCTGCTTTGAGTGACTGTCCATTCTAGCTCATCCCCATTCATGTAGCATGAGGAAAGGCGAGAGCTAGGTGAGCTGGAGGTAGACAACGCATCTACACTTAAAAGGCTGAGGTCAAAGCATTACAGTTTATTACCGTCATGTTCCACAGAATATATGAACCATTAAAATCCTAGGATTGTACCATATTATTCTGATAAAATTTGTAATGGGAACAAGAAATGAGTATGTCCTAATGGTACTGGTGATATCATAAGTAAGAAATGGTGCAAACCAAGCCTATTCTTTCCATAACATTAAAATGAAAAACCAATGCTCCTGATTTAAAGCCCAAGGCTCTAGCTATATATCAGAGGGAGTAAAAATAACACCAGAATGATAAATAATGTTGTATTTTAGGGGACAATGGGAGGTGATTCATTGTTCTTAATCCAACAACATGATAACTATTTTTAACATTTTTTGGTCCAATTTTAAATGTGTCTCTTCCATTTCTTGTGTTTGCAATACAACAGTAGTAAGAATTTGTGCTGTATATACTACATTTGTTAAATGTTCAGCCAGACATTGGTGTCAGAAGTCTAGTTCCGCATTCACTCGTGGTGCTATCCCTGCATTGCTTACTCTACCCACATCTCCATATCCCCAACTGTGAACTGAAAGGAAAAAGATACCTACTTCAAAGGGTTGCTGTGAAATTAAATATAAAGCATAGATCGTAAGGACTGAAATAAGCAGCAATTATTATTAGTAACAGCAGTCATAATGAAATGGGGGAATGCTTTCATCATTTTCCCTGCTCAGTAGGCAATTTCAAGGCAGTTTTATAGGGTTGCACTTTGCTCAAAGGCAAGATTTACCCTTCACACCAAGGGGCCCTGACCTCCTCATCTTGTTTGGGAAGGTGGAGTATGTAAGCATATTGGCATATATGACAGATATTGCCCACATGAATGGGTCAGATGGTGAGCAGGGCAAGCTTCCAGAGCTCAGCTGAGGCTAAGTCCCAAAGAGGCAGTTGATGAGCAAAGTGCTAACCCCTGAAGCTTAGTGGTCCTAAGTGGTCAGTAAGACCAGGGTACTGTGTTAGATTGCACCTGCCCCTGTGGTCCTGCTGGTGAGGGAGACTTCCAGCCCTCCGTGCCCTCTTGCTCTCTCACATGCTGCCATGTACACACAGGCTCCCCCTCTCCCACAATTCTTTTTCCTGGACACTGCAAAAGTCATTCAGCTTCTTGGTATGGGAAAATATTACTATTGAAGTATACAACCAAATATTTATTTCTTTTAGGTCAAACAGCTCTTTGCTTGTTCATTTATTGTTTTGCCTTGCCTTTGGGCCCTCTTTTCTGACTCTGCTGTGAATGACTGAAACAGATTTTGGAGGAATAAAAGATTTTCAGTGAACTCAGGATGTGCAAAAAAATCTCCATGTTTATACTTTAAATTCGATCTCATGACAATGAGAAATAAATATTTGTACCTTCAATCCAAATCAAATATAAATATCCTCTTTAACTTTTCTTCTGGTATTTTGACATAGTGACAACACCTTGTAACGGGATTTTAAAATAACTTTTCCACCCAATCTTCAGAGTAATACATGCTCATTGCTTCTTAATTTGAATCTCCCAAAACTGACCCTTATGCAAAGCTTGAGATGCAAGCTGATCGTTTGGAATGTGATCTCAGGAAGTGGGAGTGATCCCGAGGGAGGCGGGGAGGAAAGCCAGGAAAGGGAGGGAAGCCAATAAGGACTGTGTTCCTGAGTCAGTTTCTCATGTGGGCAACTGGACTTAATCTCACTGAGGACTCTCCCAGAGATGGTATCAAGTCTCAGAATCATTCCAGAGGGACAGGGAATGTGAGGGCTTTATCTACTCACTACCAACACTCTTAGAACATCACCTTTCCAGCAATTCTGACCTACCACATTCGAGCTAAGCACATTCCCACACTAGAGGCATGAGGTAGGAAGCTGTAGGTATGTGATGAAACTGTTTATTAAAACCACAGGTGATCCCAGGTGGGCCAATAAGATATAAGCAGTGAGCCTATAGCATCTACTACATTTGTTAAAACAAGCACACAAAGCCCCATCATTTCATTGCACAAAGGTCACTACTATTCACATTTCTTTTGTTTTTTTGTTTGTTTTTTGAGGAGTTTCACTCTCGTCTGGAGTGCAGTGGTGCGATCTTAGCTTACTGAAACCTCCATCTCCCAGGTTCAAGAGATTCTCCTGCCTCACCTTCCTGAGTAGCTGGGATTCCAGGTGCCTGCCACCATGCCCAGCTAATTTTTGTATTTTTAGTAGAGACGGGATTTCACCTGTTGGCAAGGCTGGTCTCGGACTTCTGACCTCAGGTGATCTGCCCACCTCGGCCTCCCAAAGTGCTGGGATTACAGGGGTAAGCCACTGCGCCCGACCTATTCACATTTCCTGCATGGCCTTCCAGAAGCATTTTAAAACATAAAACGAGAGGGCAAATGCAATCTTTTAAAAGCTGCGCTTTCCCCAATAGTAGGGCCTGACAGTAATTAGCATCTGTTATTCTCAGTCGAAGAGTATTGTCCACCTGAGTCAGGACCTGGACCTTGAGTCGTACCAGTCGGTGTTCAAGTTGACAAAGCTGAAGCTTCTGCGGTATTTAAAACGAACGAGATTTAAACTGGAAAACAGGCATTTGTAGAAGTTCTGGATGAATGTAAAAGTGAGCTCTAGCATGGGCCTTCCAGAATAACTTTCAGGAAATCACCACGGAACTGGCTCACCAGTGGAGTTGCTACCTCTGGCTCAATCAGGAAGGTGGGAGATTTAGAAAGCAGCACTGGAACTTCAGGAACGCACCTCCCTAGCAGCAGTCTGGGGATCGGCACGCTGATATCACTGCAGTGAAGTCACATTGTATCTGTCAAATATATATTTTTTAAAAAAGGAAAAAGGAGGTTGCCACCCAGTCTCTATCTCTATAAAGCTGGTAACTAAAATCTACTTCAGAATGCAGCCTATTGCCAGGGTAGTGCGGCCAACCAGATGGTAGTATTCCAAAACCCGGCCTCATTTCTGCTTTCCAAATCTTCCATAAATGCATCTGATTGGCGGAAACTAAACCCTAGCTGCAAGGAAGCCTGGAGATGTAGCTTTTAGTTTTATTATTCTGAAGTAGAGGAGATTGCACTAGAAGGATCCTGGAATGACGCAGTTCCACAGTGTCCTCCACAGTCATTTTTTCTTCAAGGTAAATGCATCTGGCCGGGCGCAGTGGCTCACGCCTGTAATGCCAGCACTTTGGGAGGCCGAGGCGGGCGGATCCCGAGGTCAAGAGATTGAGATAGTGGTGAAACCCTGTCTCTACTAAAAAATACAAAAATTAGCTGGGCATCGTGGTGTGCACCTGTGGTCCGAGCTACTCAGGAGAGTGAGGCAGGAGAATTGCTTGAACCCGGGAACCGGAGGTTGCAGTGAGCCGAGATCCTGCCACTGCACTCCAGTCTGGCACCTGGCGACAGAGTAAGACTCTGTCTCATAAAAAGAAAAAAAAAAGAAAGAAAGAAAAGAAAAAGTAAATCCGTCTGTACTCATTCAACCACACTCTCTTGATCTCACAGATGATCAAGCGTATAGTTCAGACTTAAGATGCAGCCTGCATAAAATCTTAGGGCAATGTCAAGTTAATTGGGTTACAAATTGGTCAAAATTTTAACATTAGAATCACTAATGGCAGTAAACATATTCATATACTTTAGTATTAACAACCTAGTTTTTAAATCCATGGATTTGGGCTTGCAGAATTGATTGAAGATTAATTCACTTAACAATATTATCTAGTAGATATCTGAGGAATCAGGAAGAATGACTATATTGCCAGAAGACTAGAGAGCTAGGCCAATATGATACCTGTTTTCAAAAATGTGAGAAGGCTGGATTCCAGAAATCCACCATTAGAAAGTTTGATTTCTATCCTTGCAAGAAATCATGGATTTTAAGTACAGCCTGCTCGATTCCATGAGAAAAGGGGTGCTGCCAGGCGCTAAGGCAGCTCTTCTCTCATCTGTCTTTGAGTCTGTCTTGTCTCTCATCTCTGCCTCTTTCTGTACATCCTTTTCATTCTTCTCACCTGTATTTATTTCTTAAGGTTGCCATCACCATTTTTCATAAACTAGGCTGCTTGAAACACTCAATTTATTTTCTCACAGTTCTAAAGGCCGGAAGTCTGAAGGGAAGGTACTGGAAAGGTTGGTTCCTTCTGGAGATTATGAGGGAAAATCCATTCTGTGCCCCTTCCTGGTTTGTGGGAATGGCTGCAATCCTTGGCCTTCCTCGGCTTACAGATGTATAATTTTAATCTCTGTCTTTGTCTTGATGTTACTTTTTCCTCTCTGTTTTCTCCCCTTGTCTTCTCTGGTAATAGCATTTGTTTTTGGATTTAGGCCCAATTTAATCCACAATGATCTCATCTCCAGATCCTTAATCACAGCTGCAAAGACGAATTTTCCAGGTGTCACATTCACAGGTTTGGGAGGACATCTCTTTTGAAGGACCTCCATTCAACCCACTACATTATCAAAGACAGGTTTCCTACGCATGCCCTGGGACTTTATTCCCTATAACCTGAATTCACATGTGATTCTTTGGTGACCATAGTCAAAGCCAACATTCTATAACCCAGGAACGTAGTATCCCTAAAGCTACATGATTCAATCAATTATTTGTTAGAGCACTGCATTCATTTATTTTTTTCTAATTTGTTGTTTTGTAAACTTGTTATGATGGAAAATTTCCAACAGCCACAAAAGTAGAGAGTTATAGTAGAATCCACTCTGAATGTACTTAACATTCAGAATCACTCCTTCTTCACTTCTTTCCCCTCATTGCCCCATATCATTGGAATATTTAAAGCCATACCCAACCACCATCACACTTGAACAAATTCCTTAACATCACCTAATGACCATGATTGCTTAAATAGTTTTTTTCTTTAGTTGGTTTATTTGAACCAGGATCTAAACAAGGTCTGCTCATTGCATTTGGTTGATATTTCTCCTATGTTTATTTTTATCTGTTAAAGCTCCCCTTTCTTTTTTTTTTTGTCATTTTTTGAAGAGATGGGGTCATTCGTCTGAGAGCATATTCCCATGTTCTGGATTTTGCCGTAGGGCCTTTTGGCATGTTCTATCCCTAAATTTCCCGTGAAGTAGTAACTAAATATTTTACCAATAGTTGGTTCTGTGTACTTCCTATTGCATCACACTGAGAGACGTAAATGTCTGCCTCAGACATTATGTGACAGAGAGTTCATGTACTGCCAGACGGATCCATCGGTTATAAAGTTCTTCATTAGCTTCTTATCTAATGCTTTTAGTCATTATCTCATGATGGTTGTCTAAGCCGCTATTTCACTGGGGATTGCAAAAATGATGATATTCTAATTCGAGCATGGCTTTTTCTTTTCTTTTTTTTTTCTTGAGATTGAGTCTCACTCTGTCTCTCAGGCTGGAATGCAGTGGCATGATCTCAGCTCACTGCAGTCTCCGCCTCCCGAGTTCAAGCGATTCCCCCACCTCAGCCTCCCAAGTAGCTGGGACTACAGCCGTGTGCCACCACGCACAGCTAATTTTTGTATTTTTGGTAGAGGCAGGGTTTCACCTTGTTAGCCAGGATCGTCCTGATCTCCTGACCTCATGATCCACCTGTCCCGACCTCCCAAAGTACTGGGATTACAGGTGTGAGTCACCACACCTGACCTGCTTTTTCATTTGTAACTGTCCTATTTAAAAAAAGGACTTTCCCTTGTCAATGAATTGTCCTGAAATGGAATTCACACGGGAAAGCAAGCTATGTATTTTATTACTTTTCTCATCAATTATCAACATAATGGCTTGATAGATCTGGCAGCTTCAAAGAGTCACTAATTATTATGTTTAAGTTTTATTATTAACTTATGGATTTTAACATGTTTGACTGTGTTTTAATCCACTTTGATCATCATTCTTTCAGCTTCTCAAATTGCTTCACCTTTGGCTAGCTGGAGGCCTTCCCATTGGGTCCTATCGCTTTTTTATATGCCCTCAGAAATCTTTGATACATTTTTTCTTTCTGCTGTAAGAAGATATTCCAGGTTAATCTTGTACACTTTCTTTCTCATTCTCAATAGCAACTAAAAGAGACAAAATACCTGACATAAACTTCATAAAAATATGCAAAGCAAAATTTGGTGATTAAAACTTAAATCCAAGGGGGTGTCTAAATGAAAAGATGTATATAAATAGAAAGATATACCATATTTTTGGATAAGCAGATCCAATATCAGAATTCAACTCTAAGTTACTTT
>CM052652.1:6643088-6657763 GCA_028533165.1 Leontopithecus rosalia | reverse complement strand
ATTTTTATTGCATTTTAGGATTTGGGGTACATGTGCAGAACATGCAAGATAGTTGCATAGGTACACACGTGGCAGTGTGTTTTGCTGCCTTCTGCCCCCTCACCCATATTTGGCATTTCTCCCCATGCCATCCCTCCCCTGCTCCCCCCCCCCGCTGTCCCTCCCCTATTTCCCCCAATAGACCTCAGTGTGTGGTGCTTTCTAATCACTAATTCATACTATCTTGATGAAAATACCAAGACATTTTCTGAAGTCAGAAAAACTAATCCCAAATGTACTTGGAAAGTTAAATAAGCAAGGAAGGCCAGAAAAAAAAAATCCTCTAAAATTTGAGAGTAGTAACAGAACACAAGCTTACATTGATATTAAAATATATCATAAATCCTCATTAATTAATGCATTATGTCATTAGCACATGAATAAATAGACCAATGGAAGAGAATAGAAAGTTCTTAGATAAATCTCAAAATATACCAAAATTCAGTATATGATGAAGATGACATCTCAAGTAGCGTAAAGATGGAATTTGTAATAAATAATGTCGGGATAGAAAGTTATCCATTTGGAAAAAGATAGAAATGAACATATACCTCGCATGGCAAACCAAGAAAAACCCCAAATTGGCCAAATATATAAGTGAGGGGAAATGAGGTCATAAGAGAACTAAAGGAAAATCTAAGTTAATTTCTTTATAACCTTTGACCTACAAATTTGATCAAAATGCAGAGACCATACACAGGAGATAGAAAATTTGACTAAATAAAAATCAAAACCTTTTGCAAAATAAAGGAAAAAACTGTAATCAAAGGAAAAGACACAAATGATAAATGGGGACAATTTCTTTGCAATTTATATTATGGACAAATGGCGAATCTTCCTTATGTAAACCAATCCCAGAAATTAAGATGAGAAAAACCAGTAGCCCAAGAGAATAATAAGCAAAATGTGTAAATAGATGGTTTACTACAGGAGAAATGCAGATGATTTTTAAACATATGAAATCATGCTCCTCCTCCTTTATAAAAATAAAAATGCTGATTAAAACTGGACTCACAAATCATTTATCACCTACGGAATTGGCAAAATCCAAAAGTATGACACTATACACTGTGGAGCTGAGGGAAAACGGTGACTCTCTTGCATTGTTAGTAGTGCTGCAAAATGGTACAATACATATGGGGGAATCTGGCAACATCTAACAACAATTAAGTATGCATCTTATTGACTAAGCAAGTTGGCTTTCAGGAATCTATTCTACCAATACACAGGAATAAAAAGACGTGTGTAGGGTTGCTTGGAAATAACTTCAAGTTCAGCAAAGGAACAGATTTAATGAACAATCCATCGGATGAAATACTTACTATGCATCTGTCAGCAAATGAGGAGGTGCTTAGTAAAGTGATTTGAGAAATCTCCAGAATATATTCTAGGAGGAAAAAGCATAATGTTTAGGTAAAATACAAGGTGAGTCTGGAACATCTATTTGTGCCAAAAAGTAAGACAGTATTCAAAGAGTAATGGAAATAGGTGAACTGAATGGAGGATCAGGTGAAATTTAAAACATCAGAAACGATAATGACAGTAATGGACTGTAATATATGAGTTAAAAAAATTCCTGGGACCAAAATGATACTAATTTTTTTTTTTTGAGACAGAGTTTCGCTCTTGTTACCCAAGCTAGAGTGCAATGGCGCGATCTCGGCTCACTGCAACCTCTGCCTCCTGGGTTCAGGCAATTCTCCTGCCTCAGCCTCCTGAGTAGCTGGGATTACAGGCACGCGCCACCATGACAAGCTAATTTTTTGTATTTTTAGTAGAGACGGCGTTTCACCATGTTGACCAGAATGGTCTCGATCTCTTGACCTCATGATACACCCGCCTCGGAACAGTGTGTATATGGAAGGCAGCTCTTGTTAGTCAGTATTTTAGATAATAAATGTAGAAGGAATGATAGAATTAGAAAACTACCATTTTCCAATCTCAATGCAATAATTAATTCAGAAAAGAATTTTTTTCTATTGTTGATTTGTTTGGTAGGTTTTTTTTTTGTTTCTTACTTTTATCTTTAATATCTTTATTGTGGATTAAACTGCACATATTTAGAGTAAGTTTGATGTGTTTTGACATAAGCATATACCTGTGAAACCACAACCCATAGTAAAAATAATGAACATGTCTGTCATGAAGAGGCTTACAAGTGATGGAAAAAAATCACTGCCCAAAATTCAGTGCCAAACACTATTTGGCTATGGGATATATAATTGAAAGAACACTAGAGATGCGACCTTGGTCAAGTTGCATAACTGCTCTAAGTTTCAGCTTGCCTATCTGCAATGGGAAAAAAATATTAACTCATAAGATTATCAAGAGCATAAGTGAGAGAAAGTGAGAGAAAAATCATCTGTTAGCACTGTGAATTTGTTTCCAGACCTCTGTTGTTACAGAAGCGTGAATCACCCCAAAGAGAGGCAACTGTAACCACAACTCACTTGGTGGAACTAACCGTCCACACTCATTCAGATCTGAACCCACTCATTCGGAGGCAACCACTGCCTATAGACCGGCATGCACAGCCGCATTACATGCAGAGGATTCAGAAAGGAATTGTGACCCTGGAAACTGCAAGTTTTATTTGCTGAAGAATCTTGTTTGGTGGAAGTTTTGCCTTTTTTGATAGCTTATCTAGAAAGGCATTGTGATCTCAAAGAAGACCCATCCTCACTGCTTTCCACTTGGGCTAATCATCATACTCAGCTTTATCACATTCAACAGATGGTCCTTTTAGCTCCAGAACCCACCATCTTCAGTAACTCACAGTTACTCATAAACACAGGTATGCACCTCAAGGCCATGCATTTGATCAATCTATCTTACAATAACCTTAACCACAGTCAATACCAGTGATCCGTACAAGCAAGACAGCATCACAGAGTAAACCTGTGTGCCCGTGCCAGCCATCTGCAAATGCATGGGATTGATTCTTTTAAAGTCACTATGGAGATAAATGATAAAAATGCAGGGCACACTTCCTCATTATTACAGAAAAATTAGTGCAAATGGCCTAATAGTAGTGGCTAAACAACATCATAATCATATTCCAATTACATCTGGAACACATCTGCTGCTTTTGAAGCTTGCTTGTTTTTCTTATTTTCCCAGTGTCACGATCATTTAGTTCAGGGCTTGGCAAACTTTCCCTGTAAAGGGCCAACTCATAAATATTTTAAGCTTTGCTGTCCAAGCATCACAATCAAAGATATTATGAAGGTACTTATGTAACCACTTTAAATGAACCATTTAAAAATGTAAAAGTCATTCTTAGATCATGGATCATAAGGAAAAAAGAATAGGTGCAGGTTGAATCAGCCCACTAGCCATCATGTGCAAATCCCTGATTTAGTTGCATGTGATTTGGCTTCAGTAATTTTACACTAGTTGAATCCAGTTTTAAAGAGTTCTTTTCTCTAAATTAATCAGAACATGAAAACCTTTTGCTATGTCTTGGTGACTTATTTTGGGATGAGAAGGGGTTAAACTTCAGGCAAATCTTACTGGACTTATTCCAGTGGGATTACTGGGAAATTGGACTCCCTCCACTGTTTCTGTTTGAAATACTTGCAACTCAATATTTTTGGTTTTCTTCCATAACTTGTTGAACAGAAAACACATTTTCTTAGTATTTTCCACACTTGGCTTCCTTTTGGATCTTTAAAACGAAATTGTTGGGCTAATTATTATAACTATTTTGTGAACAGCTAGAAACCAGCATTTCTTGGTGGGTGTTGGCCTAGATTATTAGAATTCTTTTAACATATTAGCATTTCTTAGATTAGTAGATATTTCTCTAGAGAAATGCCTTTTTGAGATCCAGACTTTTCTTGGGGTAGAAATATTCACAGGACAACTTATTTTTTTAAGCCTAGGTATTTAAAGTGAATGAGATGATTTTGTGTTCACTCTTTTTCCATATTTGGATCTGTACTCCAGTAGGATTGTCAGTGGCCATATGGAAGCCTCAGCCTATCTAGGATTTTCCCCAACAACTAAGCCACAATTTCTTCACCCTCTGTAAATCTACAGCCCCACCTCCATATTACTCTTTTTCAATAGGTGACCTCCCCTCATTGTGAAGAATTAAGAGCATAAAACATGTGATCTTAGCATTTCGGCATCTCCAACTCAACATTTCTTGGAATCTTCATTTGTCTTTTCTTACTTTATTCTAAGGAGAAAAACCTGGTTTTTCTCCCTAATGCTCCTAAGTTCTTCGCTTCTTGATTCGGTACGCTGCCTCTAACTCCAGGTTACTACTCTCTTCAGGCTCTATTTACTATGTTTTTCTTTCCACCGTTCCTTCTTTTTGATCATAAATACACTCCTGTTTCCTATCATTAAAAAGATACCTCCTCCAATACCAACCTGCCATATTTCCCTGCCTTGCATGTTTCTAATACACAATAAAAGTGAGCACATTTTCATATCTTCAGTGGCTATACGTTGCAGATATATTCTCTTAGTGTGCTTTTTGTCTTTTAACTTGTTTATATTGCCTCTTGTCAATTAAAGTCATTAAAACTTTTATTTAGTTAAATATAGCAGTTAATTTATTTATTAATTCTTATTAATTCCTCTATTAATGTTTCCCTTTTTGTTTTGTTTTGCTTTGTTTTGCAAGCTGAATTGTTTAAGAATCTTTCCCATTCCAGAATCTTAAAGTTATTATCGTCCAATGACTTTTAATTTTTTTAAAAAAAAATTTTGGTCTTCAATACATCCAGAGTTTATTTTTCTGTATCATATTAATTAGGTCCTAATTTTATTTTCTTTCCCGACATGGAACTTGAATTATACCAACAGCATTTATTGAACACCTTATTATTTTATTTTGCTCACATTGTCTTCTCAATTCTATATCAAGAACCTAGATATGCTTGGGTCTATTTCTGGGCTCACTATTCAGTCCTAATGATCTGTTTGTCTATTGTTACATGATGATACATTGTCTTAATTATAATATACATCTATACAGTAATAAATCTTTTGACATTTGGCAAGAGGAATCTCCCTATTTTGCTTTTTAATAATTATCTTGGATGTTATTTAACTTTTTTTCTTCCATGTGAATCTTAGAATATTTGCTGTATTGCATGGAAAGCATATTTGGAATTTCTATTGGAATGACATTTATTTTGTCAATTAAGCTAAGGAGACTTATCCGTCTGATATTGAGTCTTTGTGAACATGGTATGTTTTTCTACTTATTTAGATCTATTTTTATGCCCTTGAATAATGTCTTATAGTTTTCCCCATAAAAGGTTTGTAGTTTTAGTATTAGATTTATTTTTGTAACTTTTCCTTATTACATTTTCTTACTGTTCATTGCTTGTTTATAAGGAAGTTAATTTTTATGTTGATCATATATCAACTGGCCTTGATTAAATTTTTCATTAGTTTTGATAGTTTGTAAATTCTCTTGGGTTATCTATGTCTACGATCATCTTGGCAGAAAAAAAATGTCAATTTTGCTTTCCCTTTAGAGCTTTCTATAGCTTCTGTGTTTTACAGTATTTGTCACTGATGAGAAAAACTTACATTGAATGGCAGGGATGACAGTAGACATACTTTTTTTTTTCTTACTTTCATGGGAATCTTTTTATCATTTCATTATTAAAGTTTATGTTTGCTGTATGTTTGGGAAAATATACTTTATCAAATAAGTAAAATTTATGAAATTTCCTTCAATCCTAGTTTTCTGGGAATTTTTAATCTTTTATCTTTGAAGGCTTTTCCTACACCTAATAAAATGACTACATTTTTTCTCTGTAAATTCATTATTACAGTGAATTAAAATTATAAACTTTCTGATTGGACAACCATTGCATTCTTGGGGCAAACCCTATGTGGTCGTGATGCTTTGCTGTTTGTCTGGTTTGTTCAATAGAAAACAGGAATTGCTTTGCTAGTTCAACAGGCTGTTAAACTGAAAGTTTTGGCTGAGATTCTAAAATGACAGCTGTCAGTCACCACCACAACAGACTACACAATAGAATTTGAAAAGAGGTGACTGTAAGCTTGTTAGATTTTTTTTTTTTTTGAGACAGAGTCTTGCTCTGACGCCCAGGGTGGTGGAGTGCAATGGCGCAATCTCAGCTCACTGCAACCTCTGCCTCCAGGTTCAAGCAATTCTCCTGCCTCAGCCTCCCGGGTAGCTGGGATTACAGGCACCTGCCACCAAACCCAGCTAATTTTTGTATTTTTAGTAGAGAGCAGCCTGGCCAACATGGTGAAATCCTGTCTCTACTAAAAACACAAACAATTAACCAGGCATGGTGATGTGTGCCTGTAATCCCAGCTACTTGGGAGGCTCATGCAAGAGAATCGCTTGAACCCAGACGGTCACAGTTGCAGTGAGCCTAGGTTGTGCTACTGCGCTCTAGCCTGGGAAACGAGCAAAACTCAATGTCAAAAAAAAAAAAAGAAAGAAAGAAAAGAAAAAAGAAAACAAGCTGGGATCCATTGAAAGGTATTAAGGAAGAAGCAAATGATCAGATATATCATTTTAGAAAGACACATTAGGCTGAAAGACACAGGGTTAGAGGAGTCAAGACTGAAGTTAGAGAGTTAGGAGAAGGCAGGTAAGAAATGATGATGGCCTTAAAGTGGACGGTGGAAGTGAGGAAAAATGGGTCGGCAACGACTGGAAGACTGGATAGGAGGTAGAATTGGTTGAGAATGAAGTAAGAGAGGAATCACAGGTAATGACCAGGATTCTAGTTTAGGCAACTGATGGAACAGTGGGTCACTCCCAGAGAAGAATCAGCATCCAGTTTGGCACATGTTGACTTGGAGTATCCTGTAGGACTGATAGGGGACAATTTAGAGAGAAGCTTGGTACATGGAGCAGAAGCTCAGGAGAGAGATGTGGATTTCCAAACTCATATTGGGAATAACTTTATACAGATGGTGCAGTGGATAGACATTCCAGGCATAACATAGATGAAAAATAGTACATTTGCAAGACAAGAAGAGAATAAACCATTTAAAAATGGGAGGTCAGAAGAATAGAAGCAAATCAAGGAAGTTCATGTAACTGAAGCCAACAGAAAAAAGTGCTTCACAACTTACTTTTCTTTTCTGCTGTATTCTCAGCACAGAGATCACTATTTGGCTCTTAGAAGGTAATCAAGATGTATTTGCTGAATAAATGAATAAAGAAAAGATTCATTAGTATTTTCAGAGGCTGCCTAGAGGCCGAGTAAGATAAAGACAAGGAGATGTACATTAAATTCACTATCAAGAATTTTGCTGGTGATTTTGGCAAGAATTGTTGCCACGGAACGGCGAGTGCTGAGTGCAGCCTGCAGGTATGTTGAGGGGTAGTGAATAGCACTGTAGTGAGGGTGGAAAGTATAGGCAATTCTTTCCATAGAAAAGAGGGAAATAGCAATGCTTGGAAGGTGGTGTGTGCTGAGAGATACTTTTATTTGTTTGCTTTTTAAGATCTGGGACATTTGACTGTTTAAGTGCTGATGTGATAGAGCCAGTGAGCTCAGACCACTAGAGAGTCAGAAAATGAAGACTGAAGATCAGAACAAAGGGTAGTCCTTCAACAGTATAGTCCTGAGATGGTTGAGGGAATAGAGTTCAAAGCACAGAGGAGGTACTAGTCTTAGACAAAGGAGGGGTACTACATCCCCTCCAGGTAGATGCAAGCCAGATATCGTGCAGGCAAGGTAATGAAATTCCTATTTGATAATACCTCATTTTTCTGTAAAGTGGGAGTCAAGATCCTTTGCTGGGAATTAAAGAAAATGATTAATTTCCTGGGTTGCTTGGAATTTCTTAATTTCTATTTCCATAGAACATATGTCATACCCTTAGGACCTCCTAGGAACCATCACTAATTAAGGCTTTTTAATCGGCCAACTATAAGTGCTGATTTTCATTATTTATTTCCTAATTTATGCTGCTCTCCAGCAAGAACATTGTCACATTATTTAGCAAAGAAGACATTCATCCCTCTCCTTGAAACTGTTGGATATGGAAGTTCCTAAATTCTTTGCTATCAGGGATGCCTTTTAGAATATTTTTCTCATTGGCCCTTATGTATTTGAACAATGCTGTCTAGCAAACAAATTACATTTACAAAGTAAACGATAGACTTCTATTTTTTTTATTAATTTGACGTAATATTTGCTCTTAGCCTAAAAAAGTAACTGACCACCATGCACAATCATGTTTGATTAATCGAATTCCAATCAAAATCAAAGGAATAAGACAGTTCAGGTATTCCATGAAATCTTACTGCGCGGGAATGTATGATGTTTCTTGGTGTTTTTTTACAATATTGAAAACAACTTTTGGACTCTCATTATTTCTTAATAGAGTCTTGGGGAAAGACTACTAGTATATATACTGCTACCAACTGAGCCTTGTTTTCCGTCGTGTTTTTAATTGCAAATCTTAAGGCATTCAATACCAAAGTGTTTTCTTTCCCGAACCAAGAATGTGAACCCCAATTTTTCTTCATGTATATTAACCTTTCAGTGGAAATTTTGATTTATGAGTCACCAAACCTGAAAATAAATGGTTGATTTGGTACCTATTCAGCAAATCAAACCATCATTTACTATATTACTTTGGTCTTGAAAGAGATATGTCAACAATCCCAATACCTTGAAATAATTGAGTTTTTCATTTCTCTTTAAGAATAACAGCGAATGACAAGTTTATACAAGAGCTACCAAGGGTGTTCTTATCTTCCTAAATTCTAACGCCTTAAAAGATATTTAAATTATGTAGAAAAAGTCTATATATTTAATAAATATATCTTGAACTTCATCTAATGAGCATAGATCATTCTGAGATACAGGTGGAGACATGATAGGTGCAAACCCCGTTCTTGTGTATATTACATCAAACAATCACACAAATAAATATGGTATAAATTGCTATAATATGAGGAAAATTATAACAAATTACAACATGAAGGGAAAATATAGTGTGCAATGAGGGATTATAACAAGGTAGCCTAATTTAAATGGAGATCAGAGGGCCGGGCGCGGTGGCTCAAGCCTGTAATCCCAGCACTTTGGGAGGCCGAGGCGGGTGGATCACGAGGTCCAGAGATCGAGACCATCTGGTCAACATGGTGAAACCCCGTCTCAACTAAAAATACAAAAAATTAGCTGGGCATGGTGGCGCGTGCCTGTAATCCCAGCTACTCGGGAGGCTGAGGTGGGAGAATTGCCTGAACCCAGGAGGCGGAGGTTGCGGTGAGCCGAGATCTCGCCATTGCACTCCAGCCTGGGTAACAAGAGCGAAACTCCGTCTCAAAAAAAAATAAATAAAAATAAATAAATAAATAAATAAATAAATAAATAAATGGAGATCAGAAGGCCCCAAGGAAGTGTCATTTAAGCAAAAGTGTTAAATGGTAGTAGATTTTAGTTGGAGATTGACAGGGGTGGGGGGGATTTCCAGGCAGAAGAAATAGAAGCTTTCTTTACCCCCTCTGTGTCCTCACCTAGAGCACAAGAGCCAGATGGGCACTTAAGGGAGCTCAGGGGATATGAAACAATTACAATGAGTTTATTTCTGTTAGGGTTGTATTTGCCAAAATGATTTCAGCAAAGGGTGACTCATTTACAGTAAACATTTTCCTTTTGACAGTATCTTAAATTAAATTCTGAAGAAGGAGGTGACAAAAGAAGACTAAGTGACTTGCTTCGATCCCAAAGAATGCACCAACTCCTTAGTCCACACTGTTACAAAAGCCTAATCCATTAGCTTCAGGAAAAACTGAAAACCAATCATGATGATAGGAAAATTTAAATGTGACTATTTCTTTTCCTCATATATTACTAGGAAACCACACAGGTATTCACTTTCCAATCATCACAATCAGAGAGGGCTCATGATTCATTTGTGTGTTCATTTCCATTTCTTATTTTGACTAAGGAAATGAAAACCTTTGCTTCTCAACTTCATTCTGGTCCATCGCTGCCTCTGGAGGACTCTGAGCTGACATAATTTCCTTACCACCACCTAAAGCATCCTCTTTAGGAAGGACATGACCCTAATTATAGATGACACATATCTTCAATTTAAAAGTTAAATTACAGAGATCAGTGCTAATATGTGTAAAAGAAAAGCAGCACAAAGCTAATGCAAGTAATATTTTTGGTGTGTGGTATTTAAAAGACACTTCCTCATCCACTACAAAGCTCAGTAGACTTTACTGTCCCACCCTTGAGCCATTTATACTGTGCTGTTCACTTCCTGAGAGAGAAGTAACTCTGTTAAGAGATACAGGTATTCCCTGGTTAATGAATGGTTTACTAAAGAGAACTTTCTGAAAGGCATATGTGCTGTCTAGCAGGATTCAGTCTCACCATTCCTCACACCTCACTTTAGAGAGCTACTTCTTTTCAGACAAATAAATTTTCAGATATATTTAAGGCTGGGAACCTAAGACCTTGTAAGGTACACAGAAAGAAACATGCTTTGAACTCCCTGGGGAGTTTATAAATTAATTGCAAAAAAAATCTACAAGTGTAACATAAGCAAAGTATGTATTTTGCACTTGCTATTTTTCCAATGTGTATAGGCCACAGCAATAAAATACGTTGTCATTTTCAACAATTACTGAATTGACAATATTCTATTTTTTTCAAACAATAGGTAGAAGGAAAATGATTACTATGTCATCAATTCTGCTGCTCCAACTATTTAGAAACTAATACAGCATTACATTTTGAGTTGGTTGATTAAAGTAGTATTTTTTCCCAGATTTTGATCACACAGCACTAAGAGTTTTAAAAAATAACTGACCTCATACAACTTTATATATGTATATTTATTAAAAAATGGGCCGGGCGCAGTGGCTCATGCCTATAATCCCAGCACTTTGGGAGGCCGAGGCGGGTGGATCATGAGGTCAAGAGACTGAGACCATCCTGGTCAACATGGTGAAACCCCGTCTCTACTAAAAATACAAAAAATTAGCTGGGCATGGTGGTGCGTGTCTGTAATCCCAGCTTCTCAGGAGGTTGAGGCAGGAGAATTGCCTGAACCCAGGAGGCGGAGGTTGTGGTGAGCCGAGATCGCACCATTGCACTCCAGCCTGGGTAACGAGTGAAACTCCGTCTCAAAAAAAAAAGAAAAAAAAAACAGCATACATATACTATATGCACATACATGTTGTATACACACACACACACACACACACACACACACATATATATATATATATATATATATATATACACACACAGCCAATATTTTGGTCAACAGACAGCACATAGGATGGTGATCCTATATGATTGTAGTGGAGTAGAAAAATTCCTATTAACTAAGGATGTCATAGCCATCATGACATTCTAATGTAACACAATACTCACATGTGTGTGGTGATGCTGGTGTGAACAAGCCTAGTGCACTGCCAGTTACATAAGAGTATAGCACACACAATTATGTACAGTACATAATACTTGATAACTGTGTTACTGGTTTACACATCTCTTAAAATGTCATTATTTTAGACTGTATTCCTTCTACTTATATATATATTAAAAAGTTAACTCTGATACAGCTTTAGGCAGGTCCTCCAGGAGCTATCCAGAAGAAGGTATTGTTAACATAGGAGATGACAGCTCCATGCTTCTTCCTGCCCCTGCAGATTTCCAGTGGGACAAGATGTGGAGGTGGAAGACAGTGGTATTGGTGATCCTGACCCTGTGTAGGCCTAGGCTAATGCGTGTGTTTGTGTCTTAGTTTTTCACAAACAAGCTTATAAAGTAAAAAAAAAATAGACAAAAGCTTCTAGAATAAGAATATTAAAAATATTTTTGTACAGCTGTACAATGTATTTATGGTTTAACCTGCTATTACAAAAGAGTAAAAAAGTAAAAAAAAATGAAAAGTGTATAAAGTAAAAAAGTTGCAGTAAGCTAAGGTTAATTTGTTATTGAAGAAAAACTGTTTTAATAAATTTCAAGTAGCCTAAGCTTACAGGGTTTTATAAAGTCTTTAGGAGTAAACAGTAATGTTCTAGGCCTTCACCAGTCACTCCCTGACTCACCCCAGAGCAACTGCCCATCCTGCAAGCTCCATTCATGGTAAGTACCCAATACGCGGTAAACCATTTTGAATATTTTACACCATGTCTTCACTACACCTTTTTTATGTTTAGATAAACAGTCATGTGCCACATAATGACATTTCAATCGGTGAAGAACCACTACATGACAGTGGCCCCAAAAGAGTATGATACTGTATTTTTACTGTACCTTTTCTATGTTTAGATATATTGAGACACAAATCACTACCACCGTGTAACAATTGCCTACAGTATTCTGTACAGTAAAATGCTGGACAGCTTTGTAGCCTAGGAACAGTGGTGTTTAACACTGGGTGTTTAGTAGGCTGCACCATCTAGAATGTAAGTATACTCCACGACGTTAGGTCACAGAGTGTAAGTATACCCCATGACGTTACGTCACGGAGTGTAAGTATACTCCACGATGCTACGTCATAGAGTGTAAATATCCTCCACAATGTTACGTCATTGAAGGTAAGTATACTCCACGATGTTACGTCATTGAAGGTAAGTATACTCCACGATGTAACATCATACAGTGTAAGTATACTCCACGATGTTATGTCATTGAGTGTACGTATACTCCACGATGTTACGTCATTGAGTGTAAGTATACTCCACGATGTTACATCACAAAGTGTAAGTATACTCCATGATGTTACATCATTGAGTGTAAGTATACTCTATGATGTTTACACGATGACCAAATCACCTAATGATGCATTTCTCAGAATGTATCCTTCTCATTAAGTGACTATATACATAATATATTATATATATATATATATATATATATATATATATATATATATGTACTTTATAAAAGTTTAAATACTTGGCTAAAAATAAACATATGTGTAAAAAATTTCCTCCAGCACCCCTGCAATCGGTGGCCTAGTTTTGTAAGGTCATTGACAAAAGAAGGGAAAGGTATTAAGGGCTGTCTGTGGAAATAAGTGGAATTAAGTCAACACTTCCTGGGAGAAACTGTACAGGTCAGTTAGACCTTGTGTAGAGGGCTGTTCGGTTCTGCTGACTTATTCAATTTTTTACTGACTCTGGCCTTTAGTACAGTAATAAATCACAAAGTCACACATCCACATTGTCTCACCTGCTAAACACATCAGCCCTGCTGGAAAGAATTACATGCTGGAAGAAACTACTGTCTGGGTGCCCCATAAAAACTGACCTGTATTTGGAGCCAACTCGGCAGCCTCCTGCATCCTTTGATTGCTGTTCACACTTGACCATGACTCTGAGGGTTGGGAGTGTTATAGACACGACAGATTGAGCAGTGTATTTAAACTGGTCTCTATGAAGACACACTAGGGCTGAGTGGGACATGCCTGGCATCATCTCATACTATGAAATGTCTTACAAGGACACTAAATCCAGGTCAGTGTAAATTTGATTTATCCATTTTCAAGTTTAGAAGAGAGGGAGCTATTTTATAACCCTCAAGAAACTTGACAGTGGGGTTATGGGGGTGGCCCTAGTTGTAGAATGCAAGGAGCTATCACTAGATGAGGGGGAAAGGCTGAAAAAGCAGGGGACCAGGAGAAAGGGAGCCTGCTACAGAGGTTAGCTGCAGAGTCAGCCAGGAAGATGCAAGTTTTGAAAGCTGAGTCACCAGGACAAGTGGACTCTTCCAAAGAGTCTGACCCAATGGATGGACCAGAGGAGGAAAATGACTTAGAAGCAGGAGTCTGAAGATAAGAAGGCTCTTCTGTTTGATATGGCCAAGGTAAAGGTTAAAATGGTGGGAGAATGAGAATATACAAGTAAGATTCCAAGCTAGTTTTTTTCTGGCTGGTGTTGGAGCCATGCCAGGCTTGCAAAGAATCTTGGGAGGACAGAAAGCAAATAGACATTCTCATGTTGGTCTGTCACCAAATAGGGATGGTAACTGCTAATGTTATGGGAACTGTGATCACTAGGGGATAGAGCAGGAAATAACTCCTCATTTGCAGATCACAGCCACTGCCACATGCAACTGGCCTCAGACACGGGTGAAAAATTGAGTTTGTCAGAGAGGGCCAAGTTATCTCTGCTAGAAAGAGTTTGCATGCCTAGAGATTAGGACTCCTGAGAGATTACCTAGGTTCTGTTTCCCACCTTCTGGGCACTCTTTAAATTCAAAGATCCAAGAGAAAGAGAAGAGTAAGGAGGATAAAAGAACTGACTTGGAAAAGGTCTAGCATTTCACAAAAGATCCTTTCCTCAATGGGAAATGAGAACATTTCCGGGTAGGCAGAGATGTCAGGACCACACAACAGGGGAATCGTAACCTTTGGGACAATGAAACGACACATATCAGGACAAAATAGTCAAAAAATAGCTTCTCAATGCTTCTTTTTTTTTTTATTTGACAACTTGTTTTTTTTTTTAATTTTTATTGCATTTTAGGTTTTGGGGTACATGTGCAGAACATGCAAGATAGTTGCATAGGTACACATGTGGCAGTGTGTTTTGCTGCCTTCTGCCCCCTCACCCATATTTGGCATTTCTCCCCATGCCATCCCTCCCCCGCTCCCCCCCCCGCTGTCCCTCCCCTATTTCCCCCAATAGACCTCAG
>CM052652.1:6606516-6642588 GCA_028533165.1 Leontopithecus rosalia | reverse complement strand
ACAGCAGAAGGCATCACACTACCAGACTTCAAACTATACTACAAGGCTACAGTAATCAAAACAGCATGGTACTGGTATCAAAACAGAGATATAGACCAATGGAATAGAACAGAGGCTTCGGAGGCATCACAACACATCTATAACCATATTATCTTTAATGTGGACATTACTGTAAATATTCTAACTATTTTTCTACTATTCCTGTCCTCTCTGACACATCTTTTATTCCACCTCCTGGAATGAGACTTCTAAAATATAAATGAGGGCATGTCACTTCCCTTCTGATAAAGAGATATAGTCTACCTGTAACCTTAGCAATCCATTAAGCTACTGAAGTTGCATTAATAATACACACCCACATTTTGTAAGCTTAAAAAGACTCTTTCTCTTCTTGTTTTCTGAAAGTGCCTGGAAATCACATGTGCATCACGTGATTCATCTTTTGGGCTACTGCCTACAACTCCAGAATTTTCACAGCCAGCATGCCTCTGTTGCCCCAGGCACACCTGCATCCAGATCACTGTCCAGGCAGTGCCTCATCATTCCACTTGGGCCACCACCCGTATTGTATGATCTGCCATCATTGGCTTAGGGTTATTCATATGTTTCTTTGCTGTGATGGATAGTGAACTCCTGTGATAAATGTTAGGCTCTGCATAGGGTCCAGTGCTTGTTTTCTGATGTTTTAACATTCTCTGGCTTTTCACAGGTAGTGTTTGTACTCTATCTTCTACATCTAGAAGGCTTGTCACACCCCTTTAGGGTGGCCAGGTCAGGGATACATTGATCACGTACCTGGAACCACTTCTCTCCTTTTCTCTCATTCTGTTACTAGTTGGACCCAGAGAACTAAATCTTTCTTCCCTTGAGGTTTATTCTCTCAGGCATCCCTGTGCCTTCTGTTGTCAGCTTCCACTGGTGCCTCCAGTGTGTTAGGCATTTGTGTAGATGTCTAAAACCCAACTGTTGGTATTAGTCAATACCTTTTCTCAGAAGTCCCTTCAGCTCTCATGAATTTTAATTAAATCAAGTAAGTCTTAAGAGGACTTCCATCAAGGGCTTCACATACCTTACCTCTTAGGTTCAATTTTGGTCCCATATTACATTTTAATTTTCTAAAAATATTTGCAGGATTAAAATCCAAATCTTTCTCATCATAATGTAGAATCCTTTAACATCTAGCTGTTCCTGTTTCCAGTTTTGTCTCATCATTCATTGTCACTGTCCTATCTCCGCAGCCTCAAAGCGTTTCTCCACTTGTCTGACCCTCCTAGATGCAGAGCGCTGTGTTCTTATTCCACCCGGAGTACCTTTTCTGAAACCCCTGACCACCAAACTCTCACTCCAATTTTGAGACCCAATTCAAGTGTTACGTCCTTGTGAAGCCCTCTCAGACCCCCCAGCAATGAGTAAAACAGCTCATTGCTGTTTACTTGGCATTCACTGTCCCTGTAAACTAATATAGTGTCAGTATGACACTGCCACCCATTGTGCCCAGCAGCTGCAAGCTCCTCAAGCACAGAGAAGAAATTCACTTTTGAGATTTTACTAAGCATTAGTATGGTACGTGCCAAGCAATCATTCTGGAGAAATAGATGAGAGAATGAATGCAGCGTTCACGCCAAAGGCTTGAGACAGTTAGCGTGACTGGCCCCATTTTGGCTGCTGGACCTATCTGCAATCCCCCCTCTCGAGGGCTGTCAAGATGAGACAAAGGTCGCGGGCTGAGTCACTGAGGCAAAAACAGAATACAAAGCAAAGGTCTGCGGTTTATGAGGACATTGTGCTGTCTGCTTTCATGTCCCATCAGTCTCTGTGTAAGCAATAGTCTTGCCACAATTGAGATGCCTGAGAGGGGCAGAGACTCCTGCCCATATTTTCCCAGGAGTTAAGCCTTTGTTCTACCTCCTGATGGAAAACAGGATTAACAAGCCACTTTAAGAGCACCATTGTTTGCTTGCACTGTGTATCTTTGAAAAACATAAACTGCTTTGTAAGCTATTATCACAAGCTCCTAATAACTATTTTTATGGAGTTTCTATTCCCTTTCTGTTTACCCTTTTTCTGAAGGTATAAAAACTGTAACTCCCTTACCTTGTGACTTAAGTATTTACAATTGTTAAGTACTTACTGGGTGTAACTTACTTGCTGGGTGTAACTTACTTGCTGGGTGTAACTTACTTGCCTTGACTTACTGGGCGGAACTTACTTACTGGGCTTAACTTACTTACTGGGCATAACTTAGTGGGTGTAACTTGCTTACTGTAACTTAAGTATGTTGATCTGGCAGAAAGTATATAATGGAATGTATTGAAAAATAAAATTGCTGCTTGGACATAGGCTAAGCCAGCCCTCCAGACTCTGCTTTTCTTTTTTCTTTCACTTCTGCTCACTCTCTCCCTCAGGTTGAATGAGACATCTACGTTGGCGGTCTCGGGGACTCCCGCAGGTCGGTAGACCCCCCGGCAGACGTGCCGGACCCCAAGAAATGAAGAAACAGAAGCAGTTGAGACACAAGGCAGATTCTCAACTCACAGGGAAGAATTGTGCTAAAGTAGCATTGTGGGAGGAAGGCTCTTCAGAGTTAGGGTGTAAGTCGTCACCTATACCAGCCAGAAAAGGAACGTCTCTCATTTAACCACATCAATAGTTACTTTCGACCATGTATGTTCCTAAATTAGAAAAGAGTAAGAGAACATTCTGTGTTTAGGCATATTTTTATGTCCATATGTAATTGAATATTTTGTTCATTAAGGTTTTTTTAAAATAAATATTTAGGAAATAGTATTTAATCTTTTTTTTTCTTTGAGACAGAGTTTCGCTCTTGTTACCCAGGCTGGAGTGCAATGGCGCGATCTCGGCTCACCACAACCTCCACCTCCTGGGTTCAGGCAATTCTCCTGCCTCAGCCTCCGGACTAGCTGGGATTACAGGCACGCACCACCATGCCCAGCTAATTTTTTGTATTTTTAGTAGAGATGGGGTTTCAGCATGGGGTTTCACCATGTTGACCAGGATGGCCTCGATCTCTTGGCCTCGTGATCCACCCACCTTGGCCTCCCAAAGTGCTGGGATTACAGGCGTGAGCCACTGCGCCCGGCCAGAAATGGTATTTAATCTTATAAGCAAGAGCATTTGCAGAATGTGCCAAGATTCATCATGTTCATTATTAATTAGACCTGCAAATAAATTAATGACATTTAGAAAGATTCCTATGACATGGTGAGCCTGCAACGTGGGTGCTAGCCCTTCTCCTTGAGTCCAGCTTTCTGGCAGTGAGTGATTGGGCGGATGGTACTGCCACCGACTGAGGTGCTGAAAAGAGAAGAAAAATAGGTTCAGGAGAAATGATGCTGAATTTTGTTATGAATACTGGATAGTTATTAATGCTGTTTCCTAGATATGTTCAATTCTCCATCTTCCGGACTGTAGAGGGACTATATCTTCTAGATCACTCATGGTTGAGTGAGGCCATATGATTAGTTCTAGCCAATAAGTTCTTTTTAAAAAGCTGCCAGTCTGAGACCCTCAGAGCTTTCTATTCCTTTGCCTTGACAATTCTCCATTTAATGGCTGCTCTGTCAACCTGAGTCCCCAGGTGAGGACAATGTGGAGAAGAGCCCTCATGCCAACCCATGAGGTGCACTGGACATGGGAAAGAAATACACCTCTGTTATTTTAAGCCCCAGAATATAACATAGCCTAACCTGAGCAATACAGAAGTGTCAACTGCCTGTGGAATAATCAAGTAGAGAAGTTGAATAGACACATGGATATATGAGCCTGGAATTGAGGCTACAAACATAGAGTGGGAGTGGTCAGCAGATTCACAGAAGCTAACACTATATTAACACATGAGATTACCCTAGGAGAAAGATTTTACTATTGTCTTGTTTTAAGTAAGCTAATGTGTAACACGCAGAAAATGCTGAATAACTGCCAGTAGCTGTGGGTCAAGGATGCACTCCTAGGAAACATCAGCATTGAAAAAAACTTGGAAAAGAGTGGTCAGAGAAATAATAGAGGAACCATAGAAACTCATCAGCCAAGTGCTTTGTGGAACAAGGTGTATATAAAGAAATAAATATGTCACATAAAGGAACTTTAAAAAACCATTAAAAGCAGGTTTGAAAATAAACTGGGATTTCTTTTAGCACTTTTAGTAAAAAGATACATTTCATATAGATGCAAGTGATGGATTTGCAAATAACAGCAGAAAACCCGCTGGTGATTAAATATAACTTCTTCAGGACAAAAGGAAACTGTCTATGCTGATAACTTCTTTCTTCAGACAAATCGTGTGGAGTAGACACTGTAATTACACTGCACTCATCTTCAAGCCAAGGAAACCCATTAGTAACTAAGGATCTTGATTAAATCCTGCAACAGAAGAAGGGGTGATGCTCAAGACCTCAGTGAGGAAGACTATTCTCCCCAAGTATTGGGGTGAAGAGACTTGTTTTATTCAAAATCAGATCAGTGAAGGATCTTTTGGATTAAGATACTTACATAAATCTAGTTTTTTTTTATACCCTTAAATAGTTGCATCAACTCTAATTTATTGCTATGCTGTAGTTTTAAAAGTTATAATTCGTGTGATTGGGAAAGCATATATAGCTAGCGTTTAGTTAATTGCCTCTCTGTGAAAACTACCTTTGAATCATAAGGCCAATAGCCCAGGACTCACTATAACCTGTTTGAGCATTGCATCTCGGGTGCATTGCTTAAGAAGGAAAGTCATTATGAAAATGTACTATTTCCATTTCCAATCCTGCTGGGCCCAAAGATTTCCCTTTATTTTTTCTAAAAACCAAGCTCGAGCAACAGCTTTATGTTTGCTTTGTTTCTCCTAAAACCTCAGTCCTCCAAGGTCAAGAGCATCTTTCAAGCAGAAAGTGAATCCAATCCAATTTTACAGTCCACAGTCAGGACACAAACAAGGTCTTGAAGGAGTAGAGAAAACCTGAGTCTTCAACTCCTTTCTCTTTACGACTCTCTTTGTCCCTCAGTGACCACCATGGTTGGATAGTAATGAAAGTGGCGATGGCCTTAGTGATGAGAACTACGTGTTGAAATTCAGTTATATGCAAGGTAGAACGTCAGGCATTTTCTCTTTTGAATTTCTTTGTTTTTTAATTGACAAGTAAAAAGTGTATGATTTTAATGGTACACAATATGATGTTTTCAGATGTTTTCATGTATTTATGTGTTGTGGAATGGCTAAGTCAAGCCAACTAGCATAGGCATTGCCTCACATGCTTATCTTTCTTTGCGGTGAAAATATTTATACTCTACTCTCTTAGCAATTGTCAAGTTGTCAATGTGTTGTTATTACCTGTAGTCACCATGATGTACAGTAGATCTCTTGAACTTACCCTCCTGTGTAACTGAAATTTTAGGTCTTTGACCAACAGTTCCCCAATTCCCTCCTTCCCCAGCCTCTGGTAACTGCCACTTTTCTTTCTGTTTCTCTGGGCTCAACTTGTTTAGATTCCACATAAAGGTGAGATAAGGCAGTATATTTATCTTTCTGTGTCTGCTTTATGCACGTAACATATTGTCCTCTGTTCTCATCTATGTTGTCACAAATGACAGGACTTTCTTCTTTTTAAAGGCTGAATAGTATTCCATTGTCTATATATACAGCACATTTTCTTTATCCATTTGTCTTCTAATGGACACCTATGTTGATTCTGTAACTTGGCTATTGTGAAAAGTGCTTCAGTGAACATATAAGTGGAGATTAAGTCCTTGACACACTGCTTTCATTTTCTTTGAATATATATATATATATATATATATATATATATGTGTATATATATATATGTGTGTGTATATATATATGTGTGTATATATATGTGTGTATATATATACTTATTTATTTAACAGTAGGATGCTGGATAATATGGTAGTTCTATTTTTAATTTTCCAAGGAACTTTCATACTGTTTTCCATCATGGCTAATTTCCATTCCCACCAACAGTGTACAGGGCTCTTTTTTTCTAATATGAGGCATTTCTAAGACAATAACTCTAATTTTTTTGAACAACACTGAAAAGTAGATTTTTGGTATCTCCATTTTAGATAATGCAATCATCTGTGCATTAGATACACACACACTCACACACACACACACACACACACACACACACACATTCTGTCCCATTTAATCTTCACAAGAATTCTCTAGGGTAGATATTGTTATTTTTGTTTTATGAGTAAAAATAATTGAGTATCATCAAGGAGAAGTAACTCACCTTGGCTCATTTAGATATTAAGGAGCAAAACGAAAATTCACACTTAAGTCTCTATGATGACCTAGTCTTAAAAACCCAAATCCATACAGAGTGGTCTCATCACTGTATATCTGAATATCTGTCCTCGTCCTTCCTTATAAATTTTGAAAGTCCTTGATTATAATTGGAATTAGATAACACTGAGTTTAGATTATTTTTGATGATGAATGAATTAGTAATAATGGCAAACCAATGAACGTCACTATGTCTAATTGTCAAAACTTATTTAATTCTGAGTTAGTTAATAGAATAAATATTTAAAAGTCAGTTAAGCATAAGAAATCATTCCACATTTTAATAATTTAGACAAAATGACAGTTAATTATTTGAGATGGTAGATGCCCTATATGCTCGGCTGCCTCACCCCTTGTCATGTTCCTGCTTAGTTTTCTGTGTGCCTGTAACATGTTTCTCTACCTCCTCCCTCACAGTGCATAGCATATGAGAGGAAACAACCGATCTCTGGTTTTACACCTGTGTTTGGCTGCATACTGTCTGTTTGCAGAGGGTCTTGCTTGGCTGCTATGGCCAGTGTTCCCTGGTTTGGTCCAGGGCTGCCAACTCGGGTCTTCTTTCTGCCATAGCATGTGTAATAAGTTTCTGTGGCTGCTACAGCAAATTGCCACAAACCTAGTTGCTTAAGCAATACATATTTATTATCTTTCAATTCTGGAAGTCAAACATCCAAAATGAGTCTCATTATGTTAAAATCAAGGTATCAAAAGGGCTACATTTCTTTTTTGGATGCTCTAGTAGAGTGTGTGAGTCAAGGTTTTCCAGAAAAACAGAACCGATAGGAAATATGTACGTAGTGAGAAATTGGCTCACAGAAGTATGGAGGCTGAAGAGTCTCACAGTCTGCTACCTGCAAGCTGGAAACTGAGGAAAGCCAATGATGTAATTCCAGACCAAGGGCAAAGACCTGAGAACCAGGGTGCCAGTATTGTAAATCTCAATCCAAGAGCAGGAGAAGACAGCGTGTCTGCTCAAGCAGCAAAGCGAGGCAGCAAATCCTTCCTTTTTCTGATTTTTATTCTACTCAGGCCCTCAAAGGATTGGATGAGAGCCTCTCACACTGAGGAAGGTCATCCACTTTACTGCGTCCACCAATTTAAATAAATGCTAACCTCATCTGGAAAAACCCTCACAGACAAGCCTGGAAATAATATTTAATCTGTGTATCTCATAGCCCCAATCACGTTGACACATAAAATTAGCCATCACAGAGAGAATTTGTTTTCTTACCTTTTCCAGTTTCTAGAATTTTCCAGCATTTATTGGCTCATAGCTCCTCCCTCATTCTTCAAAGCCAGCCATGGCAAGTTGAGTCTTTCTCACATAAAATCACTGCTTCTGTTATCATACAGTTTCTGATTCTATCCTCTGCCTCCTTCTTCCTGTGATCACCTTGGACCCACCCTGATAACCCAGGATAATGTCCCCATTTCAAGGTCACTGGTTCACAAGCTTATTTCCACCTGCCACCTTAATTCCCATTTGCCCTGTAACATAACATATTCACAGGTTCCAGGGATTAGGACATGGGCATCTGTGGGTGTTCGTTCTTCTACCTACCACAGCAAGGCACATGGTCATGCAGATGGAGAGGCTCATGCGGAGTGGGTGGCAGGGTGTGGTTGGAGAGCTTCACATAGACACAGCATGTGGTCCCTGCACTCAGAACTGAGCTCAGATGCCAGCCTCATGACTTGCAGCCACATGACATTCAGTAGGTCACCTCACATCAATAAGCTCTGTTTCATCATCTGTAAAGTTGGAGAGGACCATGTTAATGAATGATATGACATTTAAATTGATTAGCACAGAGCCCGAAACTTACGAATAGCAATTACAGCACCTTCTTGTAAAGAGCTCAATGAAATTACCGCTATGATGTGGATGACGATGATTTTGATGATGTAGCTGAGGGCCTGAGGTAAAGTTTGGTCAGTCAACAGTTGCAAAAGTATCTGAAATCAAGAATTTAATACAGCAGAGCTCTGGAGTCTGTGGTGGTCTTTCTTAGTGATAATTATTCGAAACTGGCCAGGCAGCATTTGCTCCAGTTAAAGCCTAGGAAAATCTGCCCTCTCTGCTAAATCATCTGCTGTCTTTTATCCTCTTCTCCCTGCCCTTTTAGGACTTCAAAGATTATTGTTCACCACTTAGCTGACTCTTCAAAGCCAGTGTCCCCTGGCAGCGTTTTAAGATGAATAAAGAAATTCAAAAGCAACTCCAAATCATCGGGGCTTGGATCCTGTGTCTTCAGATGTCTCCTTGTTACCTACATGGTTCAGTAGAAACCATAGCCTTGAAGTCCTTAAAATGAATATCCCTAGGTAAAATACACCCTCTTCATGTTAGAAAGAATATCCTCGTGAAATAGCTCCGCTAATGGCACATTAACTGACAGAAACAATTTAGCAACTGTCATCATATAACAAAATAATGACATACTGGATTTCAGGGAGAGACTGACTTACTAAGGAGGGATATCTTGAAACTAGGCAATGCAGACTGCTATGAACTTAAATCAACGGATGATTACATACAAATATCGTTTAATAGCTTCAGATACTTGCAAATATTTCCAGTTTTGTTTTCCTCAGTATCAAACAGGCTTCTTATTTTAAAATGTGTCCTAGGTGCTAAACTACCACCCTCCTCTCCCTGCCCCTGGGATCATTTTATATAGAGTTGCACAATTAAAAGACTAAGTAGTCACAGCTACTCGGGAGGCTGAGGGGGACACCATGAGCGCAGGAGTTGGAGGCCATCATGTGCTAAGATCCTGCTTGTGCTCCAACCTGGGAAACATTGTGAGACCTCCTTCTCTTAAAAAATATGTATATCCAAATGATTAATAAATAAAAAGTTCTTCCAATTGTAGGCTCTAGAAACAGGTAAATAAAATGCAACAAGTTGCCAAGATACACTCAGCATAGTGAAAATAAGAAAGATGGAAAGTGCTGAAAATCTATGTAGAGTAACTAGAACTCTCACACACTGCTAATGGGATTGCACATTGCTACAATGATGTTGCAGAGGTGTTTGGTAGTTTCTATTAAAGATGACTGCATGCACATTCTATGACATCATAAGTCCGCTACTATATATAAAGTCAACAGAAATGCATATACACTCACTAAGATACAAGTGCTGGAGTTCTCAGGCGAGTACCACTCCAATGTCCTCAACTATAGAATAGATAGATAAATTGTGGAATTCAGCAATAAAAATAAACAGTCTCCCACCACGTGGACGAACCTCACAAATGTAAGGTTGATTGAAATAAGCTATTCTCAAAGTAGTACAGTGTATGATGCTATCTTAGTCCATCTTCACGCTACTGATAAAGCATACCTGAGGCTAGGTAATTTGTAATGAAAAAGAGGTTTAATGGACTCATAGTTTCACGTGGCTGAGGAGGTCTCACAATAATGGCAGGAGGCAAAAGACACATCTCACATGACAGCAGACAAAAGAGAATGAAAACCAAGCGAAAGGGGTTTCCCCTTATAAAACCATCAGATCTCATGAAACTTATTCACTACAAGAAGAATAGTATGGAGGAAACAATCTCCATGATTCAATTATCTTCCACAAGGTACCTCCCACAACACTTGGGAATTATGGGAGCTGCAATTCAAGATGAAATTTGGGTGGGGACTCAGCCAAACCATATCAGTTGCTATTTACATAAAGTATAACTAGTAGACAACACTAATAATGATGGGGTAGTGATTGGAAAGGCATACGGGAGGTTTCTGTGCTGCTGGTAAGATTATTTCATGATCTGAATGAAGATACAATACATAGCTCTTTTTAGACTGGGGAAGTGTATGGAGCTGCCTTTTGTAGTTAGGTGATGGCTTCAGATCTGGAAAGGGTGTTAGTTTTGTTGCTCACAGTAGCTATTCTCAGTCTACTCAGTGACTCTTACTCAGATTACTTGATTCAATTTTACATGTCCTTAGCTCTGAAGAAATGTACAGGTATTTTCTGTCAAAATCTAAAGACTTGAATTTGATACGCTCCTTAGGTGCATACACATTTTCTATAGGCTTATAAAGCATTTTAAGCCAGATGAGCTTTTACATTTTCTTCTACATTTTGTAGACCACACAATCCTTCTGCCATTAAGAGATTAAACACATAAATTTGGACAGCTTTAAGAGTTTCCATAACTGTGATGACAACTTAAGATATCACTCTACTGAATGAGAACAAATCTATGTCATAAGTGATTTATTAAAGTAAGTTTTGTCAATAACTATACTGCAAAATGTTTTTTAAATTAAATGACTTCGAATTTTTTAGAACAGTGTATAGTGGTTGTGACTTAAGCTTAACTACAGACACGGATTCAGATCCAAGTTCTGTTATTCAAGAATTATACAGCTTGGGGTTTTCTTTTTTCTCAGCTTTAACCAAGATTCATCAATTAAATTGGGATAGTAACATCATTTTATGCTATAAGATTCATCAATTAAATTGAGATTATGGCATCATTTTGTTTTACATTTTATTTTATTAAATTCTATTTAATAGGATTATTAAATAATGGATTAATTTAATAATTATTATTAAATAATATTTATTATTCATTTAATAAATAAATAGGACTTCCTATTTAATAAGTGGTGCTCAGAGAACTGGCTACCCATATGCAGAAAATTGAAATTGGAGCACTTCCTTACACCATTTTATTATGTGTGTGTGTGTATATATATACATATATATATGCATATATATATATGCATATATATATATACGTATATATATGTATATATATATGCATATATATACGTATATATACGTATATATATATATATACGTATATATATATACGTATATATATATATATATACACATATACACACACACACACACACACACACACACAGAGAGATGGGCTACCTCTGTCACCTGTGCTGAAGTGTAATGGTGTGATCATAGCTCACTGCAGCCTCAAACTTGTGAGCTCTAACAATCTTCCTATGTCAGCCTCCTGAGTAGCTGGGAGCAGAGGTGAGGTTTAAGGTGGTGTTATCCAGTTCTGTGAAGAGGGTCATAGGTAGCCTGAGGGGGATAGCGTTGAATCTATAAATTACTTTGGGCAGTATGTCCATTTTCATGATATTGATTCTTCCTAACCATGAGCATGGAATGTTTCTCCATCTGTTTGTGTCCTCTCTTATTTCCTTGATCAGTGGTTTGTAGTTCTCCTTGAAGAGATCTTTTACCTCCTTTGTTAGTTGTATTCCTAGGTATTTTATTCTCTTTGTAGCAATTGTAAATGGGAGTTCGCTCATGATTTGGCTCTCTGTTATTGGTGTATAGGAATGCTTGTGATTTTTGCACATTGATTTTGTATCCTGAGACTTAAGGAGATTTTGGGCTGAGACGATGGAGTTTTCTAAACATACAATCATGTCATCTGCAAATAGAGACAATTTAACTTCTTTTTTTTCTTATTGAATATCCTTTATGTCTTTTTCTTGACTGATTGCCCTGGCCAGAACTTCAAATACTATGTTGAATAGGAGTGGTGAGAGAGGGCATCCTTGTCTTGTGCCAGTTTTCAAAGGGAATGCTTCCAGTTTTTGCCCATTGAGTATGATATTGGCTGTGGTTTTGTTATAAATAGCTATTATTATTTTGAGATACATTCCATCAATACCTAGTTTATTGAATTTTTTTTACATAAGGGGCTGTTGAATTTTGTCAAAGCCCTTCTCTGCATCTATTGAGATCATTATGTGGTTTTTGTCTTTGGTTCTGTTTATGTGATGGATTACATTTGAAGATTTGCATATGTTAAACCAGCCTTGAATCCCATGGATGAAGCTGACTTGATCGTGGTGGATAAGCTTTTTGATGTGCTGGTGTATTCAGTTTGTCAGTATTTTATTGAAGATTTTTGCATCCATGTTCATCATGGATATTGGCCTGAAATTTTCTGTTTTCCTTGTGTCTCTGCCAGGTTTTGGTATCAGGATGATATTGGCCTCATAGAATGATTTAGAAAGGATTCCCTCTTTTCGTATTGTTTGGAATAGTTTCAGGAAGAGTGGTACAGCTCCTCTTTGTACCTCTGGTAGTATTCGGCTGTGAGCCCATCTGGTCCTGGACTTCTTTTGGTTGGTAGGCTATCAATTCCTGCCTCAATTTGTTATTGGTCTATTCAGGGATTCAACTTCTTCCTGGTTAAGTCTCCCACTTATAACAAATACTGTTAATTTTGTCCATAGGAGCTTATTTCTGACAGTCATCATGGTAATAAGTCACTGCTTTTCTTGACACTCATCACGATAAAGTAGTATCACTTATGCATCAAGATAGTCTGCAGCAGGCTTGCAGTAGCTTCCCCAGGGAAAGAGAGCTACTTACCACCCTTAGCTGGAATCATAGAATTAACACATCCATAATATCACTTTGATAAACTGAAGCATTTTAAAATGAATTGAATCAGTCCAATGCTAGGGTTAAAAGAAAAAAGAGTAGGACCTACTTTGGGTGGGTGAAAGTCATGCTGTCTAGGCAGAAAGGAACGTGTGAACTGCCTCAAATACCCCCAGCTCGTTCCCACTGCAGAGCCCTCCCACGTGCGCCTTCTTCTGCCTGGAATGCTGTGCCTCTATGTGTTCTCGTGGATCCCTCTCTTACTTCACTTAGGGTTTTTTTTTTTCCCAAAAGAAAGGTATCCCAGTCTTTGCTATTGTAAATTGTGCTGCAGTAAACATATGTGTGGATGTGTCGTGGGCATAGGGAGGGGAACATCACACATTGGGGCCTGTTGGGGAGTAGGGGGTAAGGGAAGGGAGAGCACTAGGACAAACACCTAATGCATTGCGGGGTTTAAAACCTAGATGACGGGCTGACGGGTGCAGCAAACCACCATGGCACGTGTATACCTGTGTAACAAACCTGTACGTTCTACACATGTATCCCAGAACTTAAAGCAAAATAAAAAATAAATAAAAGAAGGGATCCCACAGGGAAGCTTTTGGTGACAAATAAAAAATGTTTCCTACCATAACTCTGTTCTTGTATCCATTTGCGTTTTCTTCAGATCACATTTCCTGTCTAAAATTATCTATTTTTTAAAAATTCTTCTTTTGTCTATGTCCTGCTCCAGGATAAGCTTCATGAAGGAAGGAACTTAGTCTTGATCATCTGTGTCCCAGGGCTTGGAATAGTGTCTGGGATGTAGTACGTGCTTAATGAGAAAGAATCTATGCATCTGTCCTCTCTAAATATATGCAGAGAGAACTGTCCAGAATGGCGATCATCTAATGTCAATGATTATTTTAGAATAATATATTTAAGGTATTTAAATATACAACACACTGTTGATGACTGCATCAACTATCATTTCAATAGTATATTAAAAATGTCTATTTAAGTACCTTTTGCTGTGGTTTTAAATTGATATAAAATAGCTTTCGTTTCTGAGAGCAATATCTGAAGGTCAGGAAGTCACTTACATTTTTTATTATTTTAAAGATATTTTTCATTAAACCATAGAGCTGTGCTTTGTCATTAATTAGACAGTAACCAAAGAACCCCTCACATCCAAGCACAGGCTATACTTTGCAAAAATCAATATTTTAAATCCTAGCCTCTAGCTCTTCACATAGAAAGGTCTTGGAATGCAAATTGTCTCACACTGGAAGGAAAATGGAATGCTAAGAGAAAAATCAGAACTAGCTGTGAAACTGTTGTTGCTACTTTTCAAAATCTTTTATCTTCATAATACAGTTGACCCTTGAACAACACGGGGGTTAGAGGCACAGACCCCTGCACAATCAAAATCTGAGTTTAACTTTTAACTCCCAAAAAACTTAACTACTAATAGCTTACTGCTTATTGGAAACCTTACCAGTAACATATATTGTTAATAAATATTATGTGTGTCATATGCTGTGCTCTTGTTGTAAAATAAGCAAGAAGAAAAGTATTAAGAAAATCTTAAAGAAAAGAATATATGTTTACAGTATTGTACTGTATTTATTGGTAACATAAGCTTATGTCGACTGTTTTCAAGATGAGTGAATCATCTATCTGATGGCAGCAACTACAGTAGCAGACAAATTTACAGTACATATCAAGCAATTAAACTTTTTCTTGTAATGTCATGACTTTTCTCTGCTTCTTGAGAGGACTGCACTGCCAGCATAAGTAGTGGCACTTTGTATGGGTCCCAGGGTGTCATTCAAGGTGTTTGGTACTGTACTCAACATGAAAAGCATGCGAGAAGCACAAAAGATCACATTTGTTTGTTTTCTCTTGTTTTTTGTTTTGTTTTTGTTTTTGTTTTTCTTTTGCAACCGTGTCTTGTTCTGTCACCCAGGCTGGGGTGCAGTGGCGTGAACATAGCTCACTGCGGCCTTGCCCTCCTGGGTTCAAGTGACTTTCATCTCTCAGCCTTCCAAGTAGCTAGGACCACACGTGCACATCATCGTGTCTAGCGAATTTTCTATTTATTTATTTGTTTGTTTGTTTTGGTACAGACCAGGACTCACTATGTTGCTCAGGCTGTTCTCCAACTCCTGACCTCAAGTGATTCTCCCACTTCGGCCTTCCAAAGCGCTGGGATTACAGGCATGAGTCACCATGTGCAGCCCAAGAGATCATTTTCTAAGAAATCATACTTTGCTATGATACACAATTTACTGGAGAGATGAGCTGCTCACATGGAGATAGCAGCATCACATGGTTTTTAAACATGTTCTTACAACACTTGAGCTCACTGCAATAGCAACTAGGAGGTGCCTAGACAATTCTTAGTAGTACAATATGGACTAGAGTTAATTTTGCACACTTTTCATTGAATACTGCTTCTGCACGTTTACATTTCTTTTCACCGTGAATAGAGCTCTGAATAGTCTATAAGGGTGTGTATACGTTTTGATAAATTTTGACTCTTTATGTTACATTTCTGTCTATTTTATGGTAGGAGGTGTTAACATAGACTCATATTTGCATTTCTGACCTCCCGACAGCTTCGACCTCCCCAGCTTCAGCTTCAACCTCACCAGCTCAGGTGATCCTCCCACCTGAGGCTCCCAAGTAGCGGGGGTCTTAGCTGTATGCCACCATGCTCTGCTAATTGTGATATTTTTTGTAGAGATAGGGTCTCACCATGTTGCCCAGGCTGGTCTTGAACTCCTGCGCTCAATCCATTCTCTGCCTTGGCCTCCCAAAGTGCTGGGATAATAGACATGAGTCACAGCATCCAAACCTAGTATCTGCATATCTTATGCATTCATGACACACTTAACTTTTTCTTACCTTTTTTTTGGTATTTCTAGGCTACCTGATTTGCCTTCAAGTTTTTTTCAAATTGTTACAAATCTCCAAAAAAAATTTCCAATTTATTTTCTGAAAAAAATCCACATGTAAGTGGACCCAAGCTGTTCAAACTCATGTTGTTCAAGGTTTGAACTGTCTCCCTAACGTAGACCTCCAGGGAAGTTCTGATATCTAACATAGACCCGGGTGAGCCTATCTTATAGATTCATTATGCTTTTATTGATTAATTAAAAAAAAAATAAACTGATACATACAGTCCAGTCTACTCATTTTGCAGGAAGGGGCAGAGATGAGGCGTGGAACGTCAAAGACCTGCCCAAAATCACATAGCCAGAGAGTTACTAAAATGGTCCTTCTAGGACCATTATCTACTTCTCAGACTAAAATTGTTTCCTCCATCTGCAGATACTTACGATTTGCATTTTAAAACCCCCAATTCATTTTTAACACTCTAATTTTTTTCCCAGAGACATTTTGCCCTTGCCATGGTTAAATGTTATGCATCAAATTGGCTAGGCTATGGTGCCCAGTTGTCTGGCCCAACAGCAGTCTAGATGTTGCTGTGAAACCATTTTTCTTTAGATGTGATTAACATTTAAATAGTAGACTTTGTGTAAAGCAGATTACTCTCCACCGAGTGGATAAGTCCCATCCAGTCAGTTGAAGCTTTTAAGAAAAAACTAAGGCCCATCAAGTAGAAAGGAATTCTGCCTCCAGAGGGTCTTCAGACTTAAGATTCTGGCTGAAATTTTCAGCCCATCAGTCTGCCTTACATTTTTGAGATTTGCCATTCACCAAAACCACATGAACCAATTCCCTAAAATAAGTCAATTCCTTCTACACACACACACACACACACACACACACACACACACACACACACACAATTGGTTTCTCAGGAAAATCCTCACTAATCTAGTCCCTAATATAGGAAGAGATGAGCAGAATAAAAATGTTGTTGGCTGTCTGTCACTCATGTTTTCCTTTCATTCTTTTTTTTTTTTTTATTTGTTATTGTTTTGCTCTTTTTTCACCTCTACACAGAGAATCAAATTGAGCTAAAAAGGGGAGGGGCTTTCAAATTCCCGGCTGGCTCTTGCCTCTCAGCCCTGATGGAGGAATGGGAGCCCTCTACCTCTGAACCCCAGACAGCGTTCTTCAGGAGTGAGGGGGCACACTAAGCAATTTTCTGGGCTCTGGGTGTTAAGAGGACTTTAGGGGTCATCTTAAGGAGTTGTGAGGCAGAAAAGGGACCATGCTGTGGCCTCAGCTTGGGGCGGATTGCCCTGAACGTTATACACTCCACCAGGCATCATCATGGAGAGTGAGGTGATCCATTCTGTTACCTGATTGCCTGGGCTGGCAGACCTCTGGCTCCCAGACCTCTGGCCACGTTGGGGGTCCTTTAATCCTCATCTCTCTACAGACCCTCTTTACCATATTCTCAGGACTCTGGACTCCCTCTTCCTTCACAGACCACTTTCTGTAATTTTCTCTAAAAGTCGTCTTAGCTGCAAATTATAACTAAATTTTTTACTAAAATCCTTCCCTCTCATTACAGTAAGCAGTTTACACAGGTGAATTTAAGCAGTATATATACATTTTGATTAATACAAACAAGTCCCATTTGAAGATTTTAACAAACAGCAATCCGTACATATTTCACAGCACCAAGCCAGAGATAAAATTATTATATAATGCAAGCAATGCAAAAGAAGGGTCTCTGAAGAGCGAGAGTCCACCCCCAGAATGCAAATTCCTCATTATTACAATATAGTGGAATCTCAACTCAAGTAGAAACTGTTGGAAACCAGCCCATTGTCATAAATGAAGATTTTCCCTGTTCAGTTGGTTGCTAAGGTAAATATTGCATTTGTGAGTCCCGCTAACCTCCTGCAAAACTAGCTTTCCCCAACCTCAGAACTGCAGACTGCCACCTATCCCAGAGATGATCTAAAATAAATTTCTGAAGCCAGTCCATTATAGTTCTTTATAAAACGATCTTCCATCAGCAACCCTCTCCCAGGAGACCACCTGTGAAAGTACCCTCTTAGCCCTACTCAGCAAACTTGGACTAGGGATGAAATAGAAGACAATGAAAACATTATTTTCCTTAGAGAAGTAGTTTTCTCTCCTCATTACTCCAAGGATGTCAGAGTGACTGATAGCTGCTAAGTCCTAATAAGCAAGTCAATTTATCTCAAAGCTTGAAGCAGCCAGCAGCCTGGATTATAAGATTTACCTCCAGAGAGCAGTCTTTTTTCCTCGATCAAACTTCTGTATGATCTACTGACCTGCCAGAGCTCACAAAGATCCACAGTGTGATAGCTCGAATTTCACCAGAAAGAGAGAGAAAAGGTTGTACTCCCACACAGAAGAAAGAATGAGAAGGAAATAATAGCTCACACCATTTCTGCTGGTCTCTAGCACTGGTTCTGGATGTGCTCTGCAAACCTTAAACATGAGCTCACTCACAAACAATAATCCACACACACGGAATGTAGCATGTCTATGCTGCACACATGAACATGGTAGCATGCAGCTCCGCCTTGCTATGTGTAAGCATGTACCACAGAGACCTCTACTTTTTAGCTAATGGCACCAGTATATGAGTAATAAGGGCTCCATGTTTAGATACTGTACTATTCAGGGTTCTCTGAAGGGACAGAACTAATGGAATATATACATAGGGAGTTTACTAAGTATTAACTCACATAATCACAAGGTCCCACAATAGTTCGTCTGCAGGCTGAGGAGCAAGGAGAGCCAGTCTGAGTTCCAAAACTGAAGAACTGGGAATCCAGTGTTCGAGGACAGGAAGCATCCAGCACTGAAGAAAGATGTAGGTTGGGAGGCTGAGCCAGTCTCTTTTCACATTTTTCTGCCTGCTTGTATTCCCGCAGTGCTGGCAGCTGATTAGATGCTGCCCACCCAGATTAACAGTGGGTCTGCCTTTCCCAGGCCACTGACTCAAATGTTAATTCCCTTTGGCAACACCCTCACAGACACACCCAGATCAATACCTTGCATCCTTCAATCCAATCAAGTTGACGCTCAGTAATAACCATCACAGATACATACATATTTTCCCTAGATGCCTGCTTCTAACACCTAGAGCAGATGATTTTACTTCAAGTTTATTTTGTTTCCTAAAAAATTTTTTTTAAATCTGCAAGAACTTTTTATCTGCATATGCTACTCAGCAGGAGAAATATAATGAACTGGAGATCTTCAGCGGCTATGCTCAGAGAAAACAGCTTATGCTCTTTTAGACACTCAAACAATATTAGGATCATTTGTTACACAGGGTTTCAAATTGAGTTTTTATTATTCTGGTTTATAAGACAAGGATACCCTTATTGAAAAATGGTCAGTGCATTGTTACACAATAACTACCTAATCCCTTGTATCATTCAGGGTTCATCCAGAGAAGCAGGGCCATTAGGTCTTATATATTAAGAGATTTATTGCAAGGAATTGACTTGTACAGTTGTGGGGGAGAGCTCGGCAGTCTGAAATCTGCAAGCAGGCAGGTGGCAAGGGCAAGCTGCGATCTCAGGCCTGGAGGAGCTGCTGTCCACTGGCAGAATTGTTTCTTTCTCAGGGGAGTCTCAACTTTCCTTCTAAATTCATTCCACTGATTGAATCAAGCTTATCCAGATTATCTAGAATAATCTGCCTATTTCTAGGTCTGCTGATTAGCAAAGAATTTTATTGCAACCTTAATTCACTCTTGTTGTGTAATATAACATTGACAGACTGTAGACCTCTGTGGGGACAGTTATTCTGCATATCATGCTTTTTTTCTGAATCTCCCCACCCAGGTCAAGAACACTACTCCTGGCACTTTCCTCAAATGTTCTCGAATACATTATCTCAATTTGTTTTCTTTCTAAGATCCCTGCTGAAGGTACCACAGAGAGGGCATTACTCCCCGGGGCTAACGGCAAGAGCGTATGAGGAAATTTGTTAGGATTTTCTCTACCCTCACTCATTCTGGGTGAATGGTTACTTCTAGTCTCCTGGGGAAGTATTTTAAATTGTTATTCAATTTTGGAAGAAGACAACATTTAAGAAAATGGGTTAAATGTTGATGCAGGATTGAGAAATGTGTTCTGGTGTGGGGAGACATTAACAATATTTATTTGGACAGTGTGGTCTGCAGATATTTCAGTTCAAAGTTCAAAATAATAATTTGCCAAGACTGATGATTAAAGATTAAATTATATAATATGTGTAAAAACACTTTTAAAAGGTTAAATATATAATGTCTCTAATCCATGAAAAAAAGATTTAAATTTTAGAGCTTAAAAGTAACTAGTGATCATCTAATTTAATTAAAGTTATGATAGACTCATTTTTTTCCACTTCAATGCTTTTTTTAATGAGTTTTCTGATATTTCAGAGGAAAGTTTTCTCCAGAGGTCTGAACTTTTTTTAATGCTTCAGTCCTAAGAAATCAATCTTACTTTAAAGGCAAAACAACTTATATATAATTCATTTTTACATTCTAAAGTAATAAAAATGACTTTTTTGATTTTCGAAGATTAGTAAAACAAAGTAAGCACCGTGTGCGTTTCAAAATATCCATGCCTTTTAATGTTCCTGTAAATTTTTATCTCTTACCCAACTTCCCACATTTTACAGACAAGAAAAGCACAGCAAAGAGAAATTTTGGTTGAGGGCCGAGCTGGAGTGTCTACGTGACTTTCCTGAATCCTAATTCAGAGTTCCTTTTCATGCCGTCATTCTGGGTAAGTATTTATTATTGCTCCCACTGTTTTCTAACCCTTCAACAAATCTGCTATATGCAGTAGTTGTGTGTTTGGGGGTGGCCTTTAAATGCCATTATATATTTTTGCTGAGCAATTTATAATCATGCCTGGCCTTGATTTCAAGGACCCATTTCAAGGCAGTCATTTAACTAACTCTGTATGCTCAGAGCTTTAAGACGCATCAGAGAAACCCAGGAAAGGCAACATACTGCTGCTTTTTACCTTTCATACTTAATCACGTCAATTCCTATTAAGGTCCTTTCTGGCTCTCATTTCCCAAAGGTTGAATTGCAAACTCCCCAGCAGCCTGCAAAGCCTCGTAAGCACTGGCCCCTAACCACTCCATTATCATCTCATACTCCCCTTTCCTCATCCCAACCCCAACCTGTGCTACAGCCTCACAAGCCTTGCACCTTAGACCTCAATGCCTAGAGTAGCCTTCCTTACCACTTGATCATGCGAGATAAGTGCCAGTTATCTTTCAGGTATCAAGATAAATGTCTCCTCATCCAGGAAGCACTCCCTGACCACTCTTAAACTGACTTAGTTGCATCTTCACTATGACCCCTCAGCATCCTGCCTTATCTGGCCCTTGCCAGTGTATGAACATTTCTTGTCTGTTTCTCTGCCTTCTCCAGGAAGACTGTAGTATCTTTCTATCCCCAGTACCCAGCACAATGCATGGCGCATAATAGGCCCTCAATATGTGTTGTGGAATAAATTAACAAATGAGGAATGAAAGAAGGACCCATGTAGTCTAACACTCACCCAGGCCCTTTCCACAAAGTTGTCATACCTGCTCCCTTAAGAAATGTTGGCAAATGCTGCATTTATGACACATTTCCACAGCCAAAAGAGTGCATCCAGAGACCTGAATTTTGTGTGCACCTCTAGCCTGCAGATGACTTTGTCCTTTGCCCTGGAACTTTCAATATTACCTGTGACTAATAAGAGAGACTTGAGAGCATAGCAAAAGGAGTTAGATATCATAACACTTGGTGCCTACAGTAGTATGTACAGCAGGTGGGACATAAGCTGTTATTCACGCCATCTATACAGCCCCATGAGAAATCAGTTTATATGAGGTTTTCAATAAGCTGAAATTGGGAGAGACGAAAATCATGATTCGGTCTTTATTGGAAGAAACATTGTTAGCACCTAAACTGTTCTTACTCAGAACACTTCTCACACCAAATGTGTGGAGGTTTTCTTCCTACGCCAATCAATTCTCTGACCCTCAAGACACCAAGTGGGTGTCCAACAATTCAATTCTGTCACTAACCACCTGGAGTCCACACAGTCCTCATAGGTTAATGGCTCAGTCCCACAAGGCTGCCCCCTCCTCAACCCCGCCACCGACTTCAGATGGCAGTTGCAATTCCCAAATTATCACCTGTGCTTGTGACCAACTGGCTATAAATCGGGGGTTCCTATGACTCCCTTTTCAGGATAGAAGATTTGCTAGAACAGTCCACAGAACTCAAGAAAACACTTTACTTATGCTTACCAGTTCACTGCAAAGATTATAACTCAGAAACAGTCAAATGGACGAGATGTATAGGGAAAGGTTGAGGAAAGGGGTTCAGAGCATCCATGCTCTCTCCAAGAGTGCCAGGCCTTCGACACCTCAATATGTTTACCAACTCAAGCTCTTCAAACCCCATGACTTGGGAGTTTTTACAGATTTAATTTTGTAGGCATGATGGATTAAATCATTGTCTCTTGGTGATCAACTCAATGTCCAGCCCATCTCTCCTGCCTGGAGGTCAGGGATGGGACTGAAAGTTGAAACCCCCTGATGTCACCTTGGTCTTTCTGACCACCAGCTCATCATATGAAGCCACCGAGGGGCCCCAGCCACCAGTCATCTCATTATCATACAAAAGACACTCTTACCACTGCAGAAATTCCAAGAGTTTTAGGAGCTATGTGCCAGAAGCCACAGAAAAGACCATATATATATCTCTCTCTTACTATATCACAGAATCTTAGAAGCGTCTTCTTTTAAGCAAATTGTTGGAAAGAATTGCCGTTGTGTGACATACAATTGCAGTGCTGAATAATGTTGCCCTAAAAGCCATCTTTTTATTGTCTTCACAAACGCAGCACTGGTCCTTAGTGGTTTTTCCTCATTAATCACATTTACTTGCCTGGTGTTATCTTTAGCCAGACTCATGTGAAACACATTCTTTCTGTTCTTCCTTCTTGGAGTAGAAGAAAGAGAAATGTAGAAAGAAGAAATAGCTTTGTGTTAGTGATAAGTGTAAGAGAATCGGTCTCTCCCTTACTTAATTTGATGGTTGACCTTTTTTCATCAGTATCACTGATTCCTGTTGTAAACACGTGCAATTGTTTCAAGTTTTTGTTCTTGATTTTGGCACGCGGATGACGGGAGAATCCAAATGACGATTCCCAGAAAGGTTGAAGATGATTACAAACGTCTAGTTGGTTACCATTTGACCAATACAAATGAGAAAATTCAATCTTCCTGTTTCTTTCTTCTGTTGTTCATCTGTCAACTTTAGGAGAGATATTTAATTTATGTTTTTTGAAAGTATTTATTGGGTGCCTGCTCTGTGTCAGATTCTGTGCTGGTGATGAAGCACCACCTTGGTTACCACATGTAGGTGTTAGTGGTGAAAAGATATTTTTAATCACATATTCACCCAACTAAATCTAAAATTACAGCTGTTGCAAATACTGCAAAAGAGAAATACCTGGTAGTATCAGTTAGTTATTGCTAATAGCAAATAACAAAATAAAAAATCTCAGCACCAAGGAACAAGAGCCATTTCTTTAGTTCTGCAGGTCAGCTGGGGTTGCCTGATCTAGGAAGGGCTTTGCTGCGGTGGCTCTGCTCTCATGCTTTTTTTTTTTTTTTTTTGAGACGGAGTTTTGCTCTTGTTACTCAGGCTGGAGTGCAATGGCGGATCTCGGCTCACCGCAACCTCCGCCTCCTGGGTTCAGGCAATTCTCCTGCCTCAGCCTCCCGAGTAGCTGGGATTACAGGCACACGCCACCATGCCCAGCTAATTTTTGTATTTTTAGTAGAGACGGGGTTTCACCATGTTGACCAGGATGGTGTCGATCTCTTGACCTCGTGATCCACCCGCCTCGGCTTCCCAAAGTGCTGGGATGACAGGCTTGAGCCACCGCGCCCAGCCTGATCTCATGCTTTTTATCTTCCTTTTGGAACCAGTAGGCAGCCTAGGAGTGCTCTTCTCATGGCAAGGCCAGAGGCAAAAGAAGACAAAACGAATTGTGCAGGCACTTCTCAAAATTCTATATTACACCTGCTTTCATGATACTGGCCAAAGGAAGTCAATACTAAATCTGACATCAGTGGATGGTGAGCTATACTCTTCCCTTAAAAATGGGGAGGGGCATATTTCTGAACAACAATCCAACCTACCACAATGGTTAATGGAGAATATATAGTGGAAAATTTTAGTAGGAACTAAGGCAGAGAGGGAACGCTTTGGCTAAATACTCTATAGTGAGAAGGAACATGATGGGTTGGAGAATCAGAGAATATGCGTGGGGCCAGAGTTATAGAGAATGAGCAGCAACATGGAGCAAGCGGAGCCTGGAGAGACTGGGAGGAGTCAAAGCACAGAGTGACCTGCAGGCTGTATTAAGGACTTGAATCTTTATCCAGAAGATTTAACATTCAACATTGGAAATATTGTGTACAATTCGTAATTCTTTTTCTTCATTCTCTTTTCTTCCCTATGAATTTGGAACAAAAAGGAAAGCCTATAATTATTATTAAATAAAAGTACAAAAACTAAATATAAATGTAGTTTTCAATATATACTTTTCATAAGTAACAGCAAGCTAGAATTTTCTTTAGTCATTTTTTTTCTTTTTGAATTGTTTGTTCTATTTTATACTCCTTCATAAAGGTTAATTCTAATAAATTTAAGACAATACACATAAATTTAACCAGAAAACTGATGTTATAAAATGATTCCAGGCCAGGTGTGGTGGCTCATGCCTGTAATCCCAGCACTTTGGGAGGCCGAGGCGGGTGGATCACGAGGTCAAGAGATCGAGACCATCCTGGTCAACATGGTGAAACCCCGTCTCTACTAAAAATACAAAAAATGAGCTGGGCATGGTGGCTCATGCCTGTAATCCCAGCTACTCAGGAGGCTGAGGCAGGAGAATTGCCTGAGCCCAGGAGGTGGAGGTTGCGGTGAGCCGAGATAGCGCCATTGCACTCCAGCCTGGGCAACAAGAGCGAAACTCCGTCTCAAAAAAATAAATAAATAAATAAAATAAAGTAAAATAAAATGATCCCTTTAAGATAATCTGGTATACCTTAAACTCTATCACACATTGTATTAAGATGGAATAGTTGTGCATTTTGCTCAAAAAGCAAAGGTTCCACCTGATAGTATGCCTGGTAAATATGGGCACTCTTTCTTTGTCTGTATTTTAACCATTCACATTTGCCTAGTGGACTCAAATCAAAGGCCTGAATTGGCCTGCTCTTGCTTTATTTTTTCCTTATAGAATATTGTATTTTCCTCTAAAAGGTATATATTTGCGTTTCTTGGCAAAGAATATTTTTATAATGTGAAATTAGTCATATAGTATGACTGTATAATTCACGGTTCACTGTGGGCTAGTCAAGTAGGTGAAGTTAGAATAATCATAGATCACGGTCACACCCTCAGCTCTGCTTGTGCAGAAACTTAATTTTATCCATTTCTCTAGGAGAAATTAACTTCTAAGGGATTTATGCAAATTCATGTGTCTTATAGACATAAATGTAAATGTATTCATTCATAATTGGGGTTATTTATTTTAAAGACGGGAGTTTTTTTCTTATGAAGGTAAAATTTGTAGAGAGTGAAATGCACACATCTTTGGTGTACTCTTGTGTGAGTTTTGATAAATACATAATTTATGATCTAACCCAGGATAATTTTCACAGAATAATTTTGAGGGTAAAATAGGGAATCATTATGAAAAACACATAAATCAGGACTGTTCTGGAAAAATGTGACATCAGATCACCCTAAGTATATCCAGATAGACTTATTCCCATTAAGACAAAATGTGATTTCTTTTTTAACCTCAATAGTTATGAAGATGACAGCTGTCCAGATTCTTGGGCATGATACCTGGAGCTGTACTTAAGAATCACAAAAGCTGACAAAGGATGGCTGCTAATGACTGGAAGCATAAAGAATCTCCACTGTGGATGGTGTGAGTCCACATGGCTACCATGGAGGAGAGAATAGGCTCTGGTACTGGACATTCTGTGGATGGTGTGAGTCCACATGGCTACCATGGAGGAGAGAACAGGCTCTGGTACTAGACATTCTGTGGATGGTGTGAGTCCACATGGCTACCGTGGAGGAGAGAACAGGCTCTGGCACTGGACCTTCTGTGGATGGTGTGAGTCCACATGGCTCACCGTGGAGGACAGAACAGGCTCTGGCACTGGACCTTTGTGTGCAACTCAGTGTGCATCAGGGACACATCACATTACTATCTTTTGCTTCAGTTTCCTTTTAGCAACTTGTGTAGACTTATTGTGAAACTTGGATTAAATAATACCTAACACATAGTAAATGCTCAACAAGAATACTATATGCAGAAAATGCAAAAAGATATATAAAGGATTATGAAACCAATTTCCAGCTCCTTATTACTAATAAATCTGTTGATAACCCTTAAGTGACCAAGAGGTAATAGTCTCTGGTATTGCCCCCTGGGTGCCTAATTCTTTGTCCCCTGAATCATCTGTTTGGGGACCTCTTCTTATCAGAGGCCTTATCATTAATTTCAGGAATTGCCTACTTTTTGTATTGCAGATGTTGCAAGTAGCCCTGTTCACAGAATCTTTATGAATTGCCATTTCTTCTCTCTAGTGTGCTCTGTAGAATACTGGCTCCCTATGCCACCTGAGGATGGAAACCACTGCCCTCTCTACTAAGATCAGAATTTGATGCAAGGTGGATCTGCAAGAAGATTTTCAAACCTACTTTGAAGGAGATTTTAGGCTTTGACCCACTGAAAATGAATTCTCTTACACAGCTCCATGCCATCTCCTGATAACACATTAAATATGCCCTAGTGACAACAGCTCAAATATACTGCTGTTTAATGATTTCCTGCCTCTACCTTTAGGGCTGAATTATACCTACACCTAGTTTTGTTAACTCTTCAATCTCAAGGTGTTATCAGATACTCAGGTCCTACCAGGATTTCTCCTAGAGGTACCAAGCTGCTCTCTGTAGTAATGTTCCCAGTATGTTCAAAAGAGCACCACCTTCCACAGTGCACCCACTCTCCAGGCCAAATGGGGTTGCTGTATACTATAGTTTCTTCTGAAGGATCCAAAATTATTAGCATAGGAAAAACCAATTCTTTTTCTTCTCACAGTAAAGAAGTCAGTTTAATTTTGTTTGACTCCACATTAACACAAACATACTTGACCATGGGACCCTTTACTCATGAACAACTTTTAACACCCATGGCACTAGTATTCCAGGGAACACGTTTTGGAAACGGCTACTCCTAGGATATAGTTCTATTCCTGTTCATTTCAGATGTTGTTTTTGTAAACATTCTGCTTTTGAAAACACCATGCAGGGGTGATCTGCTTTATTCCCTCTGGAATGCATATATGATCAGTAAATTTAGCTCTTAAGTGGTTTACAGGATTATGTGATAAATGTAAAGCACATGCAAATTACTCTGGAGTCTGTATAGCATTAGACCTGTCAGAAAAGAAATCATGCTGTGGGTGAGCAATAAGTAGTTTAATAAAATTCAAAAGCAGAATGGATAGCACAAGGCTACCAACTGGTACTCAATTCATCTACTACACCTTTGTCTCTATGCAAGGGACAAGCATGATGTAAATATGAGGTTAAAGTGTATGTCATCCCTCTTACCATGAGACAAATTTGTAATTCAGGAGCCAGAATCTGGGAGTGGGCTGGTGAATTAGATGAAGTTAGGGTAATCATAGACACGATCACACTCTCAGCTCTGCATGCTCAGAAACTTTATCCATTTCTCTAGGAGAAACTAAGTTCTAAGGGATTTATGCAAATTCATGTGTCTTATAGACATAAATCTAAATATAAATGTATTCATTCACAATTGGGGTTATTAATTTTAAAGATGGGAGTTTTTTTATTACAAAGGTAAAATGAGAAGAGAGTGAAATGCACGTCTTTGGCGTAACTTTGGATGAGTTTTGATAAACACGTTCCTAATTAAGCCTGTATTAAGGCTTCCTTTCTCTAGCTCTGCCTTCCTGCCACCATTCCTGTCCTATCTCCCTCCCCCATTTAGCTCTCCTCCAATTCTACTACTAAGGAACAATTCAACATAACTTAGTATCCAAGCAGGAGAAAGAACAAAGAGAATCTTGTAAGCTTATAAAATAATTTACCTCAACTATTGCAAAATCCAAGAAAATATGACTTATCCACCTTTTTAATGACTCAAATGTCAAATCTTTCATATAGCGTATCTCTTGACTGGAGACGGATAAATACCAAGAATTCCTTCTCATGGCATTTTACTTTTTTATTATCCATGCAGATAGACATCAGCCTCACCCCTCAACACACCTTTTATGACAATTGATGATTTCAGAAACACCCAGTTTCATCAGCAGTACATTTATGACTCATTTCAGATGATAACGCGTTCATTTGTTTACTTATTTATTTAATTGCTCATTTGATTATTGTTCACACTGGCATTAAGCCCTCAGGATGTAACCTGTGGTGGACTTGAAGATCCTTACATGATTACTACAGCCATGTTCTCTTTTATTAGAACATTCTGTAGCCAATAATTAATCCTAAATCAGATGTCTTGTTTTACTCAGGTCATCTGATGTCTCTTTAGAATAATTTTTTAAATTTAATATCGTTCATTTGAAAATTCACTGGGACTTAGTGAATCTAGGTGGCTTGTTGCAAATCTCACTCACACTCAATCAGTTCTTTGAGGAATCAGACTCTGATGTTACCTTTAATAAAAGAACAGATCCCATATTTCAACAATTAGCATCACATAATTTAAATTCAATGAATAATATCCCCAAATTTAAACAGAATGAATAAGTAAATGGTGATTGGAATTCATGTGTGAAACAAGCAGAATTTTAAAACCCAATGAATTTTTTTTTTTTTTTGAGACAGAGTTTCGCTCTTGTTACCCAGGCTGGAGTGCAATGGTGCGATCTCGGCTCACCGCAACCTCCGCCTCCTGGGTTCAGGCAATTCTCCTGCCTCAGCCTCCCTAGTAGCTGGGATTACAGGCACGTGCCACTGGGCCCAGCTAATTTTTTGTATCTTTAGTAGAGACGGGTTTTCACCATGTTGACCAGATGGTCTCAATCTCTGGACCTCGTGATCCACCTGCCTCGGCCTCCCAAAGTGCTGGGATTACAGGCTTGAGCCACAACGCCCGGCCAACCCCAATGAATTTTAAGGATTATTTGGTTAATTAATTTGAATCCTTGACCAAAAGTGAAATATATTTTAAAGACCCATTATTAATGTAATTTACGTCATTTCTGGAAATGGAATCACTTAAGGCCCTAATTTTATTTAATGATTTGACAAAGGAGATAACCAAACAGGATTTTTTCTGGGAAAAATTGAAGGAGCACAGGGTTAACAAGTAACCTTGTCCTTGTGTTACCGATTCTTGGCCCAAGGATGAGAAATAACACCTGCTTATATTTTTTAAAAATGTTTATTATTTTTATTTTATTTTGAGATGGAGTTTTGCTGTTTTTGCCATCTCAGCTCACTGCAAACTCCACCTCCCGGTTCAAGTGGTTCTCCTGCCTCAGCCTACCCAGTAGCTGGCTTATAGGCACACACTACCACGCCTGGCAAATTTCTTATTTTTAGTAGAGATGGGGTTTCACCATGTTGGCCAGCTAGTCTCGAACTCCTGACCTCAGATGATCCACCTGCCTTAGCCTCCCAAAGTGCTGGGATTACAGGCATGAGCCACCGAGCCCGGCCTTAAAAAAATGTTTCAAAGTAAATGCAGAAGTTGGGCGATGTCTGGCATGCACTTGTTTATAATGTTATAGTTGTGCACTATAATTAGAAAACGTTTGGTGGAAAGTTATTTAGGGCTTTTCCAGATGTAGTAATGATATTCGTCAAATGAGAGAAAATTTCCCCTATACTTTTGAGAACTGTAGAAAGTAGTAGCCACAACTGTGAGATGGAAAATGGCTTTATTGTATTAAAGCCCCCCTCATTTCCTGAAGGAGCATATTCAAAGGACACAGCAGCTACCACTTCCAGCCTAAGAGAAGGATACAACAAAAGTAAAATGAGTAAGTCCAAAGAACATTCTTAGCACTCTTAAAATCAAAATAGACAACGAAGTACACTTACTGTGTCCTGTTTTAAAAAATGCATTTGAATACAGGTGGGACTAGTGAGGCCATTTGTGTGGGCAAATTGGGGCTTCCATGGAGGAACCTAAAACTTCGCACTCCACGGAGTACACGTCTGAGTTGAGGAGACAACCAAATTTCCTTTCCCAGATTCCATGAGTGAAGGTATTTGGAGCAGTCATCTCAGGACAAGCTGCCCAACTTCGTCTTTTTATGATTTACATTGACTGCTGGCATTAAACCTGGTTGGCTTTTAAAGTTCCTGGGTGCCTTCACACTTCTTATTTACTCCACTTCCAATAAATAAGCGTAACCCATCATGGACACCAGGAGGAGGACATCGATCCTTGGCGTGCTGTAATATGCTTGGCTCATCATAACCTGACCTCTGCCGACCTTCCTAACACCGACTCGTTTGCTCTTTGTAAACACCTGTTTCCGAACTGCTAACTCGCTCATGGCTTCTTCAGCAGGCACTGCTCTCTGTGGCTTTCCTTCTGTGCATCTCTGGTAATGATGTTTGTCTGGCTTACCATGATATGCTAACGCAGGGCCTTGCACACCACAGGAGCTCAACAAATATTTGTTAAAGAAATCAATGAATAACTGCTTAGAATACACTTCCTCTTCTGGCCCTTCAAAACTCGGCTGAAATATTAGCTCCTCAAAGACTCAGATCTCCCTCATGTCTAATCAGGCACCCTGCTCCATGCATACATTTAACCCAGCACACAGGTCACTATGATGTCATTCTGTTTTATTTCTCTCTCTCTCTCTCTCTCTCTCTCTCTCTCTCTCTCTCTCTGTCAGCTGTGATTGCCTTGTGAGCAAAGATTGTATCTCATTCACATTTGTAATCTCCAGCACCTAAAAGTCAAATAGGAGACTCCTGAACACAGGTTGCTAATGGAATATGGGCCGTAACAAGTAGCCTCTGGTCGCTGTTTTGTTTATGCTGATTTATTATATCCCTCTGTTGGTGAAATCACTGAAACTTCAGCCTCTCAGGTCCCAGTCCTCATAGGGGTGTCTGGAATGGGTCATGGGTGCCACTGGGTAAACATTACTGTTTACCTGTTCTTCTCCTTTTGATGGCACTTCCTCCCCTCTGTACAACTTCTGGGCCTGGCTCTGTATCCAGCAGTTTTTCATTATGTCATTGGTGCTGATTTTGTCTTAACCAATCTTTCTGCCATCTTTCATTGCACAGACTTGGAAATATGCCAAATCTCACCAGTGTTCACAATGCTCTCCTTCCATCTCAGCAATGGAACTACCACATGACACACAGCCCCTTCATTTGACTTAGTTTATTCAAACCTTCTTCTCCAGGAACTTGATGAACCTTCCATGGGTGCTAGGCTCCATGTGTAATTTCGTTAAAATCCACACGCCTCACTCACATTCTGGTTTCCTGGACCTGGTGAGGACAATGACGTCTTGCGCCCCTAAGGGTGAATTTTGTTTCCATAAAAGTTTGCTGCCTGAGAAGTTAAATGGCAGCCCCATGCGCTCTTTTTACTTGGAAACCTCAACCCTGTGGACAATTCATCAATGAATCCAATAACTGCCTCTCCCATGAGACTCATTTGTCCTCCCGTAAAAGGAGCCCCTGTCAGTCCTTCAGCTGGCAGGCACAGACCTGTCTGTACATGCCTGATTTCACAGCACATAGCCAGCTTCAGTCCTTACTCAAGGATGTTGTGTAAAACAGTAAGGAAAGTACTTAGCTAGTTATGGTTTCATCCTCACTAATTACAGCATTGATAACATTTAGAAAAAAAGCACTCAGAGGTTCTAGGGCAATAGCTATCACACGCAGTTTCTTCCCCAGAAGTAATTAATTTTGGACGTAGTCAAGTGGATGAGTGTCCGTTTTCCGTATCCACACATAGTAGCGTGTATGGCATAGCTTTGAAACTGAGTTTGTGTTCATCTAGTGTGCCGCAGAATAAAACATGAATTAAGCCACTAATACTCGCCTTCATTTACGGCTTTCATCTTCTGAGTCCCTTCATCTTATTCTTATCTCTACCTCTCACCCTGTATATTTTGAATACACAATTGTGTGTTTCCAAACAAGTTCCTAACACAGGTATAAATTAGCCACATATTGTGACTGTGTCATAATGTAAAATAGGAAATGTAAGCTTATTTTCTAGTGCAAGACATTACCCAACGCATGCAAATCCAGTGCATGAAGACAAAGGGCTAGATTTTGCACAAATATGGAGCTCACACATGTGAGTCCACACGTGCCAGTTAAATACAGCTATTCCCATCTTCCCGGGAAACATGCTGGGCATCCCCATGCAGGTGTCTATGCAAAGAACAGGACAATCAGGTGTGAAAGGAGCCCCCAGCCCAGCCCCACACCAAGCTGACTTACAGCTTCCATCCCTATTCTGAAATAGAGCCAACCTCTCGGGGTCTGTCTTTACCACCAGCACTACTGCCCACACCACTAGGTCCAGTAAGCCACCTGGGGTTGATGATCAAGGGTTATTCTGTAAACTTAGGATCATTCAGGCATAATTCAGAGAGGTAAACTGAATCCGCAGCCAGAGGTAATGCATAGAGTTTGGTCAGGAAATCTGAAAACCCAGCTATTCTTACAGGTCTAGTTAGTCAAAATTACCAAATACTTCTCTACTGGTTTGAGGTCAGGAATCAACAAAAGAAGAAAATACAGTCCCTACCTGTGAGGTGTTTCTACCAGCGGCTACCAGATGACTATTTATTCATCACCCTTGTAGCTAGGCCTGAATTGACTCGTCTGTTAAGTGGGTTGCACTGCCCTATCCTCCCTACCTTGTGAAGTATGATAACTAAAGGGTAAATAGCTGGAAAGTGCATGGAGTGTAATAGGAAAAAGGTGCCAATGAATTTCACTTTGGATATAAAATGTCTACAGCAGCCCTTCTGCTCCAAAGAAAAAAATGTAAGAAATTGGCCGGGCGTGGTGGGTCAAGCCTGTAATCCCAGCACTTTGGGAGGCCGAGGCAGGTGGATCACAAGGTCCAGAGATTGAGACCATCCTGGTCAACATGGTGAAACCCCATCTCTACTAAAAATACAAAAAATTAGCTGGGCATGGTGGTGTGCGCCTGTAATCCCAGCTACTCGGGAGGCTGAGGCAGGAGAATTGTCTGAACCCAGGAGGCAGAGGTTGTGGCGAACCGAGATAGCACCATTGCACTCCAGCCTGGGCAACAAGAGCAAAACTCCGTCTCAAAAACAAACAAACAACAACAACAACAAAAACCGAACCATTCCACTTATAAAATAACCAAATGGCAATCACAGTAATGGAACACTTTGTAAGATCTAGAAAATCAACCTCAATTCCTGCACTATGAATACAGCATACTTAATGATGAGAAGTAGCTAAAAGGCCCCCAAGTCTTTCAAAAAAAAATCAATGGACTTTATTATCTGAGTGAAAAAAAGTACATAATAAACAATAAAATGCCACTAAACACCAGTTAGAATGGCTAACGTCCAAAAGCTTGACAATATCAATTGCTGGCAAGGTTTCAGAGCAACAGGAGCTCTCGTTCATCATTGGTGAGATGCAAATGGTACAGCCACTTTCAAAGAGAGTTTGGCGGTTTACAACAAAGCTAAACATAGTCTTACCATATGATCTAGCAATCATGTTCTTAGGTGTTTACCCAACTGATTTGAAAACTTATGTCTACACAATCTTGCATGCACACAAAACTAAACACAAACATTTATAGTGGCTTTATTCATGATTGCCAAAACCTGGAAGAAACAAATACATTTTTCAATAGATGAATGGACAAACTGTGGTATGTCCATACAATGGAATATCATTTAGCAACAAATATGTGAGCTATCAAACCACAAACATATACAGATGAATCTTAAATGCATATTACTAAGTGAAGGAATCCCATCTGAAAAGGCTGGATACTATATGATTTGAAACATTTAACATTCTGGAAAAGGCAAGACTATAGACATAGTAAAATGATCAGTGATTGTCAGGAAAGGAAGGAGGGCTGAATGGGTAAAGTACAGGACTTTTTAGGTGGTGTAATTATCTTGTATAATACTTTAATGGTGGATATATGACAGTATGCATTTGTGAACACCCACAGAACTTTGCACCAAGATAGTGAAGTTTAATGTATAAAAACTTTTAAAAAATTACTTAGGAGGTCAGAAATCCCAGAATTGAACACAGAATGTGCTGAAATGGTCTAACTTTATTGCAAATGTTTGGAATAACCTCACTGAAGGGAGAGCGGCCAAGAACTGTGATATACTACCCATGTTTATGGAAAATTAACAATCAAATGGATGGCAGGCAGTGGGAGCCATGTTTCTCACTGTTGGAGTGGGAAGTTACAGATACACAAGGGGAAATGGCTGGAACGATCTCTGTGGTGACAGCTTAGGATTGAGACATTAGAATGAACTCATGTTTAGCTTAATATAGATATGGAAATATTTACAGATATGTGTGCCTATGTGTATACACACACACACACACATATGTATATATGTGCACACATGGGCACAGGTTAGTATACACAGGCCTAGAAACATCCATACCCCAATATCAATACATGCACCCAGCACACAGATCTTAGTTTCTGATGCCATTCTCTAATAAAAGAAACCAGGGTTCTTTGAAGAAATGCCTGGGATCCAGGCAGGAAATAGATAAGATGATCCTAGAGCATCTTGTAATGGCAGAAAAGCTAAAACAATCAAACAAAAAGCCACGGGAGATGATGGAAGATGGTGGGGTAGGAGCAGCTCAGGATTGCAGCTCTTAGTGAAGGCACAGACAGTGAGTTCAGGCCGCATTTCCAGACGGATTTTTATTACCCACAAAATGGGAAAATTTCCAGGTGCAGGAGAGACATGAGACTCCGGCGCAGCTGTTTTGGCTGGTACTGCCGTTTTGGCCAGCGCCGCAGCACAGCGACACTCCGCACAAGGCGCACAGGCCTGGAGCCCAGTTAAACTGGCAATCTGAGATTTGGGAGGGCAGATTAGCATATCCATCTGATTGAATGGGACTTGGACACTGAACCAGATCAGGTGATTCCTGGGAGGTGACATTTGATCCGGCACAGTGGGTTGCTGCACAGGAAATCACACAGATCCCGGTGCCCTAACAGCAGGAGATTGAAATACCTGGGAGAGAGTCAACCAATCAACTAAGAAAAAAAAAAGGGCTCTGAGGCAGCGAGCCAGGTGATCAGGCTCGGTGAGTCCCACCCCCACAGGGACAAGCAGGGTGATGATTTGATACGCCCACCGGGGGTTGAGAGTTTCATTGCAGACACAGCTGAGCCCGGAAAGGTGCAGCTTGGTTTTGGAGGGGCGTCCGCCATTGCCAAAGCGTTCCGCCCCTATGGAGCTATACTCCCATTGCTGACGCAGCCTGCTGTTGCTGAGGCAACCCGCCATAACAGAGAGACTCTGCCAATAGAGAGCAACAGAACAGAGCCCACAATAGCAGGACGGAGCTCAAGGCAATAGGGCGAAGCCCACAGCAACAGGTCAGAGCCCAGGTCAGCAGGGTGAAGCCCAGGACAGCATGGTGGAGCCCACAGCAGCAGGGCAGAGCCTCAGCAGGCAAACAGTGACTAGGCTGCCTCCTAGCTGGGCAGGACAGCGGAAAAGATACTCATAAAGAAAGCCCTAACTCCCCAAGACAGAGCACCTGAGGGAAAAAAAGGGGGTTTTATGAGTTCTGCTGCAACAGACCTAAACATCCCAGCCTAACAGCCGTGAATGAACAAAGGAGCTCACAGCTCAGCACTTGAGCTCCAATAAAGTACGGACCGTCTCCTCAAGCAGCTCCTTGACCCCTGTATATGCAAAGAGTCACCTCAAAAAGGACTGATCAGACTGACATTTGGTGGGCATCATTCTGGGACAAAGACAGCAGAAGAAGAAACTGGTAGCAACCCTCATTGTTCTGCAGCTTCTACGGGTGTACCCCAGACAAGCAGGGCCTGAAGTGGACCTCAGCAGTTGTACAGCAGAGGGGTTAGACTGTTAGAAGGAAAACTAAGGAACAGAAATACTTCATCATCAACAATCTGGGCGTCCACTCAGAGACCCAATCGAAAAGTCAGCAACTACTCAGATGACAGGTGGCTACACCCACAAAGATGGGAAGAAACCAGTGCAAAAAGGAGGAAAACACCCAAAAACAAAACACCTCACTTCCTACAAAAGACCAAAACTCCTCACCAACAAGGGAACAAAGCTGGACGGAGAATGAGGGTGA
>CM052652.1:6582860-6606016 GCA_028533165.1 Leontopithecus rosalia | reverse complement strand
AAAGACCTAGAACCAACCCAAATGCCCATCCATGATAGACTGGACTGGGAAAATGTGGCACATATACACCATGGAATATTATGCAACAATCAAAAAGGATGAGTTCATGCCCTTTGTAGGGACATGGATGAATCTGGAGAACATCATTCTCAGCAAACTGACACAAGAACAGAAAATGAAATACCACATATTCTCACTCATAGGCGGGTGATGAACAATGAGAACACATGGACACAGGGAAGGGAGCACTACACACTGGGATCTATTGGGGGGAATAGGGGAGGGACATTGGGGGGAGTGGGGGAGGGATAGCCTGGGGAGAAATGCCAAATGTGGTAGAAGGGGAAGAAGGCAGCAAAACACACTGCCATGTGTGTACCTATGCAACTATCTTGCATGTTCTGCACATGTACCCCAAAACCTAAAATGCAATTTAAAAAAAAAAAAAACCAATGCCTGTGGGCCTACTACCAGACACAAATTAAATTTGAATCACTGGGGTAGAGACTGAACCAACAATACATTTCCATACAAGGAGCTCTGAATTTCTATATGCAGTTTTTTCCTATATTATTGCTACCATATACATATAAAATTCGATTATAGCTGCTTTATAAAGCCAAATTATAATATTAACATAATACATTTCGTCTGACCTCAAAATTTCAGAATGGTTAGTGAGTAAAGCATGTCTACTTGCTATACATATGATAACACACCACACAGGAAGCTGCCAAAATTCTAAAGTTTCTTTCCAAAAAAAAAAAAACATAAACATCTTTTAAAAATGAAGTAGAAATAGAAAGAAATGCTTCATAACTTTGCCTGAAACTTCCAGTATATATAACAAATATAGCACTTTAATCATTCCAACTGCAGGAATTATAACTTGACAAGATAATTAAGTATAATGTAATGTCATCTCTGGGACACTTAAGACTTGGTCCTTCTATTCCAGATTCAGGCTACTTTCTGAGCATGGATGACTTCATAGTCTCTTAAAATAAGTCACAATGAGAGAAACACCCATAGCTCACAGTTTGTGTTTAAACTTGCAGCTGACTCATTTGTCCCTTGATAACTGAACCTTTCTTTACTAACTTTAATTATAGCTATCTCTCATTCTAAAACTTCCCCTTTCCTTGTGAACGTATTTGCTATCCTTGTGGCCACCTGACTGTGAGACACTGGGTAAATATGTCACCTCCAAGATTCTTATTATATGGTGTTCAGTCTGCTAAAAACAGAACTTGTACTTTTCATGCATTCCTTTCCTGCATGTGGATGTTGTAAAGATTGCGTAAGATGATGTATGTGCAAGAGATTACTGTTGTTATGTTTGAAATAAATTTCATGGAATTTGTTCTAAAAAAAAAGCCACACACACTGATAGGAATAAAACACGAGGACACAAGAGCAAATTAAAAGATGTTCCAAAGGCCAAAGCTGGACTAATTTGACTAATGAAACAAAGTATTACTGGATTATAACCCAAAATACAAAACCAATGTACGAATCCATACTGGCGTAAGTAGACGGTGGAATAAAGAAATCAATGGTGGAGAAGAGACACATCTCTCATACAGAATAATTCCAAAGAATGTCATTTCTTTCCTTTGCCTTAAGTGTGCATTGTGCATAGTGACTTTCTTTATAGGTACACTCTGGAAAGGACAATAAACAATTGAACAGTTGAGAAACTCCAGGCTGGACGCAGTGGCTCATGCCTTTAATCTCAGCACTTTCAAAGGCCAAGGTGGGAGGATTGCTTGAGTCTAGGAGTTCAAGACCAACCTGGACAACAAAGTGAGACTCCATCTGTACCAAAAAAAAAAAAAAAAAAAAGGAGAAGAAAAACTAGTGGTGTGGTGCATGTGTGTAGTCCCAGCTACTCAGGAGGCTGAGGTGGGAGGATTGCTTGAGCCCAGGTGGTCAAGGCTACAGTGAGCTGTGACTGCACCACTGCACTTTAGCCTGGGCAATGGGAAGACCCTGTCTCCAAGAAAAGACACACACACACACACACACACACACACACACACACACACAGAGAGAGAGAGAGAGAGAGAGAGAGAGAGAAACTCCACAAACTACCTCAGTCAAGTGATTGAGGTTAACATCACATCAGTCACGTTGATTGCACGTGACCTTGATAGGAGGTAACTTGGATGGCACTTTTAGTTTCTGGTCTTCTTCCCCATAATTTATAACCTGTTTAATCAGGAGAAACACATTAGGGAAATACCATTTGCGGTGTAGTCTGCAAAATATACTTGAGGACTAGTACCCTCAAAACTTTGAAAGTCACCAAAACCAAGAGAAGCCTGATAAACTGTCACAGCCAAAAAGAACTTAGGGAGACATAATTACTAACTGTGATGAGGCATCCTAGATGTTTCCCGGAACAGAAAAGGGACATTAGGTAAAAACTAAGGAAATAATAAGAATCTATTAATATTGGCTCAGTACTTGTGACACATGTACCATCCTAATGCAGTATGGTTAATCGGAGAAGCTATTTACAGAAGCTCTCTGTATTATCTCTATACTTTTTCTATCAATCTTAAACTGTTCTAACATAAAAATTTTATTCGAAAAATATATGTATATTTCTTCTGGTGCCATATGGGGTGTCAGAAAAAAAATCACCAGTTACTTGTATTTTTGGTTTTGTTTTTTTTTTTGAGATGGATTCTTGCTCCGTCGCCCAGGCTGGAGTGCAGTGATTCAATCTCCGCTCACTGCAACCTCCACCTCCCTGGTTCAAGCAATTCCCCTGCCTCGGCCTTCCGAGTAGCTGGGATTACAGGTGCACATCACCATGCCCGGCTAAGTTTTTTGTGTTTTTTGGTAGAGATGGGGTTTCACCATGTTGGCCAGACCGGTCTCGAAATCCTGACCTGAAGCAATCCGCCTGCCTCGGCCTGCCAAAGTGCTGGGATTGCAGACGAGAGCCACCATGCCTGGCGTATTTTTTTTTCAAGTAAGAAAATGAAATGGGGGTCAGGATGATTGTATTAGATGAACAGGAGTAGAAATTATGAGCGTCTCATGGCTGGCAAGAGGAAGGATAGTGCTGAAAACAGCATGCACACACACAGGCTTGAAAACCAAAGCCAAACATCATATGACATAAACGCATATGACAGGAACAGGAAGCAGATCGCCCGTCCCCAAGTGCGTGATGTCTGCAGCTGCTCCAAGGCTCACGACCTTTCCAGCACCTTCAAGGCAGCAGATGACAGATCATTTCCATCACTACAGAGCATTTGGCAAAATCAAAAGAGCCCAGATTTGCACTTTTTAAAAGTCGTTTATCCACTCAAATTCTTTCCATTGTTCTCAGAGAAAAACTTGGAAAACACTAACGTTCTCATAAAAATCAGATTAAATATTTCATTCTAATTGGTGGAGATTTGATATGTCTCTTCTTTCCCCATTTCTGAAACTTTAAAAGGAAAATTTAAAAAAAAAAAAACAGTGCCTTAGAAATGCTCCAAAAATTGTAACTCTAATTAGAGTTGGACCGTGTGTCCCTGCATGAATGTTGTATCATTAATGGCCACTTCTTTTCAGGGCTATTTTTAAGCCAAGATAGTGAAGGGCTGTCACTGCAAATACATCACAGTGCTGTCCTTTTCTCTCTAGCTCTTCCTTAGGCATACTGCTTGTGAAAACTGAAACTCAATTAGGGCATTTGTGTTCCATTTGAGTGAGTTTGGTAGAACACTACTTAAACCTATGGGCGAATTACTAAATATCTGTCATGTAATCGGTGGAGACTAATCCATCCATGATTTCAGAGCAACTTGGCAAAAACCAAAAAAAAAAACCATGACAGTGTTTCAAGGTCTTTTTCTAAGAGGTCTTGGTAAACCACTGAACACAGCTTCAACTTCAGGCATATTGTTAATGGTTCGTGCTACATCACCTGTCATGTTCCGGAAACAAAACAGAAAACCCTCCAGAGCGGGTGGCAGAACTCCTAGGTTCTGGCCCTGGCTCTGCCAATAACTTTGCCTATTTGGAACTCAGAATGTTCAACTGTAAAATAAGAGGGTTAGTTTAGATGACTATGAGACCTTCATAAACCTCACTCCCTAAGAGGAACATGAACATTCATTCCGAGAGTCTTGGGATTTGTTGCCTAAGGGACCCTCAGCAAGTGGATAAAATCTTGGAATTCTTAGGTTTTATTTGAAATTTTTGTGTACTTTATATACTCTTCATAGTATATATCAATTTTATTATTGTTATTATACTTTAAGTTCTGGGGTATGTGTGTAGAATGTGCAGGTTTGTTACATAGGTATACATGTGCCACAGTGGTTTGCTGCGCCCATCAACCCATCATCTACATTAGGTATTTCTCCTAATGCTATCCCTCCCCTTGCCCCCTACCGTCCAACAAGCCCCAGGGTATGATGTTCCCCTCTCTGTGTCCATGTGTCCTCATTGTTCAGCTCCCACTTTTGAGTAAGAACATGTGGTGTTTGGTTTTCTGTTCTTGTGTTGGTTTGTTGAGAATGATGGTATCCAGATTCTTCCATGTCCCTGCAAAGGACATGAACTCATCCTTTTTTATGGCTGCATAGTATTTCACAGTGTATATATGCCACATTTTCTTTATGCAGTCTATCATTGGTGAGCATTTGGGTTGGTTTCAAGTCTTTACTATTGTGAACAGTGTCTCCGTAGACATACCTGTGCATGTGTCTTTATAGTAGAATTATTTGTAATTCTTTGAGTATATACCCAGTAATGGGATTTTTGGGTCAAATGGTATTTCCAGTTCTAGACCCTTGAGGGATCGCCACACTGTCTTCCACAATGGTTGAAATAATTTACACTCCCACCAACAATGTTAAAGCATTCCTATTTCTCCACATCCTCTCCAGCATCTTTTGTTTCCCAGAATTTTAATGATTGCTATTCTGACTGATGTGAGATGGTATTTCAATGTGGTTTTGATTTGCATTTCTCTAATGACCAGTGATGATGAGCTTTCTTTTATATGTTTGCTGGCCACATAAATTTCTTCTTTTGAGATGTACCTGTTCATATCATTCAGCCATTTTTTAATGGGTTGTTTGGTTTTTTTCTTGTAAATTTGTTGAAGTTATTTGTAGATTCTGGATATTAGCCCTTTGTCAGATGGATAGATTGCAAAAATTTTCTTCCATTCTGTAGGTTGTCTGTTCACACTGATGATAGTTTCTTATGCAGAAGCTCTTTAATTTAGTTAGATCCCATTTGTCAATTTTGGCTTTTGTTGTCATTGCTTTTGGTGTTTTAGTCATGAGGTCTTTGCCCATGCCTATGTCCTGAATGGTATTGCCTAGGTTTTCTTCTAGGGTTTTTATGGTTTGAGGCCTTACATTTAAGTCTTTAATCCATCTTGAGTTAATTTTGTATACGGTGTAAGAAAGGGATCCAGTTTCAACTTTCTGCATATGGCTAGCCAGTTTTCCCAACACCATTTATTAAATAGGAAATCCTTTCCCCATTGCTTGTTTTTGTCAGGTTTGTCAAGGATCAGATGCTTGTAGATGTGTGGCATTATTTCTGAGGCCTCTGTTTTGTTGCATTGGTCTATATATCTGTTTTGGTACCAGTACCATGCTGTTTTAGTTACTATAGCTCCATAGTATAGTTTGATGTGATGCCTTCAGCTTTATTCTTTTTGCTTAGGATTATCTTGGCTAGGTGGGCTGATTTTTGCTTCCATATGAAATTTAAAGTAGTTTTTTCCAATTCTGTGAAGAAAGTCACTGGAAGCTTGATGGGGATAGCATTGAATCTATAAATTACTTTGGGCAGTATATCCATTTTCATGATATTGATTTTTTTCTATCCATGAGCATGGGATGTTTTTCCATTTGTTTGTGTCCTCTCTTATTTCCTTGAGTAGGTTTGTAGTTCTCCTTGAAGAGGTCCTTCCCATCCCTTCTAAGTTGTATTTCTAGATATTTTATTCTCTTTGTAGCAATTGTGAATGGGAGCTCACTCATGATATATCACTATTTTTAATATAAAAATGTTTCAAATTGGCTACTATTAAATTAGCATCATTAAATTGTTTGCCATTTTCCATCTATATAACAGAATAAAATTGTTATTTATGGGAGATCCATGCCATACATAATCTGTGGCTCCTCATATGCTTATGGTATTTCTATTCCAGTTTATAAGTCAACAGGACCAAGGTCTTCTCTAGCTCATAATTTCCTGACTCAGTAAAAATTTTTCATATCTGTTACTTTCTTGATTCGTTACATTCAAAATTATGACATAATCAGACTTGCAAATTACAACTATACCAAAGAACAAATAAAGATGTGTCACAATGTCTGTGCCCCACCATCAGAGGACAGGTATAGTTCTAAGTTCCTCACCACTTTTGAATCCAAATCAATGAGACTTTTAGAATCCTAGAATCAAATCGATGAGACTTTAAAATCTTGAACCTATGACTTAGACTCATAGGTTCTAGTTCTTCACCACCTTTGAATGCAAATCAATGAGACTTTCATCACCTGATAACCAGAACATTACCATTTTGACAGTTTAAATGGCATTGATCGATGTCTTTGAATCAGGTACAAGTTTGAAGAGTTTATGGTTATCGAAGTGTTAGAGAATTAAAGAGCTCAACTTATTCAGTCGAAACATCCCATGATATCCTATTAAGCACTGCATTCAATTTTAGAATTTATTATTCCTATTTTAAAAAACAATGGTAAAAGAGGTCAATAAATAAGTGTTCTGAAGTTGTGTAGAGGGCTTCCAATCAGAGACTAAACTGTTGGGCTGACAGCTCTTTGTCCTTTCAGTGGCAGTGATGATAATATTAACTATTTGCCAAAATTTTAAAGTGCTGTTTATGAGCCTTACGTAACTCCTCGAAACCTTACAATAGCCATAGGTTGTGACACAGCATGGGTTGTCTTTCCTTCTCTGACTGATTTGTAGGCATTTATATTTCAGGACTAGAGTCCTTTGAGAGATAGATGTATTCCAAATACCTCCTTCCAGTTCATAGCTTATCTATCCATTGGCTTAGTGCAGCCATTCTCTCAATGTTCTCAAACAAACAGAAGTTTTTAATGTGAATAAAGTCTGATTTTCCTATATTTTCTTTATGATTAATGCTTTTTTTTTTGAGACGGAGTTTCGCTCTTGTTACCCAGGCTGGAGTGCAATGGCGCGATCTCAGCTCACTGCAACCTCTGCCTCCTGGGTTCAGGCAATTCTCCTGCCTCAGCCTCCTGAGGAGCTGGGATTACAGGCACGCACCGCGATGCTTAGCTAATTTTTTGTATTTTTAGTAGAGATGGGGTTTCACCATGTTGACCATGATGGTCTCGATCTCTTGACCTCGTGATCCACCCGCCTTGGCCTCCCAGAGTGCTGGGATTACAGGTGTGAGCCCGCGCCCGGCGATTCATGCTTTTTTGTGTTCTATTTAGGAAATGCTTTTGTCCCCCAAATTAATGAGGATGTTCTTCCATATTGTTTTCTAGAAGCTTGATTGATTTAACTCTTACTATAACCCATGTTGAATTAAGTTTTACATATGGTGTGAGGTGGTGTCAGTATTTCTTTCTATATGGACATCTGGTTGATTTTGCACCTTTTATTAAAGATATTATATTACAGTAAAGCATTAGTAATAAATCAGGTGCTTGTATATACAAGTATGGATACTTCTCTCTGTTATGCTCATCTATTTATCTAACCTTAAGCCACTATCACAGTTGTTAATTTAGAGAAAATAATAAACTATATGATTTGTAGCAGGTAGATTTATAATAACTCTTGATTTTGAAGTTTGTTTTATTTTTTAAAATATTGCATTGGCTATTCTGGGTTCCTTGTTTTTCTAGGAAAATTTGAGAATGAGCTTGTCAATTGCTACAAAAAAAGCCTGCTGGAATTTTCATTGACATTGCATTAAATCCATAAATCAACTTGACAAGAATAGACACCTTAGCAATACTGAGACTTTCCATCACTGATTATAGCATATATTCCCTACATCTATTACTTTTTAATTGATTTTTTTCCTCAGTAATATTTTGTAGTTTTCTGTATCTCGTATACCTTAGTCAGATTTATTCTAGATATCTGATATATTTCTGATGCCACATGCACCGAATATTTGGTTTCTCTTGCATTACTTATTTTACCATTCCTATGCTATAAAACATTCAACTTGTTTCAGAATTTTTATTTTCTGATTAATGTCATGATGAACACATTATAGTTGAGGAGCTGCAAAGTTAGAGGTTCCTGGGGAGCCTCTTACTAAAACTTACCCTCGACTGCCACTAAGAGCAAGCGATGGAAAGTATGAACATACATTTCAAGGGAGGGTAAGACTCAAGATTATGGAGACATCTGGGCTTATCTTTCCCCTGGGGATATTTATTTTCATTCCATAAAATAAAAGTAAGAACCTAGGATCCTTCCCAAAGAAACTCTCGGAGAGGCGAAATAGCTGCATCTCCTATAATAAAAACTGGGATTATTTTTCATAGTTCCTCCCCTACAATCCCCTTTATGTATAGGATGCATTTGGGTCTCATTTTGTCACACTAGATATAAGAATTGAGGCACAAGGGAACCCTATAATTATATGTAGTAAGTAAATAATATTCTTAGCTCCAGAAAACCTTGTTTGTGCATTCAGGTTAATATTCATGAATATGGATATTAAAAACTTAGTAATAGGGTTTTTCTGGTTTGTTTATTTAGATGGAGTCTCACCCTGTCACCCAGGCTGGAGTGCAGTGGTGCTATCTCGCTCGGCTCACTGCAGCATCTGACTCCCGGGTTCAAGCAATTCTCCTACCTCAGCCTCCTGAGTAGCTGCGATTACAGGTACCCACTACCATGCCCAGCTAATTTTTATGTATCTTTAGTAGAGATGAAATTTCACCATGTTGGCCATGCTGGTCTCAAACTCCTGACCTCGTGATCCACCTGCCTTGGCCTCCCAGAGTGCTGGGATTACAGACATGAGCCACCATGCCTGGCCCAGAATAGGGTTTTTTCATGAGGATAAAGTATTTGTCTGGTTTCGATGGTCACGGTGTATTCCCTGACATCCCTTAGCACAGAGCAGGAATTCAGTAAATATAAGTCACATGAGGCATTAGTTACCTATTTCTGTGAACCGATTATCCCGAAATGTAGCATATGAAAACAGAAACATTTACGATCTCATTGTTTCTATGGGTCAGGAATCTAGGGACAGCTTTGCTGGGTGGTTCTGGCTCAGGTTGTCTTATGAAGCCCCAGGGTTTCTAGGGGCTGAAGTTATCTGAGGACTGACTGAGGCAGGAAGAAGCGCCTCCATATTCACTTATGCGGCCATTGACCAAGGCTTCAGTGGGCCTCTCCATAAGTTATTTGTGACGAGGCGGCTGGTTTTCCCAGGAGAAAGTTATGAGAGGGAGAAAGAGCACACTGTTTTGATTTAATCTCCAAGTTATACGCATACCACTATTTCTGCTTTATTCTTTTGATTAAAAGCATGCCATTAAGTCCAGCCCACGTTCAACAGGAGGAGATTCCGTGATTACACAAAAGCATGATTACTGGGAAGCGGGATCACTGGGGCTTTTTTAGAGGCTGACTCCTACACATCAATAAATGGGGTACAAGACGTGATATTATTTACATATTTGACTAACTATGTACCTCATGCTTCAGCTCTGAACTCTGGAATGAGTAGAATTTACATAGGCATGGAAAAGAACAAAAAGGTTCCCAAAAGAAACACCGTGTACCAAATAACAGAACATAAAAGGGCATGTTCTCTGCGGGGAACTATAAGTAGGTCTCTGATGGAACACAGGATACTGAATAGCACTCCACCATCAGAGGACGTGGATAGTCTGAGCCTAGTAGATTCTAAGCCCCTCACCACCTTTGAATGCAAATCAATGAGACTTTTCATCACCTGGTGGCCAGAACATTACCACTTTGACAGTATAAATAACATTGACCTATGTCTTCGAATCAGGTACAAGTTTGAAGATACTCTGGTTACTAAAGAGTTAGAGAACTAAAGAGCCCAACTGAGTCAAAACATCCCATGACATCCTAGGAAGCACAGCATTAAATTTCAGAATTCGTAATTACTGTTTTAAAAGACAACGGTAAAAGGATGTCAATCTGTAAGTGTTCAGAAGTTGCGCAGAGTGTTTCCCACACAGAGACCCAACTATTGGGCCAACAGTCCAGGTGTTTGCCGGCCTCTGCCCATGACATCTAACCCATGACATCTAACCTCTGCCCATGACATCTAACCCATGACATCTAACCTCTGCCCATGACATCTAACACATGACATCTAACCTCTGCCCATGACATCTAACCCATGACAACTAAGCTCTGCCCATGACATCTAACCCATGACATCTTACCTCTGCCCATGACATCTAACCCATGACATCTATCCTTTGCCCATGGCATCTAACCCATGACATCTAACCTCTGCCCATGACATCTAACACAAGGAAATGCACCTTGAGGGGCGTTTTTCTCAGTGCTGACTCCCTCTTACTGCTGGGTTTTCAACTCTGTTACCCTAATGCCTTTGCTTTGTTCTCAATCCTATATTCTAAACTATCAATTTCTGTTGTGAGGTCTTTGGATGCTAAAACACATTTAATAATTCTACAGTTCCTGCCTATCATTCTTGGCTTTTCCTGGCTCAAATTTCTTCTAGCCAAAACTGCAGTCCTGATTTAGGCAGCTTTCTCTGTTTATGTCCCCAGGAGTTGGAGGTAGAACTTGTCTTCCTTTCTCCATGGGAATCCAGGAACTCTGAAGAGGATAACAATGGCTTCCATGGTATGTGTAAAGTGTGTGTGTGTGTGTGTGTGTGTGAGTGTGTGTGTGAGTGAGTGTGTGTGAGTGTGTGAGTGTGAGTGTGAGTGTGTGTAGTGTGTGAGTGTGTGTGAGTGAGTGTGTGTGAGTGTGTGAGTGTGAGTGTGAGTTAGTGTGAGTGTGAGTGAGTGTGAGTGTGTGTAGTGTGTGTGAGTGTGTGTGAGTGTGTGTGTGAGTGAGTGTGTGTGTGAGTGTGAGTGTGAGTGTGAGTGTGTGAGTGTGTGTGTGCGCGCGCACGAGTGTCTTGCATGAGTATGCAAGCATGACTTTCTACTTTTCATGAATATCATCTACCCAGTTTACATCTTTAGTCCTTGGGAATCACTCAACAATTTAAGTGTCAAAGGCAATGTCACCAAAAACTTTATTTACTGTCACAACTCTGGCAGCTCCATTCTTGAATGACGAACCTTTGCAAAGGCACTCTCAGCATTTTTCAAAGAGAAAAGAGAAATGGAAAAATCTCAGCTGCGCCTGCATGGTGGACTGTGAAGTCCAGGGCTAGACCGTAACATTCACTTGTGGCTACTGTGTGCTGGGCATTGCGCTGGGTGCATGGGGAAGGTAATGACTCCTTCCCTCAAGGAACGTGAAGTCCAGGAGAAGACTCGACATCGATGAAATAATCACACATACAATCATGGAAAGCCACATCGACATCGATGAAATAATCACACATACAAACATGGAAAGCCGCATCGACATCGATGAAATGATCACACATACAAACATGGAAAGCCGCATCGACATCGATGAAATGATCACACATACAAACATGGAAAGCCGCATCGACATCGATGAAATGATCACACATACAAACATGGAAAGCCGCATCGACATCGATGAAATGATCACACATACAAACATGGAAAGCCGCATAGCCACAGATCGTACAAAGACAAATGCCCCCGTAGGAATGCAGAACTCTGCACATTACTGCAGCCTCTCAAAATACACGAAAACCATGTGTGTGCGTTCACGTAGACAGGTGTGAGCATGTCTGCTCATATGAAGTTGTACTGGGCCAGGCATCAGAATAAAAACATGAATAATTCAAAGCTTGTCTAAGAGACAAGAGACCGGGGCCTGCTTCCTCTTTCTGTCACTTCTTTGAGTACTGCTCCGTGGTGTGAACAGAAATGCTGGAACCAGAAGCTGACTCAGAATTTCTTCGCTTGGGCTTGGCATGGGCTTGTAACGAAAGTGAAATAAGGAGCAGAGGACATAGAAGTAGCTTTGCTCCTCATCAATCTCAACTTCCCAGTGCACAGGCCATAATAAAGTTATGGTGAAGGAAGTTTATAGTAAAATTACTTCTCAAAACAGGTATGTTTGCTAAATAACGTGCCATTGACCCAGTTTTGTTGAATTCAATTAAGTGATATTAAGTCATGTGCTGCATGCAAGGCCCTGTTTTAAACGTTCCTGTTGCAAATGCCGAGGTTCGCAATCATTCTCTGCCCTAAAGGAGCAATGATTTGAAACAGAACTGGCATCAGAACAAATTACCGTAAAGAACAATTCACCCCTACCGGTTAGTTTTAATAAATGTGTTTACCAAGTTTTCAATGAGGCCAAGTGGAAAGGCAGTGCCTTGTGTGCAGCCTCCTGCACATAATGGAGGACATAATGTCATAATGAGCTAATAATAAATATGTATGGGCTAAGCAAGAGCACAGTTCATTTTAAAGACTCATTAAGTAGAAGATTTGACTGTGTCTCCGAAATGAGAGTGTGCACACACTGTTTCGAAATGAAGTGGCGGGGAAGGCCTGGGATTGCATTGCTTGATCAACTCTTCCTGGAAAAGGCACAGAATTTGTAACACTCATTCTGTCACTATTGCTTTACTCTTTTCAGAGTGATAAAATTATTAATTTTCTATTTTTTTAACCAAACAGAAACTTCTGTTTAGGACAGAGTACATGGAAATGTTCCAGAAACTGATTTCTGCATAAGTATATGTGGCTGTGTCTAGGGCAAGAAGATTGGGGATATCACCAGGGGCTCGATGTTCATTGTGAAGAAGCCTCAAGGCATTGTGCCTTATGATTTAAATCCTACAGATAACATAGTTCACAAATTATAATTTTGAAAATTAAGCGTACACATTTCTGTTCAAACATACGTAACTTTAGTTGTTCCAAGCTCATACCTTTACACCATTGTGCGTATGTGTACTTGCAAATTTGAAACCAAGTAGTATTTCAAGGATACAAACTAATCACGAGCTGCATCTAGAGGGCTTCTGCCGCAGTGAGGGCTTCCTGGGAACTTAGAGAGCATGATGTTTCTTAGGGAGTGCCCTTAGTATCCACACCTGTGGAAGGTGGGGACAGAGGCCGGGAGGGAGAACTGAGCTGCAATGCAGACCAAATGAGCCTCAGATGACCTCACTGGAAGCTCTGAAGGTCAAATAGCTCGTCAGTTATTTCTGAGTTGTGTCAAAGCCTTGGTCAGTCATTGGATGCAGACTACCTGAAAAAGGGATTTGACCTTGGGTAAGGGAGTTGCCTGCAGTCAACTGAGGCAATCCCAGAAAAACCTAACAGTGGAGACCTGTCAGCTGACAGCACACCCAACAGGTGGGGGAACAAGTCCTTGAAGTGGGATCTAGGCCATGTATCACAGTGTCCACGAAAGATCAGAGGTGGATCCGGCTAAACAGCAGTGATCCCCTGAAGGTTTTCTCATGATTTAGCAGATCAGATGCCAGTACTGCTTACTGGTAATGCCATATTCAAAACAGGCGTCTCTCATGCAAGGCCTCTTCTTCTTGTCTATTGAGAAACATCATACAATCTTGGAAATCTTCAAACACAAATCCAAGTCAGGGGAGCGCCATAAAAGCAGCAAACCCGCGGCAAGCATGATGTTAACTACAGTGTTGTACAAGGCACGGCTCATGCATTGCGATCAAAACGCGGATTTATTTTTGTCATTCTCTGACCCTGCCCAGAGTCTCCTTGTAGCTCCAGAAAAAAGTTCTACATTTATACCACACGGTGTCTTCCCTCCTCCCAAGGCTCTGCCCTGACCAGGCAGTGCTCTCTCACACACAAGGGTGCAGTGAATCTCGGTCCACACTCCACTTTCGTTTTCTTAGGCAAGAATTGGGCCTCAATCTTCTGAGGTTGCTCCTGAGAACACATTTCAAAGCTCTCCAAGTACCTTTCCTAAAACTCTCCCGCTAGGCTTGGAGCTGAACCAGAGCATCCATTGCATAGCACAGGAAGGCCTTCGCTTTCTTCCAAGAAGTCTCCACAAGTCTCCTCTCAAAGTTCTCCCTGGGACTGATATTCTCTGGTCTGGCTGAGGCAGCTAAGAGTTGAGTTGTAGAAAGGGGTCTTAAAACTTTTTGCTTCGGGTATGTGAATATATGCGGTGGAGGCCTGTATTCTGACTTTGATATCTCGATATCTTGGCATCTTATGAGGCAGGCAGGGGCCCCAGTAACACCTCCTTCTACATTATAATGGGCGAAGTTGCCGGTGGAATCTGGTGGTCAATGAAGAGCTGCTGGATAAGCTGACATCCTATGTGCAGATCCAGCTACTGCATTTGGATTTCCCCCATTTCAATCTCCTTTCCAAGTGCATGAAGTTCTTGGTTTCCATGCCGGCCAAGTATCTTCTAAAAAATAATTCAGGGCGGACTCAGTGGGGCGGCTCAGGCCTGTAATCGCAGCACGTTAGGAGGCCGAGGTGGGTGAATCATGAGGTCAAGAGATCAAGATCATCCTGACCAACATGGTAAAACCCCATCTCTACTAAAAATACAAAAATTAGCTGGGCGTGATGGCATATGCCTGTATTTCCGGCTACTTGGGAGGCTGAGGCAGGAGAACGGCTTGAACCCGACAGGCAGAGAGGTTGTGGTGAGCTGAGATCACACCACTGCACTCCAGCCTGGCAACAGAGTGACACTTTGTCTCAATTAAAAAATTCAATTAAGTTAGCATAAATAATAAGATAAATTAATTGAATTTTTTTCAAAAAATAAAATTGTGTTATTTTAGGAGTAAAGATTCTTTGAGCTCAAAGGTATGTTATAGAACACCTAATTATCCATCTTTATTTTATAAATGAGGAAATTGGTTTCCCAAGAAGCTTTCAAATAGTCACTCTTTATTCAAAATATTATTTAGTGTGTACTCTTTGCCAAGTGTGATATTGTGATATAAGAAGAAATATTTCACATACAAGTCAGATCCTGCAGTATGTTTCTTTCTCTGTCTGGCTTATTTTTATTTAGCATAACTAGCCCTCCAGGTCCATCCATGCTGTGCAAATGAAAGGCTCGCTTTGCTCTTAAAAGCTGCATAGTATTAGATTGTATGTAATATACAGGACATTGTCTTTATTCATTCCTCCGTCAATGGGCATTTAGTTTATTTCCACGTTTTGGTTATTGTGAATAACACTGTAATGAACACAGGAGTGCAGTATCTTTACAAGGTGGTGATTCCCTCTCTTTTAAGCATGTTTTCAGAAGAGAGATTGCTGGGACTTTCGTTAAATTAGATTTTAGCTGTTCTTGCCATATACACAAAAGTAACTGTATGAGATAATATGTTAATCTGCTTTGCTGTAGTAACCACATTACCATCTATATGTATCCCATCACATCATGCTGTAGCCCTCAAGTATATCAAATATAATTCATTTTAAATATGAAGTGATAATCAAGGGGCAAAAATGAACACGTTTGTGTGTTTTGGCTTTGGCCCTCAGCTCCTAGCCTGACCCCCTAAACCCTTGTAACTTCCTAAGTGATGAGAGTGATAGGAATATCTTTTGTTATATTTGTTTTGTTTCGGGTTTTTTTTTTTGCCTCCAGTTTCTGAAATAGCTTGGGGAGATAAAGGTGAAGGAATAATTTCTGTTGTTCATAACCAGCTCCTTTTGCCTATAATCCCAGCACTCTGGGAGGCTTAGGCAGGTAGATCATGAGGTCAGGAGTTTGAGACTAGCCTGACCAACATGATAAAACCCCATCCCTACTGAAAATACAAAAAGTAACCAAGCATGGTGGCGCATGCCTGTAGTCCCAGCTACTCGGGCAGTGGAGGCAGGAGAATGACCTGAACCCAAGCGATGGAGGTTGCAGTGAGCCAAGATCGCACCACTGCAGTTCAGTCTGGGCGACAGAGCAAGACTCTGTCAAAAAAAAAAAGAAAGAGAGAAGAAGAAAGAAAAGAAAGAAAGAAAGAATGAATGAATGAAAGAAATAAAGAAATAAAGAAAGAAAAGAAAAAAGAAGAAAGAAAAGAAAGAAAGAAGAAAGAAAGAAAGAAAGAAAGAAAGAAAGAAAGAAAGAAAGAGAAAAAAAACAAGCTCCTTTCAACCACATCTAAGTTTATGTTCGTCAGGTGGCATTTGAAAAGCCCCTAAGCATGAGGCAGAGGGGACGGGGTGGTTGCCAGGAGAACCAACGATAATTAAAGGCTTGGAAATTTCAGTGACACTCCCTGAACTCTGGGGGGAGGGAAACATGTTGAAGGCTGAGTTGATCGCTAATGGCCAATGATTTAATCAATCATGCCTATGTGATAGATCCTCCATAAACATGCTAACCGAAGGGGTTCAGAGAACTTCCAGGTTGGTGAACTAGAATGCATCTATTTGCAAAGAGGGAGAGAAGCTCCTGAGCACAGGATCCTTTTGAGCCTCACCCTTTGCATCTCTTCATCTGGCTGTTCATCTGTGTCCTTTAAAATTTTCTGTTTAATAAGTCAGTAATGGTGTATAAAGTTACCTTGAATTCTGTGCACTATTCTAGCAATTTATCAAACATGAGGAGGAAGTGCTTGGAACCTCTGATTTGTAGCCATGTCAGATAGAAGTTTGTGGCAACCTGGGGACTCACTACTTGCGACTGGCATCTGAGTTGAGGGGCAGTCTTGTGGCACTGAGCCCTTAACCTGTTGAGTCTGGGCTAACTCTGGGCAGTTAGCGTTAGAATTGAGTTAAACACCAGGACATCCAGTCAGGGTCACCAAGACTTGTGGAATAGGTTGGTGTGGGAATAAAACCAATCATTTGGTGTCAGAAGTTTGAGAAAGTATAGAAAAACAGAGTTTTTTCTTTTCACAAGTTATTACCAAAATGCCTGTACTATAACAGCATGGAAGGGATCCCCTGCTCTTCAAAGAATGTATTGTCTAGAGAAGACAACAGTCACATAAATTAGCTATCAGAAAATAAGTAATCAGAAAGTTCTTACCTGAATCTGTACAAGAACCTGGATTTCTTAGCTGGGTGCAGTGGCTCGCACCTGTAATCCCAGCACTTTGGGAGGCCAAGGCGGGTGGATCACCTGAGGTCAGGAGTTTGAGACCAGCCTAGCCAACGTGGTAGAACTCCGTCTCTACTAAAAATATAAAGAACTAGCTGAGCGTGGTGGCACGAACCTGTAATCCCAGCTATTTGGGAGGCCAAGGCAGGAAAATCGCTTGAACCCAGGAGGCGGAAGTTGCAGTGAGCCAATACACTCCAGCCTGAGTGACACAGCAAGACTCCATCTCAGAAAAAAAAAAAAAAGAACATGGATGTCTTATTAACCCAGGGACCTCCCCCAGTCAACTTGCTGGGATGACTGGGAGGCATTTTAGAATGCACTCTTTACTGGGTAAGGGCTTTGAAACTCTTTGAGGAGGCTGATTAATTACCTCCAAGCCTGTAATTTTGATGATCCTGAGGAGCAAGCTCTAATTTTTTTCTTGCCCAAATTCCTACCTAAGGGGTCTAGGGCGTCACGCCCTGCAAACCACAAATTCTCATCAGATGGGTTTTGTTTGACTCTATATGTTATAACTCACTTTTTAATCTGACTCTGGCATAACATTACGAGACAAGGAAAAATATTTAACCCCAAAATATATTTCCTTGACATTCCTTAAAATTGCCCTGCACAGTCTTTTTTGGGAGAAATCTACATTCTATAGAGAATCCCATTCCCCTTTGTTTTCCTTCCTTCCCTTCTTTGTGGATGCAGGAGATAAGCAACCAAGAGCCAGGCATCCTTTAAGGTCTAATAAGAAACAGTTTACAATCTGTTTTCTCTCTCTCTCTCTCTCTCTCTCTCTCTCTCTCTCTCTCTCTCTCTCTCTCTCTCTCTCTCTCAGTACTGCTATATGGGAGATTCCTCTGCAAAGTAAAACTTGGTCCCCACAATCCGTTATCTTAACCTGAACATTCCTTTCCATTGATCCCAAGTCTTCAGATAAACTCAACCAATTGTCAACCAGAAAATGTTTAAATTTACCTACAGCCTGGAAGCACCTGCTTTGAGTTGTCCCACCTTTCTGAAGCAAATCAATGTATTTCTGAAATGTATTTGATTGATGTCTCACGCCTTCCTAAAATATATAAAACCAAGCTGTACCCCGACCACCTTGGGCACATGTTCTCAGGACCTCCTGAGGGCTGTGTCACAGGCCGTGGTCACTCATATTTGCTTCAGAATAAATATCTTAAAATATTTTATAGAGTTTGACTCTTTTGATCAACAGTCTTTAGCTTCAAGATGTCAATTCTTGGTATTTGATTGAAATGTCCAATTAAGGAAAGCCACATTCATTTCAGGACTTAATTCTTAGCTGAATGCCACCTTCCAGCAGACATTGAAGAGAAAACTCTTAAAACTCTTTAATACTGAGAAAAACACTACTATAGATGAAGTGGTTACCTCAGATTCTGAAAATATTTTCTATTTAAAATCCATTTTGATTTTCTTGGAAAATATGAATCAGCGGATTTCTACATATTGCTATTACTTATCAAGGCATCGGGGGAGGACTTTGTTAAAATCTCTGCTTCCCTTTGTATTGTTAATATTAACTGAAACTCATTTTCAGTAAAGTGCCAGTCATGACTGCGTTAGATGAATGCATATAAGTCAATGAAACTGTGTTCAAAATGCATTTTTTCAGTCATTCCCTGCATTGGATATTGTATAAAACAGTATTTTCAGCTGATTGTACACAACATCTACTGAGTTGATGAAATTGAGTGGTATTTGCTCTTTCTTTTTCACAAGGGATTTATTTCAGCTAGCCAGTGAGGGGAAAACTCTATGTATCTATGCAAAATCACCCACGTTTACCCTTTGAAACAGATTGTTTCAAGGACTCTGGCTCCACCTGAGAGTATATCCGTGTATTTGGAACTATGTGCCTTGGAATGCATGGCCTTCTGTCCCTGCTTTTCCGGGAGCCCCTGATCTGAAGGGGCTGGCTTAGTGCAAGTGCAAGCTCAGTGACATGCACTTGGGGGAAGGGAGGGGTCAGTAGAAACTTCTTGACAATGACAACATGTTGAAATTTGAAAAACGGATTTAGAAGCACCGAAGTACCTGGCCTCCTCTCTTAGTGAAAGTGGATTGCCACAGATGGCAATATTCAGTTATATTTTAGTTAAAATACTACCTATTTAATTATTAATAAAATAGTAAGAAATGTGATTAAAATATGTCGGGCTGATAATATATGACTGGTTTATGTTTTATTAATAATTGATAAAAATGGATGAATACATCATCTCAAAGATATCAATTCCAGACACAAGAGGTTTCTTTATTCACCTTTGGGTGATTCAATGTTTAAAAATAGAAAGCTAAAGAAACCAAGAGGACAGAAGACGTTTATCACCCTCTAAGTTTAGGGCTTTGAATGATAAGGACTTTGTGTGTCACAAAACAATACAATTTCACCAACAGAGTGCTAACGTGAAATTAACGCTTATTGGGGTCCCTGAGATAGCACTTTCATTTTTACTTTGTTTTATTTTATCTATTTGCTGGGAGCAAGTTTTGTCCTCCAAGGGAAATACAAAACCTGCCTTCACGCTGTGATGAGAACTGTGAATAGCCCTTCTGGAAAAACTAATCTTATCCACAAAGTTTACTGGGCAGGCATCTGTATTATTACATTAACTATGGCTAGATAGAAAAGCTCCAGTCTAACATGCGTAAATACCATCGGACAAAGGCCTTTGGGCCCTCCTCTCTCACTAACACCCTAGGAGAAATTATCCACCACAGTTAAGATGATGATTTCTTGATGATCGAATGGGAGGTTAAAGAAATATGAAGCCCAATAGGAGGAAGCAGCCCCCAGATGAAGAGAAATCTATTTCCATTAACATTTGCTAGGGCCAGGCTTTCAGGGAAGAAACTGAATTGTATTAGTTTCTCTGCTGATCGGTACCCATCATCAGCTGTAGCAGACAAAAGATGAAGATGGGGAAAAGAGAAAAAAAAGGAATTAAAAGATGCAAAGGCAAACCATCAACACTGAGCTTTAAAGATGCTACAAACCAGCAATTGTGTGAGGAGCTTCTAAGAGCTGCAGTTTCCTCTCTGATTCTGGAGAGAAGAACGGTTCAGGAGAGACCAGAGTATTTTCTCATTTAAAAATGAAGTAGCTGTTGTAACTAAACTCTTGCTGGGAAGATAATGATGCTCATTTGCCTCGGAACCAGACAAAGTGAGACAGGACTCCGACAGGAGGACCCCACAGATCCCATGCTGCTCTAGGTAATATTACAATCCCTACGTTCTCTTAAATTTCATTTTACACTTTAAACACAAATGCTATTGAATATCTTGTCTATTCAGAGCTCACTGTTTTTCTGACTCCTTATCAAACAGCAGAGTTAATGGATTTTGCAAATCAACTGCATTACATGGCAAAACAATTCCTGAAGTTAGAACCATAATTAGGCTTGGGTGATTGCTATTGATTATCTTTGTAACCTTTTGTAATTCATATAAACTCACTAAGTCGCACATAATATGGTGAATATCCTTATCTACATGACGGATTTTTTTAAATGAACATTAAATTGGAACAGAATACTTAATAAGCTAAATATATTAAGTTATAAAAGTTGGGTCGGCTCTCTGCTCCTCCTGTTCGACAGACAGCCGCATCTTGTCTCCCATTGCCAGCCACATCCCTGAGACACCATGGGGAAGGTGAAGGTCGGAGTCAATGAATTTGGTAGTATTGGGCGCCTGGTCACCAAGGCTGTTTTTAACTCTGGTAAAGTGGAGATCGTCGCCATAAATGATCCCTTCATTGACCTCAACTACATGGTCTACATGTTCCAGTGTGATTCCACCCATGGCAAATTCCATGGCACTGTCAATGCTGAGAACGGGAAGCTTGTCGTCAATGGAAATCCCATCACCATCTTCCAGGAGTGAGATCCCTCCAAAATCAAGTGGGGCGATGCTGGCTCTGAGTATGTGGTGGAGTCCACTGGTGTCTTCACCACCGTGGAGAAGGCTGGGGCTCACTTGCAGGGGGGAGCCAAAAGGGTCATCATATCTGCCCCCTCTGCTGATGCCCCCATGTTCGTGATGGGCGTGAACCATGAGAAGTATGACAACAGCCTCAAGATCGTCAGCAATGCCTCCTGCACCACCAACTGCTTAGCGTCCCTGGCCAAGGTCATCCATGACAACTTTGGTATCGTGGAAGGACTCATGACCACCGTCCAAGCCATCACTGCCACCCAGAAGACCGTGGATGGCCCCTCCGGGAAACTGTGGCGTGATGGCTGTGGGGCTCTCCAGAACATCATCCCTGCCTCTACTGGTGCTGTCAAGGCCGTGGGCAAGGTCATCCCTGAGCTGAACGGGAAGCTCACTGGCATGGCCTTCCGTGTCCCCCCGCCAACGTGTCAGTGGTGGACCTGACCTGCTGCCTGGAAAAACCTGCCAAATATGATGACATCAAGAAGGTGGTGAAGCAGGCATCGGAGGGTCCCCTCAAGGGCATCCTGGGCTACACTGAGCACCAGGTGGTGTCCTCTGACTTCAACAGCAACACCCATTCTTCCACCTTCGATGCTGGGGCTGGCATTGCCCTCAATGACCACTTTGTCAAGCTAATTTCCTGGTATGACAATGAATTTGGCTACAGCAACAGGGTGGTGGACCTCATGTCCCACATGGCCTCCAAGGAGTAAGACCCCTGGACCACCAGCCCCAGCGAGAGCATGAGAGGAAGAGAGGCCCTCACTGCTGGGGAGTCCCTGCCACACTGAGTCCCTCACCACACTGAATTGCCCCTCCTCACAGTTACCATGCAGACCCCTTGAAGAGGGAGGGGCCTAGGGAGCCCCACCTTGTCGTGTACCATCAATAAAGTCCCCTGTGCTCAAAAAAAAAAAAAAGAAAAGTTGGGTCTTCCCTAGCTGCAATTTAGGCCTAGAATGAAAGGGGGTCATCAGTCATTGACTCTCTCCTAGAGTGTGGGACAACAGTGGGAACATTATCAATCCATCCAAGTGTCCAAAAATAGCGGAAATCCCAGCTTCAAAAAATTCCTTAGAATGAAAAACATCACATAGAATCGCATCGGCACCGTTGAGGGGGAATTTTTCCTGCACATCCTCTTTTGAACAAATTGAATAATAAAAAGTAAGGCAGATGGGAAATCAAAACATTGTCTTTGTAACTGGAAGTAAAATTGGGAGCTCATAGTTGAGTGAGAGAGCCCGATATATCTGCTAGCTGAACCCACAAATTAGAAACACTTACGTATCCAATTAAGAGAGCTCTAAGGTAGTTCTTTTGCCCTTTCACCCTTCATGGGCAGAGCATATCCCAGGAAGGGCAGAGCAGAATGCCTGTTCCCTGCAAATGGCTTGCTTTCAAGGAAGGGCAAAACTGCACTGTGTATGCTCAGTGTAATTCTCCATAACTAACCAATGGAACAAATCACCACCCCATTACCACCTTGGGGGGAAATGAGTAAATGACAGAGAGAGGCTGGGAGTTAGCATACTGTCCCACAATCTAGGATAGATTAGGAGTCATTCAACTGTGTTCCCAGCATAGGAAAGAAACATCAAGAGTAGTTGAAGAAACTTCCCTCATAACAATTCCCATTTTTTTTGGGGGGGGGAGGAAGGGAGGAAGGCAGGAAGGGAGGGAAGGAGGAAGGGAGGGAGGGAGGAAGGGAGGGAGGGAGGGAGGGAGGGAAGGGAAGGAAGGGAAGGAAGGAAATCAAGCAATGAGAGAGATATTGCCGACCTGGATCTAGAGGTTTACAAGTTGATTTTTCCTTTTTTGAGAGAGGGAAAGAAAGAAAAAAAATGAGTAAAGGAGAGGAAGAAAGAGGAAGAGAAAGAGGGAGGGTGAACGAAAATATTGCTTTATTCTGAAAAAAAAATGGATATTAATAATGACCAATCAATGTTTCATTTAAACATATGAGTAGATGTGATGTGGTATTGACAAGAATG
>CM052652.1:6542373-6582360 GCA_028533165.1 Leontopithecus rosalia | reverse complement strand
ATTTTTGCTCTCCCTATGGTTGGTAAATCTTTCTCCGTCCCTTTGTTTTGAGTCTTTGTGTAACCTTGCGTGTGAAAAGGGTCTGGATGTAACATGCCGTTGGGTTTTGGCTGTGTCTTTTGAATGGGGGATTTAGTCTATTTAAATTTAGAGTTATTGCCATTTGTTGTTAACTGGCTGTCTTATCCATTCGTTGATGTAAATTCTTCTTTATGCTGGGCTCTTTACTTTTTGGTATATTTTGAGAAAGGCTAATACTGGTTGTTTCTTTCTACGTGTAATGCTTCTTTCAGAAGCTCTTGTAAAGCAGGCCTGGTGGTAATATAATCTCTGAGTTCTTGCTTGTTCATAAAAGATTTTAACAATTCCCATTTTGATCTCTTGACTCCTTGGGCTTAACTCTCAATCCCCCGTGGAGAAGGTACCAGCAATTTTTCAGGATATTTTTGTTCCCATCTTTAGGCCATTTTCTTAATAAAATCATTGTTTTTCCAATAATAAGATTTATGGGCATCTGTCAGCAATAAAATTCATCAACATTGATACTTCAGTCTGCTAGGACTACCTTAACAAAGTACTGAGGATTTTGTGGCTTACACAACAGAAATTTATTTTCTTACAATTCTGGAGGCCAGAATTCAGAAATCAAAGTGTTAACAGGTTTGATTTCATCGGTGGTTTCTCTTTGGCTTGCAAATGGCTGCCTCCTTATGTCTTCATACGTCCTTCCCTCTGTGCCTGTCTATTCTAATCTTCTCTTCTTATAAAAGAAAACAGTCAGATTCGATTGAGCCCACCTTAATGACCTCATTAACTTAATTATCTCTTTAAGGACCATATCTCCAAATACAGTCCATTCTGAGGTACTGGGAGTTAGGGCTTCTACAAATTAATGGGAAGGGGAGGGAAGGGTAGAGGTGGTATACAGTTTCACCTGTAATGGCTGACATGCCTCCAGTTTTTGTTTTTGTTTTTTTTTTTAGATGGAGTTTCGCTCTTGTTACCCAGGCTGGAGTGCAATGGCACGATCTTGGCTCACTGCAGCTCCGCCTCCTGAGTTCAAGCAATTCTCCTGCCTCAGCCTCCCAAGTAGCTGGGACTACAGGCGTGCGCCACCATGCCCAACTAATTTTTGTATTTTTTTTAGTAGAGACGGGGTTTCACCTTGTTGACCAGGATGGTCTCGATCTCTTGACCTTGTGATCCATCCACCTCGGCCTCCCAAAGTGCTGGGATTACAGGCTTGAGCCACCGCGCCCAGCCGTGCCCCCAGTTTTAATATAAACCCCTCTTTCAGTCTCAAATTTCCAAGGATAATTTATTGTTAAATCCCATTGCAGGATGAATTCCAGAGACTTTGCAGTCCAAAATTAATTTATCTTGCCCTCTGAACTTAGAAGTGTAAAGTTCTTGTGGAATTAAAAGCCGAAAAGTATTCTCTAATTTCTGTTTTATTATGCTGATTTGTATAAATTTGAGGGGCACATGTGCAGCTTTGTTACATTACATAGTGGTGAAGTCTGGACTTTCAGGGTATCCATCACCCAAGTAATGTACATTGTACCCTCTCGGTAATTTCTCATCCCTCACCTTGCTCCAACCCTCTCATCCTTCCAAGCCTCCAATGTCTATGTGCATGTGTGCACATTACTTAGCTCCCACTTACAGTGAGAACAGGCAGTATTTGACTTTCTAAGTTTTTTCACCTGAGATAAGGGTTAGAAGCAGTGACTTCATATGGGTCTACCGCTACCTCAATTCTTGCCTCCTCAGAAGGAATATGACTGAGGGGCATAAAGCAGAGTGAGAGACCCAGTGGGGTTTCAGGGCAGAAGGGAGAGTTTATTAAAGAGCTTTAGGGCACAAATGAAACCAAGTACGCATGGAAGAGGGCCAAGAGGGCAACTGAGAGATCAGGTATGCAGTTTGACGGTTGACTTGCAGTTGTATATGCTGGCATTCTTCCGGGGTCTAGGTTACTTCTTCCCCGATTTTTCCCGTGGGGTGGGCTGTCCACGTGTGCAGTGGCCTGCGAGCTCTTGAGAGGAGCTGCATACGCAGTACGTTTACCAGAGTTTTTGCATGCGCGCTGGAGGCGGTCTTCCCTTACCAGGTGAAGGTTTCTAGAAGGTCATATATTAAACTCCACTATTTTGTCTCTTCGTGTGCAGGCTTGAGCCCACGTGCTCAACTCCTGAGATCTTGATGGGAAGCTGCAAAGCACCAATTTCAGGTGTTTTGCTCTATTGTGAAAACTGCCTTTCCCTGGTGGTGGCTGCAACCAATTATTATTTTAGAGAGATGACAATCACCTGACTATGACCTGTTGGTCGCCTGACATTTCCAGGGGGCAACGGGAGTCGCTTCTCCTGTCCCGCCCATGTCTGCCTGACCACCTACTGTAACATTTCCCTTCTCAATAGACCAAGACCTTAATTCTCTGGGAAAATGGCTGAAAGCCAGTCTTCTGTACCTGCTTCCTGCTGACAGAGAGGCAGCAGTGATTGTTCTGTGGGCCTTGGTCTCTTGGCTCTCAGGGCAGGGTGCCTCCATGGGTTGGTGAAAGCAATATCCAGCCAGGTCCAAGGGAGATAGGGCAGGATTTCACCTCTGTTGGTTGCCACTGATGGGCAGTCTAGGGGTCACCTGTAAAAGGGTGACTCTTGAATATTAAGACAATAGTATTCCTCACTGAGGATCATGTGGAGCATTATGACCTGAAGGTGAGAGGAGACAAATCAGGGCATTAGATACAGAAGAATGTTGAAACAAAATAAGAAGGTAAGGATGGCTCCAAAAAATCCTGAGGCTGCTGCCATGCCTAGGTAGTGGGTGCCTATAGTCATGCCTGCCAAGACTTGGGTACATGGGCTTACTAGCCAATTCCAGTGTTAGTAAGAATTAGAATACTGATCCAGGTTTTTCCATGATCCACCCATCTTGTTTTTTCTGAGGCGCAGTCAGAAATCACTGGTTGGTTCACAGGAATAATCGGTGTTAAATTCCAGACAAAAACGCAAAAACAACGGATAGAGTGAGAGGAGAATCTAATAAGAGGAGTATCATTTTTCTCTCTCTCCAGTCCTCATTTTTATTTTTTAAAATCCTGATAAGCTGGATTTTTTGCAAGCTAGTCTTTAGTCTTATTATTTTGGTCTGATTATTTGCATAAACCGTAGCAAAAGTAATTATTAGCCATACAGGCTCCTTTTTAAGTTTGCTCTGATGGAATTTTGTTGCATAAGGAATCTGAGAGAAGGCTTTCTAAAGCCCTAAGCCCAGCCATGGGTTTGTTTCATCAAATACCTGTATGAGTTGGGTAAATTCCTCTCTTCCCAAGGTCCCTGGATAACTTGGGACTTCTGGGCCTGTCAGAAAGTAACATTCTTTACTTACCACAGGTCAGGAATCCTGTACAGGGACTGTGTAGACAGGTATGAGGCCTGTTTTCCCAAGGGTTTTTTTTTTAATTTTTATTTATTTATTTATTTATTTTTATTGCATTTTAGGTTTTGGGGTACATGTGCAGAACATGCAAGACAGTTGCATAGGTACACACGTGGCAGTGTGTTTTGCTGCCTTCCTCCCCTTCACCCACCTCTGGCATTTCTCCCCATGCTATCCCTTCCCAGCTCCCCTCTCCCAAGGATTTTTTATTGACTCCATTAGTCAAATTCGATTCCTTAAAGGAAAGCATGCAATTTCAGTGAAAGCCTTAGTAAAATAACCAGTTTCTTCAATTGTGTCCTATTACAAAAGAAAAGCAATTTTTGTTGCATTTACACAAATAACTGTATGGCTGTAAGTCAAGAATACTCACAAGTAGTTTTCAAATTTTAGATCAGGTAGAGAGAAATATGCTCGAAATTTTGCTTATAGCAGTGTATTTTACTCAATTCTTAAAAGCTGTAAATAGCTCAAAAGAAATATTTCCTTGGCTTCCAAAAAGAAAAGGTTAGCAACATTTTAACCAAAAAGTAACAAAAAGATTATTTTAGTCTTCTATTAATTTAGTCCATGCAGTTAACTTCTTTCTGCTTAATATTCATGAACATTTTAGGTCCTCAGGAGAATCCTCAAAGTTTTTTCTCTATTGTAATGTTATAATCTTCCAGCGTTATCAGGAACCTGCATTTAACAGCACGTGTTACATTCCTATAGCTGATTACAAAACCACCTTTTAAAGAGGATTACAAGACAATAAATGTCTGTGGATGAGAAAAAGTCTTAGGGCAGCCGCAGTCAAAACACAATGACAAGGAAATTTGTTACCTCTGGCACACAACGATTTAACCTTACAATTACAATCATTACTGATGATATTCTGATATTCATATCACAATTATAGGAGTTTTACATAATCTTAGAACACAAACCAATAACACGTTCATACAATCAGCCCAAAGAAAGCCAAATTTTACCATTGCCTTAGTGCACAACTAAGGTTAAACCCAATTCTTCATAAAATCTTATAGAAGAATCTATTCAATTTTAGTCTGACCACAAGGTAAGATCATCAAAAACCTTTATAACCCATTACAATTTTCTGTTAAAGAGAAGAACAATGTTCTAAGAAAAACCGTCTTGTGTTTATCCAGAGCTCAATTTATGAATAAACTGAATAATAGCCCTTTAATTTTAGCCAACATGTTTATATACAGAATTTCTTTTAGAAGATTAATCTTTCACAAACTTTCTAAAACTAGCTTAAACCTTCAACTTTATCTTATTTAACTTAATCCTTTACCTCTCTAAACTAGGCAGAAAAAAATTACATTTTCATGTCTTTTTATAATCTTTTATCAAAGGCACATTCTACTTTTCTTACATGCTTTGCCTGTAAAACCGTTTTTCCAGCAGTCTCGAGTACACGTTACGCTGTTTACTTTTGGCGAAAACCCTAGTAAGGAAGTGATTCTAGCTGTGTACCAGTTGTGGAGCCTAGGACACCAGACAGAATGTAGATAAGGTCTGACTGTTTCTAGCATAGCTAGGACCATGGCTAATTCTGTATGTCCCTAGGCTTTGCCTCAAATTTAATGACTTTAAAGCAGGAAAGTGGAACAGTTAAGAATCATAGTAGCAGTTTATGAAGCATGCAGCAGACTGACTAACCTTTAAAATTGCATAACATTTTAAGATAAATTCTCTTTTGGGAGGAGATCCAAGATGGTCGAACAGGAACAGCTCTGGAGTGCAGTTCCCAGGGAGAACAATGCAGAGGGTGAGTGATCACCGCATTTCCAAATGAGTTTTTACTGCCCACAGACCAGGAGATTCCTGGGCCGAAAACTGCCACGAGTTTCCAGCATGGCTGTTTCTGACAGAGCCATGGTTTCCACACAAAAACAGAAATCTAGGTGGCTGTTTCAACTGGTGCCTGGAAAGCCTGGGAGACAGAGCTGCCCATTCAACTGAAAAAGAGGGGGCTGAAACAGGGAACCAGGTGATCTGGCTCAGTGGGTCCCACCCCCATGAAGACCAACAATCTGAAATGCTCTGGATTGAGAGTTTCACAGCAAGCATAGCTGGACCTGGGACAGTCCAGCTCTATCAGGGGAAGGGCATCTGCCATTATCAAGGCAGTCCACCACTACGGAGGCAGTCTACCATTACCAAGGCAGTCTGCCATTACCGAGGTAGTCCACCATTACCGAGGAAGTCTGCCATTACCAAGGGAGTCCACCATTACCGAGGGAGTCCACCATCACTGAGGCAGTCTGCCATTGTTAAGGCAGACCACTATTACCAAGGCAGTTCTAACTGTACCTCTGTAAACAAAACCACAAGGAAGTTTACACAGCAGCTGGGCAGAAGCCATGGCAGCTCAGCAACGCCTCTGCTGGCAGACTGTGACTAGACTACCTCCTTGCTGGGCAGGGCATCTCTGAAAAAAGGCAGCAGCATGTGAGGAACTTACAAATAAAGTCCCACCTTCCCAGAAGAGAGCACCTGGGAAAAGAAGTGGTTATGAGTTCCACTGCAACAGACTTAAACATACCTGCCCAGCAGCTCTGAACAGACGATGGAGCTCCCAGCACAGCACTTGAGCTCCTACAGGGACAGACTGTCTCCTCAAGCAGCTCCCTGAACCCTGTATACCTAAAGAGACACCTCATAAAGGAGAGCTCAGGCAGACATCTGGCGAGTACCCTTCTGGGATGAAGATAACAGAAGAAACTGGCAGCAACTTTTACTGTTCTGCAAGCCCCCTGAGTGATTCCCCACACAAGCAAGGTCTGGGGTTGACCTCCAGCAGTCCTGCAGCAGAGGGGCTTGACTCTTAGAAGGAAAACTAAAAAACAGAAAGAAATAGCTTCAACATCAACAAAAAGGATGCCCACTAGAGACCCAACCCAAAAGTCACCAACTACAAAGACCACAGGTATAAAAATCCATGAAGATGGGAAGAAACCAGCACAAAAAGGACGAAAACACCAAAAACCAAAATGGCTCTCCTCCTACAAGGGAACACACTCACCAGCAAGGGACAAAGCTGGATGGAGAATGAGTCTGATGAATTGACAGAAACAGGCTACAGAAGGTGGATAATAACAAACTTCTTTGTGCTAAAACAACATGTGCTAACCCAATGCAAAGAAACTAAGAACCTTAAGAAAAGGTTAGATGAAATGCTAACAAGAGTAAACAGCTTAGAGAAGAATATAAATGACTTGATGGAGCTAAAAAACACAACACAAGAACTTCATGAAGCATACACAAGTTTCAATAGCTTGTGTATGACCAAGCAGAAGAAAAGATATCAGATTGAAGATCAACTCAATGAAATAAAACAAGAAGGCAAGATTAGAGAAAAAAGAGTGAAAAGAAATGAACAAAACCTCCAAGAAATATGGGATTATGTGAAAAGACCTAGTCTATGTGTGATAGGTGTACCTGAATGTGATGGAGAGAATGAATCCAAGCTGAAAAATACTCTTCAGGATATTATCCAGGAGAACTTCCTCTATCTAGCAAGGCAGGACAACATTCAAGTCCTGGAAATACAGAGAAACCCACAAAGATATACCTCAAGAAGACCAACCCAAAGGCACATAATTGTCAGATTCACCAGGGTTGAAATGAAAGAAAAAAATGATAAGGGCAGCCAGAGAGAAAGGTCAGGTTACCCACAAAGGGAAGTCCATCAGACTCACAGCAGATCTCTCTGCAGAAACCCTACAAGCCCCAAATGAGTGGAGGTCAATATTCAACATCCTTAAAGAAAAGAACTTTCAAACTAGAATTTCATATCCAGCTCATAAGTGAAGGAGAAATAAAATTCTTTACAAACAAGCAATTGATGAGAGATTTTGTCATGACCAGGCCTGCCTTACAAGAGCTCCTGAAAGAAGGACTAAACATGGAAAGGAGCAACCAGGACCAGCCACTCTAAAAATGTACCAAATGGTAAAGACCATAGACACGATGAAGAAAATGTGTTAACTAATGGGCAAAACAACCAGCTAGCTACAAAATGGCAGATCAACTTCACACATAACAACATTAACCTTAAATGTATATGAGCTAAATGCCCCAATCAAAAGATACAGACTGGCAAATTGTATAAAAAGTCAAGACCCATTGGTGTGCTCCATTCAGAAAACCCATTTCATGTGCAAGGACACACATAGGTTCAAAATAAAGGAATGGAGGAAGATTAACCAACCAAATGGAGAGAGAAAAAAAAAACAGGAGTTTCAATTCTACTGTTTGATGAAATGGACTTTAAACCAACAAAGATCAAAAGAGACAAAGAAGAGCATTACATAATGGCAAAAGGAGCAAGGCAACAAGAAGAGCTAGTGATACCAAATATATACACACCCAATACAGGAGCACCCAGATACATAATGCAAGTTCTTAACAATGTACAAAGAGACTTAGACTCCTACACAATAATAGTGGGAGACTTTAACACTCCACTGTCAATATTAGATAGATCAATGAGACAGAAAATTAACAAGGCTATCCAGGACTTGAACTCAGATCTAGACCAAGCAGACCTAATAGACATCTACGGAACTCTCCACCCCAAATCCACAGAATATACATTCTTCTTAGCACCACATTGCACCTACTCTAAAATTGACCACACATAATTGGAAGTAAATCACTCCTCAGCAAATGCAAAAGAACTGAAATCATAACAAACAGTCTCTCAGATCACTGTGCAATCAAATTAGAACTCAGGATTAACAAACTAACTCAGAACTGCACAACTGCATGGAAACTGAACAACTAGCTCTTTAATGTTGACTGGGTATACCACGAAACGAAGACACAAACAAAGACGTTCTTCGAAACCAATGCAAATGAAGACACAACGTACCAGAATGTCTGGAACACTTAAAGCAGTGTCTAGAGGGAAATTTATAGCACTGAATGCCCATATGTGAAGCAAGGAAAGATCTAAAACCGACACCCTATCATCTGAAAGTTAGAGGAGCAAGATTTAAAAAACTCAAAAGCCAGTGGAAGACAAGAAATAACTGAGATCCAAGCAGAACTGAAGGAGACACAGACACAAAAACCCTTCAAAAAATCAATAAATCCAGAGGCTCATTCTTTGAAAACATCAACAGAATAGACAGATGGCTGACCAGATTAATAAAAAACAAAAGAGAGAATAATCAAATAGATGCCATAAGAAATGGTAAAGGTGAGATCACCACCAATTCCACAAAAATATAGACTATCATTAGAGATTACTTCAAACAACTCTATGCACATAAACCAGTAAACCTGGAAGAAATGGATAAATTCCTGGACACTTGCACACTCCCTAGCTTAAACCAGAAAGAAATTGAAACCCTGAATAGACCAATAATGAGGGCTGAAGTTGAGGCAGCAATTAATAGCCTACCAACTAAAAAAAGCCCAGGTCCAGATGGGTTCACACCCAAATTCTACTGGACATACAAAGAGGAGCTGGTACCACTCCTTCTGAAACTATTCCAAACAATACAAAAAGAGGGAATCCTTCCCAAATCATTTTATGAGACCAACATTCTCCTGATACCAAAACCCAGCAGAGAGGCAAGAGAAAAAGAAAACTTCAGGCCAGTATACATGATAAACATAGATGCAAACATCTTCAATAAAATATTGGCAAACTGATTGCAACAGCACAACAAAAAGCTTATCCATCATGATTAAGCAGGCTTCATCCCAGGATTGAAGGCTGTTTCAACATATGCAAGTCTAAAAACATAATCCACCACATAAACAGAACCAAAGACAAAAACCACATTATCTCAATAGATGCAGAGAAGGCCTTCAACAAAATTCAACAGTCCTTTATGCTAAACACTCTCAATAAAGTAGGTATCGATGGAACACATCTCAAAATAATAAAAGCTATTTACGACAAACCCACAGCCAATATCATACTGAATGGGCAAAAACTGGAAGCATTTCCTTTGAAATCTGGCACTAGAGAAGGATGCCGTCTCTCACCACTCCTATTCAATATAGTACTGGAAGTTCTAGTCAGAGCAATCTGACAAGAAAAAGAAATAAAGTGATTTCCATTAGGAAAAGAGAAAATCAAATTGTCTCTACTTGAAGATGACATGATTGTATATTTAGCAGACCCCATTGTCTCAGCCCAAAATCTCCTTAAGCTGATAAGTAACTTTAGCAAAGTCTTAGGATACAAAATCAATGTGCGGAAATCACAAGCATTCCTATACACGAGTAACAGACTAACAGAGAGCCAAATTAAGAGCGAACCCCCATTCACAATTGCTACAAAGAGAATAAAATACCTAGGAATACAAATAACAAATAATGTAAAGGACCCTTTCAAGGAGAACTACAAATCACTACTCAAGGAAATAAGAGAGAACACAAACAGATGGAAAAATATTCCATGCTTGTGGTTAGGAAGAATCAATATTGTGTAAATGGCCATACTGCCCAAAGTAATTTATAGATCCAATGCTATCCCCATCAAGCTACCTATTACCCTCTTCACAGAACTGGAGAAAACCACCTTAAACTTCATATGGAACCAAAAGAGATCCTGCATAGCCAAGACAATCATAAGCAAAAAGAATAACCTGGAGGCATCACACTACCTGACTCCAAACTATGCTACAAGGCTACAATAATCAAAACAGCATGGTACTGGTACCAACAAAGAAATACAGAACAATGGAACAGAACAGAGGCTTTGGATGCACTGCCACACATCTACAACCATCTGATTTTGACAAACCTGACAAAAACAAGCAATGAAGAAAGGATTCCCTGTTTAATAAATGGTGTTGGGAAAACTGGCTAGCCATGTGCAGAAAGCAGAAACTGAACCCCTTCCTGCCACCTTACACTAAAATTAACTCCAGATGGATTAAAGGCTTAAAAATAAGACCTAATACCATAAAAACCCTAGAAGAAAACCTAGGCAAAACCATTCAGGGCATAGGCAAGGACTTCATGACTAAAACACCAAAAGTGTTGGCAACAAAAGCCAAAATAGACAAGTGGGATCTAATTAAACTCCAGAGCTTCTGCACAGCAAGAGAAACAATCATTAGAGTCAACCAGCAACCAACAGAATGGGAACAATCATTTGATTGTAAGAAATAGTAATTTTCCTGTCCACATTTATTTATTTGTATGGACTCAAAAATATTTATTCAGTGGGTTATAATTTATTTCTATCATCATTTGTTTTGATGTTCAAATTGTCCCTCCCAGATTTGGCCCATGGGATATCCTTCACACTTACTTCTGTGTCCTTTTGACATGAGTCTTTGAACACTTCTTTATTTTTGGTGCAATCAGATGTTCCAGACTTATTTTTTACCCCCCTTGGCCCAGCTCTGGAATCAGCCATTTCTCCAAAAATACCAGTTCCTTTCTGATGGCAAATGACATTCAGAAAATAAGATATGGGCACTACATGGGCTCGTTTCTATTGCTACATCATTGCCTTTGCACTTTAGCGGACATGTGATATACAATCTATCTATGCACACACACATACATATATAGCTATAGAGATAGAAATACTTGAGTATACATGTGTGAGCATATATAAATAAACCATATACATCTTTTTATGTCTATCTTTAAACTAATTTGTTCATACTGACATCTCTAATTCCACTCAACACCACAAGATGTTCTATATTTGTAACTCCCTAAGGTGAGAACCCTGATCCTCATTACCCTCAATATTCTACTCATTTGCTCGTCTAGAAAACTCAGATGTAGTTACAGAATTGTGAACCCATAACATTGTGAGAAGTAACCCTACTGACTAGAGTTCATATTTGTTTTCAGTATGTTTAGATAAATTTTATAGATACACAAACCACTTCTGTTTTTGTATTCTAATTTTTTCTCAAACTAAAACTGTTGCTTTTTAAAGAATATCAACAAATTACATTCCTCTTTTCTGCCCCAATTCTGAGTAAATTGAGAAATAAAACAAACAGTAAGGCAGATGGAAGATCAACGTAGAGGTAGCTTACTTATGGAGTCAAACGAGCTTGCCAGATGAACTCCAGATGTGTGCAGTTCCTTGCCCAGCCAGTGCCAGTCCTGCCGGGAGAGATCCTGTCCTGGGAGAAATGGAGCAGAATGCCTGCTCCCTGATGGCATTTTATTTCCAAGGGGAAGAGGAACTGAATTGGGCGATGCCTTCAAAGTCAGTCTCCCCAAGTCGATCAATTGGTAAATCTTGTAATCCTACCTTTCATCTTGCCTTGAGCAAGATGAGCAAAGGGGCAGGGAGACTCTAGAAATTACATTATGTCAGCTTCCTTCACAAAAAGAAAACTACAAATACTAGGGAAAAAGGTGCCAGACCACCCTGTTTTTAAACTGTGTTAATTTAGAATTGTATATATTTCATTAATTTCTCAAATTACAGTGGTAATTCACACTACTTACAACAAGCAAAACAATATAATACAACACTTTGTAATGGCAACGGTCATCACTGCCTTCCCCATGTGTCATTGCAACCCTTCCTAAGATGATCAAACTTATCACCCTTTTGATGTGTGTATCCTTCTAATCATTCTAATTTTTCTGTTTCTAAAATATTTTCTTCATTTTGTTAATGATGTTTCTGCTATCCCACCCCTGGGTAGCAAATGTATTTTCCTTGATTTTCTTACAAGAAACAACAACAGTTATCTCCCAGTGTCTGCTGGTCAGAAACTCAGGCACGGTTTAACCGGTCTCCAGCTTCATGAGCGTCACAGGCTACAATCATGGCGTTGGCCTGGGCTGCCGCCATCTCAAGGTTCAAGTAAGGGAGGACCCACTTGCAAGCTCACTAGAGTTGATTTTGGAAATAAACAGATCTCTCTAGGCTGTGGGTTTCTCCCTGGCTACTGCCTAAAGCAGCAGTCCCTGGCCTTTTTGGCACCAGGAACCGATTTCATGGAAGACAATTTTTCTGTGGACTGGGATTGTAGGGGACGGTTTTGAGATGATTTAAGCATGTTACATTAATTGTGCACTTTATATCTATTATTATTATATTGTAACACATAATGAAATAATCATACAACTCACCATAATGTGGAATCAGTGGGGGCCCTGTGCTTGTTTTCCTGCAATGAGATAGTCCCATCTGGAGGTGTGAGAGATAATGACAGATCGTCAGACATTAGATTCTCATAAGGAGTGAACAACCTAGATCCCTCGCATGTGCAGTTCACAGTAAGGTTCACACTGCTGTGAGAATCTAATACCACTGCCAATCTGGCAGGAGGCAGAGCTCTGGTAATGCAAGTGCCACCTCTAAGTAAATACAGGTGAAGCTTCACTTCCTCGCCGGCTTCTCACCTCCTGCTATGTGGTTTGGTTCTTAGCAGGACACGAACAAATACTGGTCCATGGCCTGGGAGCTGGGGACTCCTGGCTTGCAGGACTTCAATAGAGCTAGCAAGCAAGAAGAGCCAAAGGGAGTAAGAGTGCGACTAGCAAGGCAGAAGTCACTGTCTTTTGTAACCCAACCTTAGAAGTGGCAAGCCATCATTTTGGCCATACATTAAATAAAATACAAAGTAAATCTCTAGTACCAGCCAGACTCAAGACAAGGGAAGCGCCCAAGGGTGTGAATTCCAGGAGATAGAGATTATTGGAGAGACTATGTTAGAAGTCAGTCTACCACCCAGCCCTGAAACACTGCTGCTTCATTGTTTAAAGTATCTTTGGCTTCCAATTTTAGTGTCTTACCATTCAGAGTAATATTGCTTTTCTTTCGTAAATCGTGTTTACCTGTTCTAACGTAACTTAGAATTTTACATTAAGAATACCTGTTGCATATCATTAAATACATTTTCAGCGTCTATTCATCTAATTATATACTTTCTCCTTTTATTTAAATAAATAGAATTAGGTTGACAGATTTCTCAATAATAAAAATAAAACAAGACTTACAGTCTTAAACTATGACTCCAGTTGTTCATAGTGTATTAATCTTTTGCCATGCTGTTGATTTTCTTTACTAGCATTTTATTTATAACTTTTTTACCTACATTTAATACAAATAATTGTTTATAGCTTTCTTTTCTATATTATCATTGTAAAATTCGATATTCAACTTAAGCTGGATTTATGAAAGGAATACTTAGTTTTCCATCTTTTTCCAAAGTTGAATATGGTTTTAACAAATGATAGAATCATCTGTTATTCTAATGGTTATATAAAATTCAGCCTTGAGCCAGTCTGGTTCTGGCATCATTATAATCACCTTTTCATCATCTTTTAAGTAATTGATTTAATCAATGTTTTTTGTGTTAATTTAACTTAGGTATTTTTATATTTTGTCAAGAAGTTTTCTATTCTATATTTTTCAAATTTGTTATTCGGGAGTTGCATGTTATTTTCTAATTCTTATCCTTCCAAATTATCACACTTCTACTTGATTTTCTATTCCCCCTTTTATAATCATATTGGATGCCTAAGTTCTTTTGGGAATAAAGTAGGGGATAAGTACACACACACACACACACACACACGCACACATAGATGCATAAATACATTAATGGATTAACCACAACACCCTGGTCCATGGAATCCAATATGTAGCATAGTGCTTAGCACATGGCAGTTCACTGAGAGCTACTGAATACACAAATCACCTCATACCTGCTATGTTATTCACCTAAGGCTGCCACAGCAAAATACAACAAACTTAGTGTCTTAAACAACGGGAATTTATTTCTCACAGTTCTAGAGGGTGGGAAGTCCAAGATCAAGGTGCTGGCTAATTTGGTTCCCTAGGCCAGGGTCTTTTTTACAGCATTCCCACTGTGTCCTCACATGGTAGAGACAGAGAGAGAGAGAATAAGTAAGCTCTGTATAATTTCTTCTTATAAGGGCACTAATTCATCATGATCAGGCCCTACTCTTCTGACCTCGTCTTAACCTCATCTCCTCCCAGAGGCCCCATGTCCAAATACCACCACATTGGGGATTAGGGCTTCAGTATATGAAGCTAGGGATAACACAATTCAATCCATAGCACCTCCTTTACTATCTAATCCTCATGTTGTGGGTTTGTATCTTCTAAAAGGATTTGTTTAAGCCCTAATTTGTGGTACCTGTGAATGGGACCGTATTTGGAAATAGGACCTTTGCACAAGTAATCAAGTTAGAATGAGGTCAAAGCAGATTAGGATGGGTCCTAATCCAATGACTGGTATGCTTAAAAGAAGAGGGAAATTTAGATGCAAATATAAATAGGGAGAGAGCACAATGTGACCACAAAGGCAGAGACTAGAGCACCCCATCTACAAGCCAAGGAACACTAAGGAGCACTGGCCATTGCAGAGTTATTAGAGAAGCACGGAACAGACTCTCCCCCAGTGCCTCCAGGAGGAAGCAACCAAGTTAGGACACTGACTTTGGACTTTCAGCCTCTAGAACTATGAGACAATAAAGTTGTGTTGTTTTAGGCCCCCTAGTTTGTGGAACTTTGTTATGGCACCTCTAGGAAACTAATATACCTCACATCTATCATCCTTAATTCTAGTTGTTTTACCTTTGAACCGTTCAGCTTAATTCAGACAGAAAATCTTTCCTGCATTCACATGATGTCCCTTCTTTGTTCAAAATAACAAACAATACACCATTTCCTCCAATTATCACTAAATTCTTGTTTGCCTTATTTTCAAGATCTCAAGCAATTATGTATTTTTTCATGCTTTCCTCTTTCTAACCAGAAACAATCCACATTCTCTTCTGCTTTACCGGTTTGCTCCCTTTATGGAGTCTCTCTCCATCCTTCTGTTAAAACCACATGCTTTCTTTAAGGTCAACTTTAAAATTAAAATCAAGCTTTTCATTCATCATGCTAACCCTTCTTATCTCTTTCCTTTGAATTCACAGAAAAGCTGTCATCGATGCCACAAAATTTGGCTTGTTATTAAATACTGTAATGACAATGGTTTTATCTGTTTACTTTGGCGCCTACTCTTTAAGGTGAACAGTATTTTACACTTATAAGCATCCCTCATATCTAGCACAGTAATAAGATATGCAAGAATGAGTTTCTAATTAATATGTGCCCACCCCATGCATATAAATATTGTGCCCACCACATGCATATAAATATTGTGCCCACCACCACATACATAATAAATATTGCATTTAATCATACATGTGTAAGTCCTGGCCAAAGACATCTCTGTTATGTCTTACTCCATTAGTAATGCTTTTGTCCCAAATTTTTTGCTGTTTTAGGAAAACTCAGAGGAAAAGAAGTTTCATTTAGTCAAAATGCAAAATAAGATCTCAGGTGTGGGGATGATCCAGCAGGTCATTTTGAAAGTGTTCTGGTTTCAGGTAACACAGTGCTTCTTTCACAAACACAATAACCCGTTATAGTCAGAGAGCATGATATGCAAACAATTTCTCTTCTGTTGTTCACGGTAGTCAAGAGCTAACTTGTAGGAGATATGAACCATCTACTCATATGTCTGGCCCTAGTCTCTGCCTTTGACAATAGTTATTCAATATCTGGAAAAGTGATTACCTAGATTTCCTGTTTGCCTCTCCCATTGACAGTCTAATCACTGGAAGTTTTGAATGAACGCCACACACCTGCGCTCACATTAACCACTACTGCAACCTGCTTCCTGATGGATATGTAGTGTTCTCTCCTTTGCCCACTCAGCTCTGCTCCTCAAACATGCCCACGAGCACATGCAGTTCTCTGAGTGGAACGTTCATTCTCCACAAATCCTCAGTCTCACTCTTTACTTCATCCAAGTCTCCCCTTCCTTCGATGTCACCCCCTCTGTGTTAAAATATATTAATAGAAATATTGAGGTATTGTAAGGGCAACAGACCAGGAGGCAACTTCCACTGAAAAGACAGTTTGTTATTCACAAGTGCCAAGAACGGAGGCATGATACACCATGGTGGACCTGGCAGGGAAACGCCACAGCCAAGCAGGAGGCAGAGGGTTGTGGGGACAGCTGTGGGCAAGAACCTCTACTACGGTGTCTAGGGGAAGGTAAAGAGGCTTAGGATGGGCTAGTTTAAATAATTTCAGTGGGGTTGTCTATAGCCACCTGGTGTCTGGCCTTGGGGTGATGAGGACAGATGGGCAGTGGACTAGAATATGACAAAAGAGGGGGTCGTGGGCTGGGCTCTGGATTCTTTGGTTTGGATTTGAAAAGCACACCCATGAGTTGTTTACCACGTCTGAGACTTGGCTATCCCTGAGCAAGGAAGTCCCTCCAGGGTCAGCCAGGCCCCGAGATCAAAGCATTGGAACAGAAAATAAAAGACTCAGTTAAGGCAACCCTCCAAGAGGCATTCCCTTACACCCTAAGGGAGCATCCCACTCCCCACCAGTCTCTATCCTCTGCTCCTCTATTTGACTTGATAGCACTTCATGGAATGTATCTGATAAATACTTTTCACATGTCTTTCTTCAGTAGAATAACTCCATCAGAACTTATATTCCAATGCAACTCAAAACCACAATGAGTTGCTATCCAATACCAGTCAGAATGGCTATTATTAAAAAGTTAAAAAACAACAGATGCTGGTGAGTTTATTGAGAAAAGGGAAGGCTTGCACATTGTTGGTGGGAATGTAAATTAGTTTGGCCACTGTGGAAAGCAATCTAGAGATTTCTGAAAAAACTAAAAACAGAACTACTATTCAACTGAGCAATCCCATTACTGGGCATACACCCAAAGAAAATAAATAATTCTACACAAAAAGACATAAGCACACAAATATTCATCACAGCCCTATTCACAATAGCAAAGATATGGAATCAATCTAGGTGCCTATCAATGACAGATTGAATAAAGAAAATGTAAGTACGTGTATACACCATGGAATACTACACAGTCATAATAAAGAATGAAGTCACGTCCTTTGCAGCAACATGGATGCAGCTGGAGGTGGTGATCCAAGGTGAATTAATGCAGGAACAGAAAACCAAATACCACATGTTCTCACTTGTAAGTAGGAGCTAAACATTGGGTACTCGTGGGCATAAAGAAGGGCACAAGAGATGCTGGGTACTACGACAGTGGAGAGAGAGAGGGGACAAGGGCTGAAAAACTCTACCTATTGGGTACTATGTGCACTACTTGGGTGGGAAGATCATTCACACTCCAAACCTCAGCATCACACAATATGTCCATGTAACGAACCTGTACATGTACCCACTGAATCTAAAATAAAAGTTGAAATTATTAAAAAAAACTGTCATTTCATAAAGTTATTACTGTCTTCTCCATAAGAAGAGGACTTAGCTCTGTTCCCAGCCCATAGTACATACTCAGCAATATTTGTTAAATAAATGAATACTGTATAAATGGGTACTTACAGCACTGGCTATAATTTTCCATAATAGTATCATATGTGAATTCTATTTCACAAAAAGTTACAGGAAAGTAAAGATGATACACTCCAGAAAAATGCGTTTGATGATGCCAAAATGCGTTTAGTCATGACAGAGATTGTTATAAAAATATGTGTAAAGGGTTCAAATAAATTTTTTCATAAAGTATAACAAAAAAGCAATATTTCTAAATTAAACAACACTATGGTATATATTTTGAAACAGCCTGTATACTTATGATACAGACATGAACTGCATAACATTTTGGTCATTAATATACTATTTTCACTAAGGTAGTCTCATACGATTATAAAACTACATTTTTACTATATCCTTTCCATGTTTCGATATGTTTGATACATGGATACCATTGTATTACAATTGCCTGCAGTATTCAGTACAGTAACACGCCATACAGTTTGTCGTCCAGAAGCAATAGGCTGTGTCACATGGTCTAGGTGTGTAGCAGGCTATACCATTTAGGTTTGTGTACGTACATTCTGTAATGTTTGCACAGCAACAAAATCACCTAATGACGCATTTCTCCAAATATGTCTCCATCGTTAAGTAGTGCATGACTGTACATATTAAACATTATTTTATGTATTATTAACACGTGTACCACAAATGAACATGCCAAACATTGTAAAAATGTGCATGTTCAACTTGGTCAAAATATTGTCCTTGGGGCCAGGCATGGTGGCTCACGTCTGTATTCCCAGGACTTTGGGAGGCCGAGGCAGGCAGATCACACGTCTGTATTCCCAGGACTTTGGGAAGCCGAGGCAGGCAGATCACAAGGTCAAGAGATCAAGACCATCCTGACCAACATAGTAAAATCCCGTCTCTACTAAAAACAAAAATTAGCTGGGCATGTTGGCACATGCCTATAGTCCCAGCAACTCAGGAGGCTGAAGCAGAAGAATCTCTTGAACCCAGGAGGGTTCCAGTGAGCCTAGATCATGCCACTGCACCCCAGCCAGGTGACAGAGCGAGATTCCATCTCAAAAACAAATGAAACTATCCTTGGGAAAATTATCTTATCAGGGTTAGTTTGTATTCAGGCATATAAAGTATTCTTTGAGTCTACTTAACTCAGGATTACATCAATGTCAAGGCATTGTTTTAAAGACATTTTGCTGGAGAGTCATTAAAATGTCAAAAGGAGAAAAAAATTCTTTCCAGAGTAAATTAATGTCAGTCACGCGAACATAGCATGTATATAATCAATGCCGAATCTCCTTTTCTGTCGTTATCCCGGATGTAAAGGATCAGTTCTTTGCAGAGCATCAGAAGCAGTAATCACTTGCAGAACAAACTGAAGCTGCTAAGGAAAGAATTCCCTTCCCTTCAGTACAGCTCTGCAAGTCGTTATGAATGACATCTTGGGTTTTTTAAATCAAGAAAAATTGTTGTAGAGAAGGGAGCTCTGTTTCGCCCGTGCTCGAGTGCAGTGGCAATCACAGCACACAGCTGCCTCCAACTCCTGCTCTCAAGCACTCCTCCTGCCTCAGTCTCACCTTCAGCCTCAGCCTCACGGGTAGCTGGGACTGCAGGTGGGTACCACCCAGCGTGGCTTAAAGACTTCTTAAAAGTCTGGAGGAAAAAAGAAAACCTTAAAATTTGGAGGCTTGATAAAGCCTGAAAGAATGATAGTCCCTTGGGGAAACTGAGAAGAGAAGGAAGGTTTGGGAGATGGTGTGTCTGATAACTGGGTCAGATATTTTGAGTTTGAAGTGGTGTGGGTCAACCAAAGGGCCCGGAAAAAGGAGTATGTCGAGCGAGACTGAAGATTCTCAAACTTAAACGCACATTAGAACAATCTGCAGAACTTTTTTTTTTTTTTTGAGACAGAGTCTTGCTCTGTTGACAAGTGCTGGGCTGGAATGCAATGGTGCAATCTCGGCTCACTGCAACCTCCGCCTCCTGGGTTCAGGCAATTCTCCTGCCTCAGCCTCCCAAGTAGCTGGGACTAGGCGCGCACCACCATGCCCAGCTAATTTTTGTATTTTTAGTAGAAATAAGGTTTCACCATTTTGGCCAGGATGGTCTCGATCTCTTGACCTCGTGATCCACCCGCCTCGGCCTCCCAAAGTGCTGGGATTGCAGGCGTGCATGCCGGCCAAATCTGCAGAACTTTTATTGGAAGCAGCCTGTCTCCCTTCCCCAGATGAGGTATTCAGTGGGTCTTGGGTGAGGCAAAGGCATTTTTTTTTTGTTTACTCATCTGACATCCAGGAAGCAAAGGCATTTTTAAGTGTCCTGGCTTAGGGTTGCCAATCTCTTGGATAGATATAGAAGTTAGGTTCAGTCTGTTGAGGTAGAGTAATTATTCCCAGCTTAAGTCAATGCAGTCTGTTGAAAAGAAAAATGAAGTGGGTCAGAGACCCGGGTTTACATTCCATTCTGCCACTTCCTGGGTGTTGAGATCTTTGAAAAGGAATTGAACCTTTCTGAGACTTCCTTCCCTTTCTGGTAGTACGTAGACAATAATATCTCTTACAAGACTGATGTGAAAAGATGGAAGACTGCTGGCTTCTATTTGAATGTCCTCAAATATTTTTATTCTGTCTTTTTCCTGTTCCTATAGCGAAGCCTTGAAAAGGTGGTTATTTTAAGTCATTTGGATAGTTACTGATTTGTACCAGGTACTTCTCTTCTGAGAAATAAAAAAATTAGTGTCTAATTATGATCTTCTGTGCTGACCATGTTGCACATTCTATTTACTGGTTGCCAAAGGGGCAGTGATAGCCACAGTACTGATTAATAGAGTCTTGTGGCAGATGGGATTCATTGAAACTTCAAAGACAGTAATTGCTGACATGCAACTGTGGAAAGTCTGCATTAACAATCCAGACGGACCGTGGAGCTCACTTTCCATGTGCATGTATAATGTATACTTGTATTAACATGTGGACACATACGTATCTCTATGGCATTCATATATATCCATGAAGACTTGTGTATTTCATTTCCTTTATACATCATAGAACTCAAAATTCTCCATTTTCCTAATTATGCAGACTCTTTCGACAGAAAAATAATAATGTCTTAACCAAGAAGTAGGCTGTGAGCTGGAAGGAAGGAAGGAAGGAAGGAACGTAGGAAGGAAGGAGAGAAGGGAAGGAAGGAGAAGAGAGGGAGTGAGGGAGAAATAAAAAAGAGGGAGAAAAAGAAAGAAAACGAGAGAGAGGAAAGAAGGAAGGGAAGGAAAGAAAAAAGCCCAAAGAATTGGATCAGAAAGAAATATCTAGGGAGGCCTTTAAGGTAATTTGTGTTAATGATGTAGTTTGCAAAGCTAGCTGAATTAAACATTTAATCTGCCCACTCCCACACTGTTCCCTTGGCAAACACTCATTTTTCTCTCAATCATTAGAATTTATTAACTACAGTACTAGGAAAGAGAGCCAAACGCATGTGGCCACCAAAAATGCCTTCTCACTCTTATTCAACTCTAAATAATAATGTACAAAATTATATGATATAATTGAATAATAATCATTATTATTGTGGTTTTCAAACTTGACCTCCAGTTCCTCATTTTTATTTTCACTGTCTTGAGTTCCAAAAAAGCAAAGCTAAAGACGAAGTTCATAAGAAATTGATTTATTAAAGGAATGCTTGTGGGGAGATACTTTTTTATGGGTCTCTCCTATTTCTGTGTATGTTATAAATAGAGACGCTGGCTGCATTTATTCTGAATTAATTTTTCAAGATATTTATATAGCAGAGCCATGGAATCTAGAGACACCGTCTCCATCTATAACAAAAGGTCGATGTGTTTATTGTTTAGTATAATAAAGGTAACATTTCCTTCCAAGACAAAGGTAGGCAAATTTGCTGACTTCCCAGTATAAAACACAGAGGTTCCTTAAACTCAAGTTTTCTCTTTTGTAAGGCAACCTATTGTGTATCCAAGTGTCATCCAGCTGTCTTTGCATCACCCTGTGGATAATGCCATTTGCCATAAACTGTTCTTTGTCCGTGACACAAGAGTCTCCTTTCTTCTTCCAGCATCCATGAAACTGTGGCAGGTTAACTTGTTGGCTTACAAGTAAAAGCCAATCTCAGACCTCTAAAGTCCTGGCTGCGTTAGCAATAAAGATGGGGTGCTGCTGAAGACGTGACCTCTGAAAGGGGACGAATGAAGATTTCTTGAACCAATTAAGAGAATGTGAAATAAGTTCAGGGGAATCTGTGGTGAATAACTTGACCAGGTTGTACGGTCAGCCAGGCAAAGAGTAGTCTTTAATTTAATGCCTGTTAATGAAACTGGGAGGAAGGTGGTTGCAGGTCAAATCCTGAGAAGTAGGTTCAAAGACAGCTGCCAGATGGTGCCTTGGTTGTTGCTAATTCTCTTCTGCATGGTGAGCCTTCCTTAGCAATTCAGCAGTCAGCCTCAAGTCCACCCCATTGTCACAACTAGTATGAAAACGGGCAGCAGAGATTTCCAACGCTCTACAGACAACAGTTATAGAGATACACACCTACAGTAAAGTGTGAAAGGAGAAAAATTCACAACCACTAAGAGAAGAAATCCGTTGAATTGTTAGAACTGGGAAATTTTTCCAGAATCCAGGAGGTTGTAGAAATGAGAGAATTGCCGAGTGACAGTTCTCCACGGGTCTGTCATGTTTCTTCTTGTCTTGAGAGCAGAGTTATTGGTTACCTATGTTCTGGACTATTTTTTTTTAAAGACCCACGAAAAAGTATCTCCCCACAAGCATTCCTTTAATAAGTCAATTTCTTATGAACTTTGTCTTTAGCTTTGTTTTTTTTTTTTTGGAACTCAAGACAGTGAAAATAAAAATGAGGAGTTGGAGGTCAAGTTTAAAAAGTGTTTGTATAGTGAACAGCTTTGGAAGACAGAGTAAATCCCTGCACAATAAAAGGGCTGGTTTGCTTACCTCCTGTTATAAAAGATTCAGAATCCTGAAGCTCAGGGTGTTTGTAATGCAACTGCACATACAGCTGTCATCTGACCCTCTTTGAAAATAAGGGCTTGGGGAACCTATGCCAAAATGATGATATTCTGCCTACTGCTATTGCTATGTGTACAAAATTGTTCTTTGTTTCTGAGACAGGAGTCTCCTGTCTTTTTCCAACATTGATAAAACTGTTGCAGGCTAACTTAGCTTGCAGCTAGGGCAAACCTCCACCCGTTCACAGCCCTTGACAATGCTCTCAGGAGAAAACGGCAGGAGAGGGAGAAAGGCAGAATGGGGAAGGGGACAGACTGTGACTTCGTGAAATCTATGCTTATCTCGGTCTCATGGTGGACAAGTGGAGTTTAAAATGCACTTCAGAGTCCATCCCATGAATGGTTTTTACATCCCCCGACCCCAGTCATTGGCTCTCGGCCACCCAGGAGTGATAGTGGGAAGAGCACACCGTCCAAGCATTGCCTAACAAGAAGGCTGCAACACACAGGGCAGTCCTCCAGAGACAGCTGACTTACAGATTAGCAGCAGCACCCACAATCAGCCTGCGAATAGAATCCCTAGGGCGCCAGTCGCATCTGGTACACCGACATTAATTAAATGCTCCCAATGTGGACAGCAGTGTTCTAAGGTGAGAGCAGGGCAAGCCAAGGTTGCATGATGAAAGGAAGCAATTCTGGATTAGTGTGATGGTTCTAGACAAGGTCAAATCAAGGAAGGAGCAATGACCTAGTGGCTCTGGAAGCTGGCCAGCAGCCTGCCCAAAGACAGTCATATTGGCCGAAAAGGAAAACTAGAGAAATGGAGATTTGTTATCCCTGCCAATGTGTTATCCTTCTGTTCTCCCCCATTAGAATACGGCCCTTACAAAGCATCAGAGAGAAAAGGTGGCCTCTCCTGATGCTGGGAGAAGGCCAAGACATATCTTTTAAAAAGAAGACTTTAACTTTTCATCAAATATGAGTAGATTGCAGGGATAAACGGTAGGGCCACATCTGTTGCACTGATTTGTTGTATTAGAAAGAAGGTTTAAAATTAAAAAGAAGACATAAAATAAAACATTTTAATAGGCATTCAGAGAGACAGTTTTTTTAAAGCTTCAGAGCTATTCTGAGATAGCGGCCCGCTAAAGTGATAAGTCATCCTCCTGAAACTAACTCGCCTCATTGGATTATGACAGCTCCGCATACCCAATATTAAGTACTTTTGTCCAAGTAACTTCTGTAGAGCACGAAACTCCCCTTAAATCACGCTGGTACCTTGTAACTCTATTTCAGCAGTAACATGAGATAAAAAAATTAAAACGTCAATTGCAAATGTCTCTGCCAGGGGTGCCTTCACAGTTGATCAGCTTGCTAGAGCTATAAAAGGCAATCTGTGCTTTGGACCTATTTGAGGGCAGTCATGTGATCATTTGCCCACATTGGTCCAAGAAATACAATCTAGAAAAGACTAGTTTCTGTGGTAGAAATGAACAGTGTGAGCAGTTACAGCAACATCCAGAAAACTCTTCGTTCGTCGTGTAAATTGTAACTTTGATTGGATAGACGTAATTGAGAACAGTTCAGAGGTAGTTCCTCATTGACTTGCTCGGACTTAATAGGACCAACCCGACTGCTAGAACCTCAGGGGATATTCTGAGCAGTGATAAACCTGATGGTCATTTACTGAGTTAACTTTCTACAGTCTGGGCAAGTTTTTTATCAGTCTGTACTACCCCTTTTTTTTTTCATTTTTATGGAGACCATGAGAAAAGATGGTGATAGCTTAAATAAAGTGTTTGGTAAATTTTTGAGTGAATAAAGCTACATTTTCAGGAAAAGCAAAATATGGTGACAAGTGTACAACAGATAGAGAAACCAGAATTGGACTGGATAATGCAAAATAGCCTGGCAGATGCCACATTCTTTGAAAGGATCGAAAATATTTGCCTCTCTTCTATTCGGCTCAAGGGTATGTTTTATTTGGGCATTTCATCGACCTTGCAATATTTTAAGTAGTTGGTAAAGACGTTTCCCATGAAAGCTTAGCAGTCTTGTCCTGTAACAGGCTCTCTTAACTCATTTGTGTTAGTCCTTGGGCTCTGAAAACTACCTGGGTTTATCACCCTTGATTTGTTTTTCTCGATATCGGAATCAAATGAACAGACAGATCCTAATAAGTGATTTTACATGAGTAATGTCTGAATATGCTGGATGCTCTATGACCGAGAAATTGTGACAGTTGACTTCAGGAATAAAAACATGATTTCATAATAAAAATAATTATTATGGAAAAGTAACTCTCAATAAAAGGACAGATACATTCTTTGGAAAGTATTGCAGCATTTTATGACTTTGAAATATTACATATAGACCGAAAGATAGATATAGCACATATTTTAGATTTACAAATATATGTAAGATAAAAGTTCATGAAAAACCACAGAGGTCATGAGAAAGAACTTTGACGCTACCCCCATAAAACGAAGTCCCTGCAGCCCTGCAAATTATGTTCACTACCAGCCCCACTCTGTAAATGTAACCACTCTTCTGATTGTGCGACAATGACACCTCTTTCTTTGTAGTTTTACTATATGCAAATGGCATTCATAAATTAAGAGCTTGGTTTGCATATTTCCAAACTCATGCGAGATCATACTGCATGTGTGATTTTGTGTCTTGTCTTTTTAACTTAGCATCATATTTGTAGAATTCATCCATGTTGATGTTTGTGGCTATAGTTTACTTGTGTACATGTTATGTAAATTTTATAGATGTATCATAATTTGTGTATGTTGATATGTATGATGTTCCGTTAGGATATAATGCTACAGGTATTTTAGTGCATATTCACATACTATTCTTCAGGGATGTACTTGAGTAGATTTCCTAGATCATAGCATGGTTTTTCAATCTTATTAGTAAATGTCTATCTATTTCCCAATATGCTCATACCAATTAACATTCCCACCAGCAGTGAATGAAAATTATTGTCCTACATTCTCACCAATAATGACTTAGTCTGTTTTTTTTAGATTTTTGAAAATCAGTTGAGTGTTAATTGTATATCTTTAAGCTTTGCAATAAAAAAATGCTTATAAGCATATATTAATATATACAGAAACATATAAAAATCATAGCTGTACAGTTTATGAATTATGAAAAATAGACCCAACTATGTAGCTACCACACCGGGCAAGCAATTGAACATTACCAGCACTCCAGAAGCCCCCTCTTGTCCCTTTTCCCAAACACCACCCCTCCCTTTCCTTCTTTCCAAAGGTAATTACTATTTGGACTTCTGACACTATCTATTTGCCTAATTTTTAATTTTATATAAATGAAGTCATGTGTGTGTATGTGTGTGTGTGTGTACATATACATATATATATAGTCTCTGGTTTGTGTGTGTGTGTGTGTGTGTGTGTGTACATATACAAATATATATATAGTCTCTGGTTTTAGTCATCCAACAACATGTTTATGAGAGTCTTCCTGTTGTTGCATATAGCATTCATTTGCTCTATTCTACTCTATAGTATTCTACTATTTGAATAAACCATCATGTATCTATTTGTCTTTTTTTTCAATTTTTGGCTTTTATAAAACATGCTACTATAAACATTTCTGTACATGTCTTTGGGTACATATCTGCATGCTTTTCTATTGAGCATATACAGACATGGGGTAGAAATGCTGGGCCATAGAACATGCATGTGTTTACACTCAGTGGCTAATTCCACAGAAGGTACCAATTTACACTCTCATCAGCAGAGAAAAGGGTGCCTGTAGCTCCACATTCATGTCTTACACTCAGTCTTGTTACTATATAGCCCTTTTGGGGGATTTATTGTGATATCTCATTATACTATTAATTTTCAGTTCCCTTCACATTTATTAGTCATTCAAATATATTTTTGTGAAATATATGTATAATTTTTATGCCCATTTTGCTATTGCGTTGTCTGTCTCTTATAGATCTGTAAAAGGTTTTATGTATTCTGAATATGAGCCCCTTCCATACATGGCTGGATTCATTTTACTAATATTTTATGTAGAATTTTTTGCATCTTTGTTAATAAATGAAGCTAACCTGTAAGGTACCAATTTTTATTGCTCATCCCAAATTTAAAAATATCAAAATCATGCTGGCCTTATAAAACAAGTTGGAACATATTCTCTCTTTTTCTTATCTCTGCAGAACATTGTATATAATTGGTGATATTTCTTCTTTAAATGTTTGAAATAATTCACACATGAAGCCCAATGTGATTATAGTTTTCTTTGTGGGAAATTCTACATTATGGATTCAGCTTCTTTAATAGGTACAAACTTATACAGATTTCAGTCCTTCTATTAATTCTTGTGTTTACTTTGATAAGCTATGTTTTCCAGGATTTTTACATTTTATCTAAATTTTCAAACTTTCGAGATACCTTTGTTCATAACATTTTTGAGTTTAAGAACGATAGTTTTTCATTACCAATAGTAGTTATTTGTACTTTTTTTCCTTTTTCTTGAAAAATTCCACTAGGAGTTTATGATTTGTATTATGTATGTCAAATGACAAACTATGTTGATTCTCTATATTCCACTTCTGCTTTTCTTTCCTTCCACTTTCTTTAGGCTTAACTTCTGTTCTTTTATTCACTTCTTTATATGCTTAGGTCATCAATTTTTAGACTTCCTTTTATTCTAAAATATGCATTTAAGGTTATAAATTTCTTTCTAAGCACAACGATCATTATATCCCAGATGAATTAAGTACCTTTTATTACAATTCAGTTAACATATTTTCTAATTTCCATTCTTCCTCGATCCATGGGTCATTCAGAAGTATAATCCTTATTTCCAAACATATGGAAATATCCCTATTAACTTTTGGCTATTGGTTGCTATCTTAATTGCACTGAGATTAAAGAAAATAGAAAACACTCTTTTATTATTGAATTCTCTTAAATTGGGTATGATTAACTTAATGGCCTGCCATACGTTTTGTAAACGTTACACATGTGTCTGAAAATGACATTTATTTAGAAGTCATGAGTGCACTGTTTTAAAGATTTTCATTTGGTCGTTTGTCAACTGAATTGTTCATATCTTCTATATTCTTACCATGATTTTGTCAAAGACTCCCTGTTGATTAGTTATGGAGACAGTTGCATTAACCTGTCTCACTGTGATACTGTTTGGATGTTTGTCCCCTGCAAATCTCATGATGAAATCCCATTTCCAAAGTTGGAGGTGGGGCCAGTGGCAGGAGATTGGATAACGGGGGCAAATCCTTCATGAATGTCTTAGCCCCTCCCCTTGGTGATGACTTGGTTCACAGGAGCGCTGATCGTTGTAAAGAGCCTGGCCTTCTCTTCTCATTCTCTTACCCCCACTCTTGCCATGTGATGTGCTGCACCCCTCACTCTACCCTCGTCACCTTCCACCTTGATTGTAAGCTTCCTGGAGCCCTCGCCAGAAGCCAAGCAGGTGTTGGCACCATGCTTCTTGTACAGCCTGCAGAACTGTAAGCCAATTAAACCTCTTTTCTTCATAAATTACCCAGCCTCAGACATTTCTTTATAGCAGTGAAAAAACAGCCTAACACGCATTAATATTTGATTTATCTACTTATTTCTTTAATTTGTGCAATTTTGCTTTATATATTTTGAGGTTATTTACTATATGGATACATATTTAAGATCGTTATATCTTCCTGCTGAATTGATTATAAGATATCTTTCTTTTTCTCTAAGAACGACTTCTCCACAAAGACTATAGTTTGATATTAATACACTAGCTTTTTCTCAATTTGTATTTGTATGGTTTGTGGGTTTCATGCTTTTGGCATCAGTGTTTCTGTAACCTTAGGTTTTAGATGTCAGATTGTAAACAGGAGGTAATTGGATTTTGTTTTTTTATTTGCATGGCCATCTTTGTCTTTTACAGAAGGATTCTTTAGTCAATGTAAATATTATGTAATTACGGATCTATTTGGGTTTAAAGGTAGCTTTCTACTCTCATTGAGTTTACTATTCTCAAAATCCCCTGTACATTTGCAGTTGAGAATGCTCTACAAACCTAATTATAATTTGATATGAGGGCTATATGAGAATAGTCCTCAGAAAAAATGAAGAGAAGGAATTAAAGCCTAAGATGAGCAAAGAATAGTGTGATCTGGGCAAATTATGTCTCAGAATACTGAGATCACTTTTTAAATGATGTATGAAACATTGTCAGTGATTTTTCAGGAACCATAGAGATAGAGGAAATGCTAAAAGCATAGGACTACATACAATTTTGATTTTTCATTAAAAAAAAGAAAGATTATTTTCCTCCAGACAGAAATCTTGGAGAAAATTATAAAATCAATGTCTTAGAAAGAATGGTTTGTGAGGCTATCTTCAGAAGAAGAAATGGTGATTATCAAACCAGAAGATGTTCATTTAAAATATCATATGAAATTATTTACATTGTCTTTTTGTGAAAGGATAACTAAGCCAAACAGAAAGTGATAGATACAACGATTCTGGGATTTAAACCGTCTGACATAATATCCATTGGATATGCTGGAGAAATTTGGGTGTAATGGCATTACAATTTGGTTAATTAAAACTGATTAATCAGTGGTTGCTAAATGTGCTGATTAATGTCCTTGGATCCAACTGATTCACCCTTTCAAGCAATCACTGGAGTAAATACATAGAAGAGTGCTTATATGATAGGTGGGTGACATGAAGCTGTGAGGTAAAACACGTTTTGAATGACAGAACAGAACACTCAAGCCATACTTGAATGACAGAACAGAACTCTCAAGCCATACTACATTTAGGACAGAAAAGGTCAAGAACTTGAATCCAAATATAAAACTGAGGAGATTTGGCTTAACAGCGGCATGTATGAAAAAGAGTTCTGAAACCCTTTAGATCCAAGTTGAGAGTAAGTTCAATATGGGGCCGCAGTGCAATGGAGCTTCCACAAAGTGTTATACATCAAAGAAAGAAAAGAGAGGCAGTGGTCAGATATATATAAGTGTAAGACATTATAAAATATCAGGTTTATTTTACTCCTTCAGTAATTCTATCACACTCACTGAAATGTGGTGTGTCATCAGAAATTTTAGAAACCAGAGTCTTCACAAAGCAATGGAAAATTCCAAAGGCAAAGAAATTCCAAAGCAAAGGAATGTAACTTGGCAGCGTCCTTGATGAATGATCGTGACTTGTGTATCTAGTATACCACCACCAAAGACCAGCTGTTGACATGCTAGGGCAAGATGGGGTTTTACAAAGACCTTCCCGTTTCCCTTAGTGAAATTCACAGAAAGTTACTTATCTGACCGAAAGCAGGAGCAAGAGGAGAAACTAAGTCCTTCATGGACAGTGCACTTGGCTTCTTTCTTTATCAAGACCTGCTTTTCCGCTAAGCACTACTGGCACATATGTAAACAGTTCAAGGGCATAGATATACATGTAACCCTTTGCAAAGTTTTCTGTTGTTTTCTCCCTGTCAGAGCAGTTTCTCTAAAAATGAAATTCATAGATCATTTTTTCCTCAAGAGCCAGGAAAAAAAGTGATCTGTGGTCAAATAAGTGGGTACATTTAGTTAACTTTGTTTTCTAGTTTTAAATTGAAGTTTTATTTGTTATCAAGTAACAAAAGAACATAATTTAAAAAATTATGTGCTACTACAGGCTTACATCTAAAAGGCTCTTCATCCTATTCTTTCCCACCTTTTTAGTAAAAAAGGTACTAATTTACTACCTTTGTAGGAGATTTGACATCTATTTTTTAACCTCTCTGGAAGCTTCTAGGAACTTCTTTTTGTTCCCTGAATTCTGAAACTTCACATTGTTGTGCTGGAGTCTTTTTTTTTTTGCTTTTCCAACTAATACATCACACACTTGAAACTCTTTTTCTGTTTCTTCTGATGCTTACCATAGGCAATCTATGTGACATACTTATCTCCTATTTCTTCATCCTTTAGTTTTAGATACCACCTGTCGCTGTCCGTGAAACAGGGCTGGGTTATACTTTGGATGTTTGTCCCCACAAACTTCATGCTGAAATTTAATCCCCAACGTTGGAGGTGGGGTCTGGTCGAAGGTGTTTGGGTCATGGGGATGGATCCCTCATGAATGGCTTGGTGCCGTCTTGTTCATAATGAATACATTCTCACTCTTTTAGTTCCTTCAAGGAATGGTTGTTAAAAAGAGCATGGGACCTCTCCACTTTCTCTTACCTCCTCTCTCTTCATGTGATCTCTGCAGACACAGTCCCCTTTCTCGTCCTACCAGCAGTGGAAGCTTCCTGAGACCTCACCAGAAGCCCAAGCAGATAATTGTTCCATGCTTCTTGTACAGCCTGGAGAACCGTGAACCAAATAAACCTCTTGTCTTTATAAATTATCCAGGCTCAGGTATTCCTTTATAGCCACACAAATGGACTAAGACAGACATTATATGTACTTTTAGTGTGTCCTACTCTTCATTTCTCTCAATATATTTATATTGCAGTTTGGGTTTAAATAAATATAAGCAGTTTATCTTTCTGTGGCTACACAACCATTATTTACAGTTGAGCCACAAGTATTACCTTTTCTTTGTTAAAAAAATTTTTTTTCTTTTGAGATGGAGTTTCGCTCTTGTTACCCAGGCTGGAGTGCAATGGCGTGATCTTGGCTCACTGCAACCTCCACCTCCTGGGTTCAGGCAATTCTCCTGCCTCAGCCTCCTGAGTAGCTGGGATTACAGGCACGCGCCACCATGCCCAGCTAATTTTTTGTATTTTTAGCAGAGATGGGGTTTCACCATGTTGACCAGGATGGTCTCGATCTCTTGACCTTGTGATTCACCCGCCTTGGCCTCCCAAAATGCTGGGATTACAGGCTTGAGCCACTGCGCCCGGCGCTGTTTAAAATTTCTTATACCAACTGGAGTTATAAATGACATTTTATGTTTGCTTAGTTTTCTGTCAATTAATAATTTACTACCTACCTCTCTAACATAACTGAAACTCTCCTCTGAATTAGTTCAAACATTAAATATTATAACTGTGTAGCTTTCTTCTCGAAGGTGTACCTCTTGGAGCCCTCTGTCCTGTCCTCTTGTGCCAAGCAGTTCTGCTGCTCTCCGGAACAGCCGTAGCTGTGGGACGTTTTCATTATCTCCACAATCCTCTTTGCTTTCCTGCTTCCTGGAGCTTATAACTCTCTCTCTTTCTTGGTTTACTACTTTTATTTTGCTGGAGCAGATGTTCTGAGGGTCTCCTGAAAAAGCCTAGGAGAAAATGTGTTGAGACCTTAAATGTCTGCTAATGTCTTCATTCTAAGCTCACATCTGATTAATAGTTTTTCTGGCTATAAAACTGTAAATGGAAAAATACTTTTCCCCAGAATTTTGAAGGCATTGCTTCACTGCTCTCTAGCTCCTATCATTACTATGGGATTGTCATCCTAATTCCCAATGTATATTCTCATTTCATGAACATAGTTTCATTGGTGGGCAGAAGACTTGTCCACGAGGCTGTATCCTTAGTGATATGGTGGCCACTTCCTTGAAGTATGCCAAACTCTGTCTCTAGGTCTTTCTCATGGCCTGGTCAGCATCCCTAGAAATGAATACCCCCATCTCCTGCTTGGGGAGCATAAGCCTTGGTGTCAGTATCCTGGCAGCCAAATGTGAAAGAGAGTGTGGAGGGGGACCTCACTCATCAGTCTCGACTTTCACTGAATCCTTTCATTTTTGTTTTACCTTCTCCTTCAGTTGTTCCTAATGCTTTCAATATCAGATTCTTCTGGCTCCATTTTCACAGAAACTAAAACACCCATCTTCTGACACAGTGGGGAAAAGACAGTCACTTTGCTGCATGGGGCAAAGGAGAAGGAAACACTGGCTGTAATTGCTGCTCATTTTAAGCTTTCAAACCTACTTCCCACTTGCAGATTTAACCATACCCCTGGCTTCAGAGGTATCTTGTGCCTTTAGTTTTGAATCTTTGGGAGATTGAGGGTTCAAGTTGTTGTGTTTCAGACCTCTCCCCACTGTTTGCTTAGATTTATACTTTCTTTGGTCTATAAATTTTAGATATCATTCATTCTTCTGCTTTGCAGCTTCCAATAAAAATAATTTTCTTGAGACAGGTCCTTCCTCTATTGCCCAGGCCAGAGGGCAATGGTGTGATCATAGCTCACTGCAGCCTCAAACTCCTGGGTTTAGGCAATCTTCCCACTTCAGACTCCTGAGTAGCCTCAACTACAGGTGTGAGCCACCACACCCTGGTAATATTTTTATGTTTTTATAGATGGGGTCTTGCTACATTGCCTAGGCTGGTCTCAAACTCCTGGCCTCAAGTGATCATCTCACATTGGCCTCCCAAAATGCTGGAATTACAGGTGTGAGCCATTCTGTCTTGCCAGCTTCCAAGATTTTGATGCCATCTCTTATCTGAACTTTACCTATTTCCTGTCTTCTTTGTGTTATGCCTTCTTTGTTTATAATCCCTATAAATGACATTTAACAGTAGTTTATGAAAGAATAAATATAAATATATGAGTGTTTAATCCACTAAATTTTTAAATTTTTTTTAATGTGAGACTTATCAGAACCTAAAATGCTCAGTTTCCTTGTGGATATCTGAGAGTGAGATATACTCTGCAGTATTTTTATATGAGTTAACATTGCCCCATAACAATCCCTCAATTTTAGCAGCTTATAACACAACAAAGCTCTGTTTCTTACTCACAACACATGTTACAAGCTGCAGGGCCTCACAGCTCTGATCCATATGTCCTCTCCTTTCAAGTCTCAGGCTGAAGAAATAGCTGTGTTATAGAACGTGCCAGGTATAAGAGCAAGAGGAATGGAAGAATTGGCCAAAGGCATCTTAAAGTTTCTGCCTGGGCATTCACATTCCATTGGAATGTCACATGCCAAACACAAAGGTGATGGGGCAAGGGAGGTCTATCTTTCCTGAAGAAGTCACCATGCTTCACATGGCAATCCTCAGAGATGTGTAATTCTCTTATAAGGAAGTGGGGAGGGGATAATTGAGAACAGGAGCACAATCTACCAACATATTGAATACTTGTTTGAGTATGGAACTCCTTTTTTTTATAACAGTTGCTAACAAATTTATGTTTCAGAGAGCATGGTTTGAGAAAACGTTTTATATGTGCACTAAATATATTGATAAGGCAGTAGAGTGATGTAAAGGAAACCTCAGAATTTGAAAGCAAAACTTCATTTTAAATGATGGTTCTATCACAGGCTTAACCATGTAGCCTTGGGAAACCTAATTTCTTTAAAGCTCTTTTCTCTTGTAAAATGGACATAATAACACCTACTTCTCAGCTTTAATAACAGGATTAGATATAATGTATGTAAAGGGTCTGGGGTGCCCTAGTAGGCCATTAGTAAATATTTATTGTGGACAGGCATGGTGGCTCACACCTGTAATCCCAGCACTTAGGAAGGCTGAAGTGGCCAGATCACTTGAGGTCAGGAGTTTTAGACCATCCTGGACAACATGACAAAATCCCAGCTACTAACAATACAAGAATTAGCCAAGTATGGTGGTGCACACCTGTAATCCCAGCTAATTGAGAGGTTGAGGGAGAAGAATCGCTTGCACCCAGGAGGCGGAGGTTGCAGTGAGCCCAGATTGTGCCACTTCACTCCAGCCTGAGGAAAAAAGTGATTCTCTGTCTCAAAAAATATATATATATTTATATATGTATAAAAAATGAATGAATAGATGAATGAGCTAACGACTGAATAAAATATTTTAACTTACAATAGTGTAACAGCCTAATCTAGTTGAATTTGGGTTAGCTCTCCCATTTAAACTTCTGATATCTTGAAGAATTATTTAAGTAACCTATTGATGAACCATAATAATTAAATATTTTAATGTTATAAATGCTTTTAACAGAGTTCCTTCCCAAAAAACATTTGCATTCTTCTTCTTGCCAAATTTATATCTAAACCTTGAATCTTCCGGTAGAGTATAAATATAAACTGCTCCCTACATGATCAAAAGTAGATATGTCTCAGCTAATCCAAAGATACCAGGATACAGGAATTCCCTGTGTGCCTGTGTTGCACTGTTGGCAAATGTCCCCAGCTATATACTATGGACATTTAGAAGCTGTTTCTTAAAATCTACCAAGCTAATGGAAAACATTAAAAAAAGCAGGGATTGCAATTCTAATTTCAGACAGAAAGACTTTAAACCAAGAGAGATAAACAAACAAAAAAGGGCATTACAAAATGGCAGAGAGTTCAATTCAACAAGAAGACATAACTATCCTACATATACATGCACCCAACATAGGAGCACCTGGATTCATAAAGCAAGTTTTCAGAGACCTTCAAAGAGACTTGGACTTCCACATAATAATAGTTGGAGACCTCAATGCCCCACTGACAGTATTGGACATATTATCAAAGCAGAAAATTAACAAAGATATTCAGAAACTAAACACTTGGCCAACTGGACCTAATAGGCACCTGAAGAAGATTCAAATAAATGCAATTAGAAATGACAAAGGGGATGTTGCCACTGACCCCACAGAAATACAAATAACCATCAGAGACTACTATGAATAGCTCTATGCACACAAACTAGAAAATCTAACAGAAATGGATGAATTTATGGACACATATGCCCTCCCAAGACTGAACCAGGAATAAATTGAATCCCTGAACAGACTAATAACAAATTTTGTAATTGAATCAGTAATAAAGAGTCTACCAACCAAAAAAAAGCTCAGGACAAAATGGATTAACAGCCAAATTCTACCAGATGCACAAAGAAGAGCTGGTACCATTCCTACTGGAACTATTCTAAAAAGTTGAGGAGGAAGGAATTCTTCCCAGCTCCTTCTGAGGCCAGTATCATCCTGATGCCAAAACCTGGCAGAGACACAACCAAAAAAGAAAGCTTCAGGCCAATACCCTTGATGAACATCAGTGCAAAAATTCTCAAGAAACAAAATACTAGCAAGCCAAATCTAGCAGCACATCAAAAAAAGCTGATCCACCATGATCAAAAAAGGCTTACTCTCTGGAATGCAAAGTTGGTTTAACAGACACAAATAGATAAACATGATTCATCATGTAAACAGAACTAAAGACAAAAAATACGTGATTATCTCAATATATGCAGAAAAAGCTTTTGATAAAATTTAATATCCCTTCATGTTGAAAACTCTCAGTAAATCAGATGTTGAAGTAATATATCTCAAAATAATAAGAGCCATCTATGCAAACCTACAGCCAACATTGTACTGAATGGGAAAATACTGGAAGCATTCCCTTTGAAAACCACCATAAGACAAGGGTGCCCTCTCTCCCAACTCCTATTCAACATAATGTTGGAAGTCCTGGCCAGAACAATCAGGCAACAGAAATAAAGGGCATCCAAATAGGAAACGAGGGAGTCAAACTCTCTCTGTTTGTAGACCACCTGATTATGTATCTAGAAAACCCCAGAGTCTTTGCCCAAAAGCTGATTCATATGATATACAACTTCAGCAAAGTTTCAGGATACAAAATCAATGTACAAAAATTAGTAGCATTCCTATATACCAACTATAGCTAAGCTAAGAGCCAAATCAGGAAGGCAATCCCATTTACAATAGCCACAGAAAGAATAAAATACTTAGGAATACAGCTAACAAAGGAGGCAAAAGATCTTTACAATGAGAATTTAAAAACACTGCTCAAAGAAATCAGAGACGACACAAACAAATGAAAAAACATTCCATGCTCATGGATAGGAAGAATCAATATTGTTAAAATAGTCCATATTACCCAAAGTAATTTACAGATTCAATGTTATTCCTATTAAACCGCCAATGGCATAATTCACAGAACTAGATAAAAACTATCTTAAAATGTGTATAGAACAAAAAAGGCAAAATAGCCAAGGCAATACTAAGCAAAAAGAACAAAGCTGGAGGCATAACATTACCTGATTTCAAACTGTACTACAGGGCTACAGTCAAAACAGCAAGGTACTGGTATACAAACAGATACCTAGACCAATGGATCATAATAGCCCAGAAATAAGGCCATGCACCTACAACCATCTGATTTTTGACAAAGCTGACAAAAGCAATGGGAAAAGGATTTCCTATCCAGTAAATGGTGCTGGGATAACTGGCTAGCCATGTGCAGAAGATGAAGATGAAGACAAAACTGGATCATTTCCTTATACCATACACAAAAATCAACTCAAGATGGATTAAAGACTTAAGTGTAAAACCCAAAACTATAAAAACTCTGGAAGACGACCTAGGCAATAACACTGTGGACATAGGAATAGGCAAAGATTTCAAGATGAAGATGCCAAAAGCAATCTCAACAAAAGCAGAAAATTCACAGATGGGATTTAATTAAACTAAAGTGCTTCTGCACAGCAAAAGAAACTTTCAACATAGTAAACACACAACCTGCAGAATGGGAGAAAAAATTTGTAAACTATGCATCTGCCATGAAGAACTGCCCAGGATGGGTAATTTTAAAGGAAAGAGGTTTAATTGACTCACAGTTCAGCATGGCTGAGGAGGCCTCATGAAACTTACAGTCAATGCAGAAGGCAAAGGGGAAGCAAAGCATCTTCTTCACAAGGCAGCAGGAAGGACAAGTGCTGAGTGAAGAAGGAAGAGCACTTTATAAAACCATGGGATCTCATGATAACTCACTCACTATCATAAGAAAAGCAAGGGGAAACTGCCCCCATGATTCAATTACCTCCACCTGGTCTCTTTCTCGACATGTGGGGATTATGGGAGTTACAGGGATTACAATTCAAGATGAGATTTGGGAGGGGACACAAGCCCAATCATAGTGGCATCTAATGTAAGTCTAATGTCCAGCATCTATACCAAACTTAAACACATTTATAAGAAAAAAAACCAAATAACTCCATTAAAAAGTGGGCACAGGACACGAACAGAGACTTTTCAAAAAAAAGACATACATGCACCCAACAAACCTGTTAAAAAAATCTCAATATCACTGATAAATAGAGAAATGTAAATCAAAAACCACAGTGAGATACCGTCTCACACTGGCCAGAATGGCTACTATTAAAAAGTCAAAAAATAGCAGATGCTGGCGAGGTTGCAGAGCAAAGGAAACTCTTATTCGTTCTTGGTAGAAGTGTAAATTAGTTCAACCAATGTGGAAAGGAATGTGGCATTTCCTCAAAGAGTGAAAAATGAAACTATCATTTGACCCAGCAAACGTATTACTTTGTACATACTCAAAGAAATATAAATTGTTTTATCATAAAAGCACATGCCCATGTATGTTCATTGCAGTACTATTTATGATAGCAAAGACATGAGATCAACCTAAATATCTATCAATGGTAGACTGGATAAAGAACATGTGGTATGTATACACCATGGAATACTATATACCCATAATAAAGAATGAGATCATGTCTTTTGCAAAAGCATGGATGGAGCTGGAGGCCATTATCCTTAGCAAACTGATGCAGGAACAGAAAACCAAATACTGCATGTTCTTGATTACAGTGGGAGCTAAATGATAATAACTCATGGACACAAAGTGTGTGAACAACAGGCACTGGGGCCTACTTGAGGGTAGGAGGTGGGAGAAAGGATATGACCAGAAACAGTTAACTATTGAGTACTAGGCTTAGTACCTGGGTGGAGAAATAATCAGTAGAGTGAACCCTCATGGCTTGAGTTTACCTAAATAACAAACCTGCACATGTATCCCTGAACCTAAGATAAAGGTTTAAAAAACAAGGGAGTTGTTTCCTAAATTTTGAGCCATGTTGTAAAATAGTTTTGCTAGTTCAGGTTCATTTTATTTGACAGTTATAAATAATTCATTTTTTTCCATCAAGACATGACTTTGGAGAAATTCACCATCAACTCCAATGACAAAGTTATCCCATAATATATCATCTAAAAAGTCAGCAACATTCTGGCGTAGACACAGATAATTTGGTTGCATAATGTAATTAGTATTGCCCTCACAAAATAATTGATTATTTTTATCAGATATTTGTCTCTGAATAATTGACAATTGTGTTGGTGAGAAATGCACCTTAAATTATTCCAGAAGACTTTCAAATGACCAAATTTGAAATGATGAGCCAATGGCAATGAAGCAATCCTTCCAGAGTTAACAAGCATTCTGGACAGAAAAGTCGTTTTAATTTAGCATTAATCAGGCTGCAGTTTGACACACTTCCTTGTAACTGAAAGTCACAATACTCACCATTTGCATCCCCATTATTCCTATAGATGAGATTTCAGACTTTAGAATCATAAGAATTTTGTTTAAGTATTGTTTAAGATATTTTTCAGATCCCAAATTTCAGCAAAACAGTTAGTACTAACCAGTTTGAAGACCCCCACGGGGAACAGGATCAGCATGAGAATACAGCTTCTTCTCCCTGTCCCATGACTTCACGCTGCACTCTTCTACCAGTCAATGGTCTTTACCATTCAGCCCACTCCAAACCCATTAAAAACTCTACCTCCAAACTCCTCAGAGAGACAGATTTATTTGAGGTTTTCCCCTGTCTCCTCATTGGACAGCCCTTGAATTAAACCTCTTTCTCTGCTGCAATCTGGTGTCTTGGCATATTAACTTGCCATGTACGTTGAGCAACAGACCCGTTAGGATTACAGTGAGACATTTTGTTTTCAGAAAACTTTGCACTTCACAAATTGTCACTAACACAACGCATCTGGTTGAGAACACTTAATTCTGTTTTCTTCCAGACAGAATGAAAGCCTATCCTCTATATGGCTTGCAAGAAGTTGGTTGATTAACCCCTTATCTACAGCGAAAGCTCTACTAGGATTATCTGGACGAAATCACAATAATTTAGTCACAAGTTGGTTTGTTTGGGGTTTTGTTTTTTCAAAAAAAAAATCCCATTCATATAATGAGTTAAGAGATCCTTAGATGGAGGAAAAAGAGTAGTCAAAGAGATAACAGGCATTCAATGAGGAATTTATTTGTTGTGCCGCATCTATTCTGGCCTAACTTCGCAAATCACTGAGGCGTGCCACCCAGAAACTAAAAAGATCGAGAAACGCTAACATAGCACTAATGCTCAAATTATACGTTTCTTGTATACATACATAATAGCTTCCTCCACCTTAAATGGTTTGAAATAGAAAAAAAAAACTGTGTTGGGGTTTGCCTTTATAAAAACATTTCAGCCGGGCGCGGTGGCTCAC
>CM052652.1:6513958-6542273 GCA_028533165.1 Leontopithecus rosalia | reverse complement strand
CCAGCACTTTGGGAGGCCGAGGTGGGTGGATCACGAGGTCAAGAGATCGAGACCATCCTGGTCACCATGGTGAAACCCCGTCTCTACTAAAAATACAAAAAATTAGCTGGGCATGGTGGCGCGTGCCTGTAATCCCAGCTACTCAGGAGGCTGAGGCAGGAGAATTGCCTGAACCCAGGAGGCGGAGGTTGCGGTGAGCCGAGATCATGCCATTGCACTCCAGCCTGGGGAACAAGAGCGAAACTCCGTCTCAAAAAAAAAAAAAATTTCAAAGTGTTCTTTATTACTTTGTGGGAAAAAATTAACAGTGAAAGGAAAAGTTCCACAGAATTCAGTACCAAAGGGATCTGTTCTTCCATGGATTTGCCTCTGAAAGTTCTCCAGCAATGGAATGAAATGATCTAGAGTGATTCGATGAATTAAAAGGCAGAAGAACTGACTTTCTGGAAAAGAGTAAATAAGGGAGACCTCATAGACTGGAGAACAAAGGAAGATGTTTTACAGTCAAGCTCTCTGGTTCTCTAAAACAGATGCTTCACTGGTAAATCAGGCAGCCATGGGGCAATCTTCAAAGCTCTAAGGGTGCAGTCAGTTGCATGCATTTGACTCATCTTTGGTGCCCATTTGAAGACTCCACACTTCCGTCACAAGCTGCGTGGCTCATCCTTCAAAACACCTTTTTCATCAGATGACAGAAATAATCTTGATCACCATTTGACCCAGAAATTCCATTACTGGGCATATACCCGAAGGAATCTAAATCATTCTACTAAAAAGACAGGTACACATGTATGTTCATCACATCATTATTCACAATAGCAAAGACATGGAATTAAGCTAAATGCTCATCCATGGTAGACTGGATAAAGAAAATGTGGTACACACACACCATGGAATACTATACAGCCACAAAAAAGTGAGATTATGCCCTTTGCAGTAACATGGATGGAGCTGGAGGCCATTATCTTAAGAAAACTAATGTAGAGTCAGAAAACCAAATATCTTGTGTCCTCACTTATAAGTGGGCGCTAAACACTGAGTACACATGAACACAAAGAAGAAAACAATAGACACCAAGACCTACCTGAGGGTGGAGGCTGGGAGGAAAGAGACAATCAAAAAACTACGTATCAGTTACTATGTTTATTATCCAAGTGACAAAATAATCTGTACACCAAACTCCCATGACACGTAATTACTTGAATAATAAACCTTCACCTGTGCTCATAAGCCTGAGATAAAAGTTAAGATAATAATAACAATCCTAATTATTATTACCTGGGTATCCACTGAAGTCATGGGGCTAGAAAGACTTAAGTGGGAAATAATGGTTTGTAGCCTTTCATCAGAAGATGGCAAATATTTTTTAATCATGATCCCTTTTCATCTTTTCCCAAGTTCTTGTGTGGACTGAGATAATAGGAACTTAATAGTTATATAACTTACTAGTGGGCCATACTTGACATAATAATGGACGACTACAGAAGAGTGAACACACAGTGGGGCAAATGTAGAAGTATGTTGTCATCTGTAAGAGCAGAAGTAGCCTTTGTTTTATGATAAACCCGATTTCATTATAATACTTGATTTCTCTCTCTTTCCACAAAAGTAAGTTTTGTAAATGCTGAAAATTGCATGGTTACACTTTCACTGTTCATCACAGAGGATCTCTCAATGCCATTTTTGTCTTAAAGTCCTTAAAAGAAATTGCTCAGTGCTCCTTTGGATGCCCATCCAAATGCTCAGAGCAAACTTCGTTGAAAAATTGTAGATTTTAAATCTGTCTCCTATAAAGGAACTCTTCGGATGAGAAGTAACCAACCATCAAAACGTAGGCTTATGCAAAAATGTTTTTCAGCACATATCTCAAGCTTCAGGTCTTTGCTCAGGCCCTGTGTTCAAAACCTTAACAAAGGAATATTCTTTGGAAGTGTGTTTTGAACTTGTGCTTACTGTAGAATTCAGTACAAGGATATGTTTGAAACTGTAGCTCTGGGTGGAGTCTGATAGTTTGTTTGAGAACTCCAGGGCTAATTCTTACTATTAAGAATGAGAAAGTCAAGATAATGTTAAGGTGTTCCATTACAAAAATGATCAAATACTTAGAGTTGACGTTGCAAAAAATAATAACAATAATATAACTAATGAATTGCTTTTCACCAGCAAGCCTGGTTGAGCAAGGTCAAGATAACACAGCAATGTCCAGAAGTGACAAATTTATTAGGATTTAAAATAGCAACACATGTATGCCAGGAGAGATGGGCAACTGTGACTTACTCTTTCCCCTAGGAATGTACAATTTTTAAAAAATCTATTGACAGAACAGCTGAAACATGAGCATGTGAGTTTTAAATTGCATGCCTAGGCCTATGTTAGTAAATCAGAGTAGAGCTAGCCTTCTCTGTGATACTCTCTGAATATTTTATATTGAATCACACAAACAAGGATTAGAGGGCTATGGTCACCATAATAGAGAAATGACACAAATGAAAATCAAGAAAAACTTAAATTATGGCTTGCCACACTAATAAATTCAATGTATTTCTCTTATTTTAGGATAAGAGGCCATAATGGAATTAGAAGAAGTGGAAAGGCTGCTGTGCCATAGTTTAGGGAAGAAGAACATGAGAGTATTACTTTGGGTCAAAATAATTATATTCACTGTCAGAAATTAATTAGAACAAATTAATTACTAGAGTCCATTTGTTTATAGCCAATTACGAAGGAGGTCCACTATGTGCCAGTGATGTAGTAGGAGTTAGAGATGCAAACTAGCATGAAAAGAAATCACTATAGATGTATCAAGATAGGTACAAGTGCCAGGCAGTTCTTGACAGCTCTCAATGTTTGTCGAGTGGCTGAACAGCTGAACACAGAGAAAGTAACAATAGACCTAAAAGTAATGTCATCCTAAAAAGATGATGAAAGACTTCCCAACTGTCCTGGGCTAAGCAGTCATTATCCATGAAGTCCCACAAGCCTACAATATACTGCTGCCTTCTAATCAAAGTGACCCCAAACCACTATCTTTTCGGGATAGGCATATGCTGCTTTGATTCCTAATCCCTACTTTGAAGTCAAAATAAGTCCTGATAACACACCATCAAAGGATTGCATGAGGTATCTGTGCATGAGCTGAAGTAGACAGATGTGGATTGGGTGCCAGGTAAATGAACCACCTCTGTGACATCCTCTGTAGTCATTTGATATTGGTGCCATAATAAATCACCACAATTTAGTGGCTTAAAACAACACCAATTTATCATTGCAGTTTCTGGAGGCAGAAGTCCCAGAACTGCATGGCTCAACCAGGCATCAGTGTAGAATCTCACAGTGCCAAAATTAAGGGAGCAGCAGGGCTATGTCCCACGTCCCCATTTCCTTTTGGCTGTGGACTGTGGACCAGGGCATTCTCAGACAGTAGGCCTGCCCATGTTCCAAGGGTCATGGTCCCCTCCCTCCATCATCAAAGCCCCTGGGTGCAGGTCAAGTCCTCCTCAGCCTGCCACCTCTTCTGCTTTCTCTTTCATCAGCATATCTCTCAGACTGCCACTTCCCTCTTCCCCTTCTAAGGGGCCTAGTGATCACAAGCTTCACCTCACCTGCAAAGTCTTTTTTACAACCATAGAAACATATTCAATGGTCCCAGGGATGAAGGCATGAACATCTTTAGAAGCTTGTTATTCTGCTCACCACAGCCTATTTTCAAACCTCCACAATATAGGTGCTTCGTAGCTATAGAGAGCAGCAGCAAGCCACTGCCATTGATCTTTTCTTTTAGGTAAACAAAGAGCATACACACTCCATTTATTGCCACTGAGGATGAGGGATATTTTTCCAGTTTACTGTGAAGTCCCCTGATACGGTTTGGTTGTGTCACCACCCAAATCTCATCTCCAATTGCAATCTGAATTGCAATCCCCACGTGTTGAGGGAGGGATCCGGTGGGAGGTGACTAAATCATGGGGGCAGTTTCACCATGCTGTTCTCATAACAGTGAGTGAGTTCTCACAAGACCTGGTTATTTGATAAGTGTCTGGCACTCCCCCACCCGCTACCTCCTGCAGCCATGTAATATGTGCCTTGCTTCCCTTTCCCCTTCCACCATGATTGGAAGTTTCCTGAGGCGTTCCCAGCTATGCAGAATGTGAGTCAATGAAACCTCTCTTGTATATAAATTACCCAGTCTCAGGTAGTATCTTTATAGCAGCGTGACAACCGAAAATTGGCACCAGGATAGTGGGATGCTGCTAGAAAGGTAACCTGAAACTGGAAGCAACTTTGGAACTGGGTAAAGGGCAGAGGTTGGAACAGTTTGGAAGGCTCAAGAAAAAAAAAAAAGAGGAAAATGTGGGAAAGTTTGGAGCTTCTTAAAATGTTGTTAATGGTTTTGACCAAATGCTGATTGTGATATGGACAATGAAGTCCAAGTTGAAGTGGTCTCAGATGAAGATGAGAAACTTCCTGGGAAGTGGAGCAAATGTCAGTCTTGCTATGCTTTAGCAAAGAAAACAGCAGCAGTTTGCCCCTGCTCTAGGGATCTGTGGAAGTTTGAATTTGAGAGAGATTATCTGAAATTGGAACTTATGTTTAAAAGGGAAGCAGAACATAAAAGTTTAGAAAATTTATAGCCTGACCATGTGGTAGAAAAGAAAAGCCCATTTTCTGAGGAGAAAGTCAAGCTAGCTGCAGAAATTTGCATAAGTAATGAGGAGCTGAATGTTAATTGCCAAGATAAGGGAAAAATGTCTCCAGAGTATGTCAGAGATCTTTAGAGGCAACCCCTCCCATCACAGGCCCAGAGACCTAAGAGGAAAAAATGGTTTCATGGGCTGGGCCCAGAGATCTGCCGCTCTGTGCAACCTTGGGCCTTGGTGCCCTGTGTCTTGGCTGTTCCAGCTCCAGTGGTGGCTGAAAATGGCCAAGATTCAGCTTAGGCCATTGCTTCAGAGGGTGCAAGCCCCAAGTCTTGGTGGCTTCCATGTGGTGTTGGGCCTGCATGCAGAAGACAAGATTTGAGCTTTGGGAGCCTCTACTTAGATTTCAGAGGATATATGGAAATACCTGGATGTTCAGGCAGAAGTCTGCTGCAGGGGCACAGCCCTCATGGAGAACCTCTACTTGGACAATGCAGAGGGAAAATATGGGGTTGGAGCCCCCACACAGAGCCCCCACTGGGGCACTGCCTAGTGGAGCTGTGAAAAAAGGCCACCAACCTCCAGACCCCAGAATGGTAAATCCATCTACAGCTTGCACTGTGCACCTGGAAAAGCCATAGGCACTCAATGCCAGCCCATGAAAACAGCCATGGGAGCTGCACCTGCAGAGCCACAGGGGTGGAGCTACCAAAGGCCTTAGGAGCCCACCCTTGCATCAGCATACCCTGGATGTGAGACATGGAGTAAAAAGGAGATCAATTCAGAGCTTTAAGATTCAATGACTGCCCTTCCGGGTTTCAGACTTGCATGGGGATTGTGACCCCTTTGTTTTGGCCAATTTCTCCCATTTGGAATAGGAACATTTACCCAATGCTTGTACTCCCCTTGTATCTCAGAAACTACCAAACTGTTTTTGATTTTACAAACTCATAGGTGGAAGAAATCTGCCTTGTCTCAGATGAGACTTTGGACTGTGGACTTTTGAGTTAATGCTGAAATGAGTTAAGATTCTGAGGGACTGTTGAAAAGGTATGATTACATTTGGAAATGTGAAAAGGACATGAGATTTGGGAAGGGCTGGGGCAGAATGACATGGTTTTACTCTGTGTCACTACCCAAATCTCATCTCAAATTGTAATTCCTACGTGTTGAGGGAGGAACCTGGTGGGAGGTAACTGGATCATGAGGCCAGTTTCCCCCATGCTGTTCTTGTGATAGTGAGTTCTCACGGAATCTGATGATTTTAGAAGTGGCACTTCCCCCTTCTCTCTCTCCTGCTGCCATGATGAGATGTGTCTTGCTTCCTCTTTGCCTTTTGCCATGATTATTGGTTTCCTGAGGAACTTTCCAGTGATGTGGAACTATGAGTCGTTAACCCTCTTTGTTTATAAATTACTCAAGCTCAGGTGGTATCTTTGTAGCAGTGTGAGAACAGACTAATACAGGAGAAATAATAACTTCAGGAAGACAGCACAATTTGTACAAAAAACATGTAACTAATCAAATTTATCTCACTTTTTGCCAAAGAAGAAAGGAGAAAAGATGGGCTCCAGGGAACTGGCCTTTACGACGACAGAAGTGATCTAAACAGGAAAACCAGCAGGGGTTCTATGTCTGGGTTCAGTGTGTGGATGTGTGTGATTTTTAAAATAAACACAGCAGTCAGAAAGTCCAAGTGTAATATTTACTGCAAAATTTGTAAATCTCCCAGAACTCCAGCCAGACCAGAAACTCCACAGGCCCAGATCATCACATATCTTTTTCTGGTATTTCTGCTTTCATTCTTAGCATAATCTGGAATGTCCAGAGTATAGGAGGTAACCTGGTCTTGTTGTCCCCAACTCCCTCTAGCTACCAAAAGTAAATCTCACTCCTCAGAACTTGTTCTGAAAGAAGTAAAATAATGTAGAAAGTCATTTCTTGTTCCCTGTCACTGTTTTGCAGAAAGGCAGCGTATTAGGTTTCTCTAGAAAAACAGAACCAATAGGACATATGTGTGTGTGTGTGTGTGTGTATAGGAAGAAATTTACATTAAGGAATTTGCTCACATGCTCATGGAGGCTGGCAAGTCCAAAATCTGCAGAGTAGGCCAGAAGACAGAAGCCCCAGAAAGAGCCAGTGCTGCATTTCAAGTCTGAAGGCCAAGTGCTGCAGAATTCTCACTTGCTCAGGAACAGTCAGTCTTTTGCTTTATTCAGGCTTTCATCTCATTCGCTGAGGCCCACTCACATTGGGGAAGGCAATCTGCTTTACTCAAAGTCCACCAATTTAAATGTAAATCTTAACCAAAAACTCCCTCACAAAGACACCCAGAATAATGTTTGACCACTTATCTGGGTCCTGTGACCCAACCAAGTTGAAACATAAAATTGACCATCACAGACAAGTCAGCAATTATTCATGATTCATCAGCCTTGAGTGTCTCATCATATTCATGTTTTGCAATCTTTCTTCCGTAGGTGTTTGGTAAACTAGGTGGAGCTCACAAAATCCGATTAAACTTCTGGAAATGCAGAGTGGAGGAAAAATATTGTGGTGTCTTCCCAGGAGAGGTGAATTCAATACGTTAGAGAATTCTATAACCCTAAAATGCAATTAGGAAGAACTCTCCGCCCATATGATTCAATTTTTAGTCATAGTTAATGAACCTGTTACAGAGACTAAAAGACGAGACACATGAGGCAAAAAGCTGAAGAAACTCATGTTTTCTGAGGACAGAGAGGAATGCAGAGAAAAAAATTAAATTATCTAAACACATTTAAGCTTTCTCTTATACACATTTCCTGTGTATACACACAAAGCCACCCGAAAATTTTTTTAAATTCCCTTAAATAAATACACGCAGGCAGTGTGTGTGTACATACACATATGTATCTAGCCTGAAAACTTTCTGTATTTAAATAAATATGTATTTAAGTCTGTATATTTTAATACCTCCTTGTAAATTTCAAGCTAGCCTCATACTTGGTGCTAAAAATGTTAGAAGCATTCTTACTGCGGTCAGAAGCAAACCAAGCATGACTATTATTTATCAACACTGTTACTTAACTTTTTAAAAAATGAAGTAATGAATATAAAAAGTTAAGTGATAAAATTTTAAATTTATTTTTAGTGAAGTAAAAATAGTCTATATTTGTGATATCTATAACATAGCATATATAAGATGTTTTGAGGTATGTATGCATTGTGGAATGGCTAGGCTAAATCAAGCTATTTAACATATGTATTACATATTAACATATATTGCATATGTATTACTGCTCACACCTATCATTTTTTGTGTGTGGTGAAAACACTAACACTTATTTTCTGAGGAATTTTTAAATAGACAATATATGGTTATTAAGTACAGCCATCATGATGTACAATAGGTCTCTTGAACTTATTCTTCCTAACTGAAACTTTGTAAACTTTGACAAACAACAAGATAAAAAATTTAAACAGATACAAAATTAGTTTTTTGATCTGAAAGAACTCAAGAATACTATCAATAATATTGTGAACAATAAGAGATTTCTGTAAAGTGGCTGGTTCCAAATGAATATATAAAAATCATTAGCCTTACTATATATAAATAACCACCAACTAGAAAAAAAACAGAAGAAAAACTTACTCCCAAAGCAACCACAAACAAGCAATAGGAACAAATTTAAGATTATGAGTTAGATCTGTAAGAAAAAAATTTGAATACTTCAAAGCAGACTTGAATAATAATGTAAGGGATATTCTGTTCTTAGGTAAGAAGACTTAAATTTCTAAGAATACCAATTCTGTTTACATTATCTATAAATTATATTTCATCCTACTATCAAATGTCACCACACACAAAAAATGATAGGCAAAAAATTTTGAACTAAACTTATTTTAAAATTCATGTAAAAGTAAATATCCATGCATAACTAGAATAATTCTAGAAAAAATATAAAGACTTGATATTAAAACATTTTAAAACAAAAATAATTTAAATAATGTGGTATGTGGCAAAAGATAGTCTAAAGGAAGAAAAAAAGGATACCAGAAATATACAAAAAACTACATAATTGAATTTAAACATGATTAAGGAGGCACTAGATGTAAGTGTGAGTAAAGATAGATTCTTCAATAAATGAAGTTTTGATAACTTGATACCATTTTGGAAAAAAGAAGTTCATATTTCATTCCAAAATTTCCAGATAAATCTAACATTAAAATAAAACACAGAAGAAATTACAAAATATTGGAAAAAAGCATGGGTGAATTTTTTAACATAATATTAGCAAGGGAAAGACTCCTAAGCTTAAAAAGATTCACAAATTTGACTACATTATAAAAGAAAAAAAATTGGGAAAAACATTCAAAACATATGTCTAACAAAGTTTTAATTTTCCTAATATCCAAAGAACTATAAATCAAGAAGAAAAAGATTTAATAATTGTGTTAAAAATCAAGCAGAAGTCTTGGCCGGGCATGGTGGCTCACATCTGTAATCTCAGCATTTTGGGAGGCTGAGATGGAGGGATCACCTGAGGTCAGGAGTTCGAGACCAGCCTGGCCACCATGGCGAAACTCTGTCTTTACTAAAAAATACAAAAAAAAAAAAATAGCCAGGAGTAGTGGCACACACCTGTAGTATCAAATACTTGGGAGGCTGAGGCACAAGAATCACTTGAACCCAGACAGTGAAGGTTGTGTGAGCAGAGATCACGCCACTCTACTCCAGCCTAGGCAATGGACCAAGACTCCATCTCAAGTAAAAAAAAAAGAAAAATTAAATTAAAAAAAAATCAAGCAAAGATCTTGGAAAACTACAACTTAAAAAAATAAAAAGAAAAGGAAAATACAACTTAAAACTCTATGGAGAGAATATTTTTTCACTTAAATGTATAAGGATCAAAGTCTGATGAAACGTTCTGTGTGGAACAACTGGGCAACAGCACTAGTGCATTGTCGCTTGGCGTATACATTGGTGCAAGTTTATAGAGGTTACCTGGAAAATACCTGATAAAGTTCAAAAGTCATATTGCTTTGACTCAGCTGATTTATTTCTTGCAATTTATTCTACACATAGTCTCTCACATGTGCACAAAGACAGATGTCAAAGGCTATTTAGTGTAGCGCTGCTTGCAATGGCAAAACGTGCCTCAGTAAGTCAACTACAGCACACAATAAAATACAAACAGAATTTAGAAATCATTTCTTTATCCACTAAAATGGATTTCAAAAATATAATAACAAGTGAAAAAATCAAGATACAGAAAAGCATGTGCAATATTCTAGTGTGTGTGCAAATTAAAGGGGAGATAGGATGTGTGCTTGTCTGGTGTAGGCACAGTGTGTCTATAGCATGATGCTCAGTAAGCTGGGTACAGCAGGGATAAACCAAGGTTATAGAACGAGATGGGGGGAAAACCTGATTTACACCGCTATATATTATTCTGTACCTAACAAAACTGTGCACCATATGTATACATTACCTCTTCTACATGAGTAAATAAATTCAAAGTCATTGGAAATTTTGTGGGCAGCTGATTCACAAAATCAAATTGTAAAAGAAATGTTATAGCAACAGGAGCTAGCTATGGTAATATTACATATTGTGCTCATAGTATTCTTGGATAGCTGGAGAGTCAATATTAAAAGTCTTCATATGTACATGTTCCCGTGTGTGTGTGTGTGTTTGACATAAGAAAACTTAAAGACAATGACAAAGCAGTTTCAAAAATGTATTAAACGCAACTATACATCAAGCAATAGAAAAGAAAATACAAAGAAGAAGAAACATTCCCTACCCTTACGCCACTTCATACTTAGTAGAACAAGTGGGTCCAAGATAATAAGAAAGAAAAATGAACAGCACGACTGAAATAACTTAGGGTAGCTCAGGTAACACTAAAAGAGATATCTTTCAGAAGGAAAACGGTAATTCAAGTCTGGGCCCTCTCTGACTTCCAAGATCTTAATAACTCCCATAAAAAGAACAAACTCTTCCAGCTCCAGTCATCCTTAGCTGCCCACAATTGCTAACAGTCTCTGTTAATGGGAGTATTCTGCTTTTACCTGACACATAATATAGATGTGCAGCTGTTGAACAGCCAGTAACTCAGCTGACAGAGACCATGAGAACATAGAAGGGAGAATTAGTTCCATAAACAGTGCACAGAAACTTTCACAAAACACTGTGTCGTCACTATCAAGAACATCCCTTTATAATTCCAAAAGGTTGAAGAAGGTAACAATTGACTAAGGATACTCTCACATGTAATGCCTGTCTGGAGACCATTCCGCATTCTCTTCTAGAGAATGTTTATTTTTACACATAACAATCCTATTCTAGAATTTGGAACTTAGTAGATCAAAAAGAACCTCAAAAATAGCTTTTCTAAATGTACATTTGTTTTGCTACTTTCTACATTGATTTACACATTCCATTGAGTTACACATATTCTGCAGAGTCTTACAAATTTATAAACGCTCTAGCTTTGATTTAAAATTTGAATCATAAGAAGGTATCATCAAGTGTTCATTGAGATTTGAAGTTCTTTTCCAAAAACTCAAAAAGATCCAGATATGATCACCTCAGGTGTGTAAATCAGGGGTCAGCTAACTATGGCCTGGGAGCCACTCTGCCCCACTGACTGATTTTGCAAATAAAATTTTTTGGAACATACCCACTATCATCTGCTTGCATGTTGTCTATGGCTACTTCTATGCTATAAGAAGCAAGTGCAGTCATCGCCATGGAAACCATATGGTCTGCAGCCTAAAATATTCACTGTCTAGTCTGGTAAGAAAACATTTTCTGACCCCTGATTGAGACTCATGGAATCACAGCCTGAAGATCCAGAGAAACTTTTCTTAGGTATGTGACTACATCAGCAATAATTAAGCTTCTCACTCCAGTAATAGCACAGGCTTTCAAGCTAAACAGCCTTGGGTTTCCATCCTGTACCTACTATGCTTTTGTGTACTTAGCTAAGTTGTTTATTCTCTTGGTGCCTGCTTTCTCATCTGTAATTTGAGGAAAATAATATACATAGTATAAGATCACTGTGAGAGTTAGAAAGAGATGTTATTTGTAATAGTCACAGGGCAAAGTAAAGACACCAATGGACAAGAATCTAGTTATCTCAAAGGACGTCCTTTCCATGTGTTTGATTATTTATCAGTCTTAAAACAGCCCCCATTTTAGTATGGCTCAACTTTGTGATTAAGGGATTCAGGCAGGGCTCCTCTGCTGAGTGATTCTGTTGTTCCATGTGGTGTCAACTGAATGGGCTGGTCTGGAGGTCTCCAGAGAGCTAGACTCTCCTGTGACTTGATAGGTTGTCCAAAAAGGCAGAGCTCAGGCCAAGCCCAGTAACTCACGCCTGTAATCCCAGCACTTTGGGAGGTGTCGTTGGGCAGATCACTTGCGCTCAGGAGTCTGAGATCAATTCAGGCAACATGATGAAAACCCATCTCTACCAAGAAAAAAAAAAGGCTGGGCTCAGCTAGGACCGTCAACCAGTGGATTGACAGGGAGCCTCTCAAACATGGCAGTGTCAAGGCAGACGGACTTATTTCAGAGCAGCTCAGAGCTCCAGAGGGAGTGCTCCAAGAAGCAAAGGCAGCAGCTCTAAGACTTCTTGTGAGTCCCATTGTGTCACTTCCACCACCACACTTCATTGATCAAGCAAGTCTCTGAGGCCAGACTCTTAACTCTCAATGGCAGGAGTCACAGAGAATTTACAGCCATCCTTAATCTACCATGACATTAGACTAAAATCAGGGACTCTCAGTTTCAAAACGGCAGTGTAAAGGCAAGCTGGCTTCACTTCTTCCCACCCACTGAGAGAAAAGCAGAAACAAATATACAGAACCAAGATTATCACCAGCAGTGGCTCTGAACTCAAATAGGAGGATGACAGGTCCTGAGGCCACAGAGAAGTAAATTTTACTAAACAAACCACCAAAGCAACAGGAATTTGATTCAACCAAAGAAGTGGCAGATATATGATGCCATAAAAATAAGGGCTAATGTGGTGGTTCATGCCTATAATTCTAGCACTTTGGGAGGCCAAGGTGGGTGGATCACCTGAGGTCAGGAGTTCAAGACCAGCCTGGCCAGCACAGCAAAGTCCCATCTCTACTGAAAATACGAAAATTAGCCAGCATGGTGGCACACATCTGTGGTTCCAGCTACTCTCAGGAGGCTGAGGCAGGAGAATTGCTTGAACCCAGGAGGTGGAGGTTGCAGTGAGCTGAGATCACACCACTGCATTCCAGCCTGGGCAACAAAGTAAGACTCTGTCTCAAAAAAAATATTAATTACACTAATTTTCCACTTTACTTCACATTGTTTTGGCAGGATGGTTTGCCCAGCAAGTAAAACAGTAGTGGTTAAAACAAATGAGCCTTATTCTAGCCTAGTGTACTAAAAGGATTCTATGGCCATTCTCCCATCCAGCCTCCAAGATATGTCCATTAAAGTGACACAGATACAATAAAGACTATTAAAAGGTTCTTCCTTTTGTATATCAGAGAGTGACATTTTAAAAAGAAAGTCGTATGTATTTCTTTATGTATTTCTTTGGCAGCAACATGATTTATTCATTTGAATATCCAAAATGGTTGGAATTTTCAATGCCCTCATTTTCATTTTGTAGAATGTATCAGATTAACTAAGCCACCATTCTAATTACACCTATAAAATAACCAAAAAAAGGCACTCTCTCCTTCCAAGGTTAATAAGTACGGTGTTGCTAAAAATACGAATCATTATAGCTATATTTGAGAAGTATTTTGAGCAGTTCGAAATGGAAAGTGATAGCCACCTACTAACCTGTTTCTTTCCTCAAATATAGAAATATAATTTGTATTTACATTTTTATTCTATGTTTATTGCGGATGTGTTGCGGGGGGTGAGCCCATGATGGTGAGGAATCCTGGAATGTGTCATTTGCCAGATGCAAGTAGGTGGTTCTACCAAGACATGCAATGAAACTAAATTGGAAAGTGAAGTGCAGTTGGCCCTCATGTGCTGCACAGATGTTGGGTCCGAAATAGATGCAGGGGCCCCGGAGCACAGCCGAGGCCGAGCTCTGTGCAGCAAGCTAACAGCCTCACTTTCTGTGGCTCCCTGCAAACAGTGAAAACTTCAGGATTGGAGTGGATGGAGGATTGAAGATTGAAATTTTTGTGTGAAAAAGAGTGTAATTGGGTAAATGAGAAAAATAACTATTTTTCTAGATGAGAAGTCTATTTTAGAAATTCTCTCTTTGCGCAAATAGAAAACCGTCTGTATAAAATTTACAACTTTCTTTTTAAAATGTCACTCTCTGATATACAAAAGGAAGAGCCTTTTAATAGTCTTTATTGTATTTGTGTCACTTTAATGGACATATCTTGGAGGCTGGATGGGAGAACGGCTGTAGAATCCTTTTAGTACACTAGGCTAGAATAAGGCTCATTTGTTTTAACCACTACTGTTTTACTTGATGGGCAAACCATCTCCTCAAAGGGATACTTTAAGTTCAGTGGCACTGTTTCCATTTCAAAACAATGCTTCCTAAAAGAACATCCATTAATTATATCAGCAATTAATACTTTTTTTGTTTAAATAAAGCAAGTTTGTCTTTCCATATATATTTTTTTTCCTTTGGGAGTGTGACCCACTGAAGAAAATACACACGCAATAAAACACTTCAATATTAACAAGTATTTAATATTGTTATTTTGCAATTTAAACTATGAAATTTGTAAAGTTTACGATTTAAAATATAATAAAATCAACCGGAAATAAAATCCACATTTCTTTATGCATTTCTTTATATAATTAATTTAATTAATTAATGTATTCATTTGAGACAGTCTTGCTCTGTTGCCCAGGCTGGAGTGCAGTGGCACTATCTTGGCTCACTGCAATTTCTGCCTCCCAGGTTCAGGCAATTCGCCTGTCTCAGCCACAGCCATGCTGGTGTGTGTCTGTAATCCCAGCTGCTTAGAAGGCTGAGACATTTTTTGTATTGTTGGTATTTTTAGTAGAGACGGGGTTTTGCCATATTGACCAGGCTGGTCTTGAACTCCTGACCTCGTAATCCACCCACCTCAGCCTCCCAAAGTGCTGGGATTACAGGAGTGAGCCACTGTACCTGGCCTATATATTTTATTAAATAAACTTTTATTTAATAAAAAATGTTTTGGCTCTGAGGTTGTTCTTCTCAGTGGCATATCTACATCTGCCACGCGATATATATCCTCGTGCCAAGGGACAGCATTCATGAGAGCCTAAATACGGAGGTGTGAATTCATGGCTTCTTAGAAAGGAACCACCATTCAAGAAGAATGAATCTCATCCATTAATAATGACCCATAATTATAATAGACACAGTGTATAAAATGTTTTCACATAAATTGCCTCATCTGAACCTCACAAGATTGTGAGTTAAATAGTTAAAGAAATAGAGGATCTGAAAAGACAAGGTTTTTTCTTTTCCCCACAAGTCCCTGACCAGCCCCAGGGTGAGTTGGGACTGAGTGTGCGCTTTCCACTGTGCCGTCCTTTCAGCCTCCACACTACTCAGCAGCACTACCTGTTCTGGTCACAGGGATTTTCTATCCATCTCCCATGAAACCCCCTCTCGCCCCTCTGTCTGTTTAAATACCATTTCTCTTGCTTGCTTGAACACCTTTAGGCCAGAAAGTCTTCGCTAAGCACTTCGACCGCGTCTACCTCACCTTTTGACAATACCCGACACTACTCACTAGCTGTAATAGTCCATGGTGTCTGGCTATACTCTTGCTCTTCTCCTTCTCTAATACGTCCAAGCCTTAGAGCCATCCAAGTGGCACATAAATTCCTTGAGTTAAGGGGCTGTGCCATCCCCTCTCCTTCCCCCAGGTGCTAAGCACAGTTCTGTGTGGAGTAGGTGAATATTTGCTATTCAAATGAGCAATTTGAAAACCTCCCTTCCTGAGCCAGGTGCCCGGTGTCATTCCTCTGCCTGAAAAGCTCTCTGTGCTTCCACCTCCCAACTCCTGGTTATCCTTAAGTCTCAGCTCCTGTCCCCTCCTTTGTGAAGCTGCCCTGAATCATCAGGGAAATTTTAGTCACTGTCTCCCAGCATTTGTCACACTCTATGGTGATTATTTACGTCTGTCTCCCCCACCAAACAATCAGGAAAATGCATGCAACAATCGATAGCAGCCATAATGCCAAATACCTCCCATATTCTTCTCTAATTGTTAATAGAAGGAATCCTTAAAACTCCAATGAGATTGTAAACTCCTTTGAATAGGGAGGCTGTCTTGGTAGATATTTGTGGAGGGAATGCAGACCTTGGGAAAAGATTGAGTCTAAAGCAGTACAATCATCTCCAGTGAAACATTCTTCACTAAAGAAGAATAAACTAATTGCACAAAGCCTTTAAAAAATCACCCAAATATTTTTTTAAGGGTAAATTCATCTATCTTTATTGAATTTTATTATCCTAAACAAATCATTAAGTTCACAACACATTTGGCACAAACTTACTGGAAGAAATTGGTGGGAAACAAAGAAGGCTGTCCTGTGAATCTTTTTTACAAAAAAAATCGGATGCAAATATTTCTTACAACTCTAAGATGAGCTATGGGCTCCATAAAGATTTCATTTAATTCCTAAAATATGTGGAATTTGGCTTTCCACAGCACATTTTACATTCAGGAAAATGAAAAGTAATGAACTGAATATAGACTATTACATAAAAGTGAATACTATGATCATTATTCATCTTGAACATTAGAATCCATTATAATTATGTCTTAGTAAATTTAGTCTATTTTAATTATAGCTTAGTGAATTTCATGGCATAAAAAAAGTATTTAGAGTTCTTGATCGTGGCAATGGTGTGCGTTCAAGACTGGCCTTGTATCGGAATGAGCATGGGAACCAGAACTCAAACTACAGAATCAGGGTCACCTGGGGAAACTTGCTAAACGCCCTGGCCTCAGCCCCAGAGATTCTGAATGGACTTCTATACTTTTAATAATAGTGATAGTGATTTATACTAAAATTTGGAGACCAATGTCCTAGGGGCATAAACTCAGTGATAATGAAGCCAGCTCCTACTAAGCATGAAAGGACTAATCACGCCCATCTCTTCCCAACTCTGTCTCCAGTGATGACACGCTGGAGACTAAATCAGTCAGGAAGCCTACATTGTTAGACGTTTACCAGGACTCCAATGGATAAGACGTCAGAGCTCTGGTCTTTCCCCCGTAAGAGAATGCTTTGGATAAACTTGGCCCTGCTGAAATTCTCTCATAAGCGTTCTGTTACAAGCTTAAGAAGTATAGCAGAAACTCAAAGTTCCCAAGTTGTCAGACTCAGCACCTTCCCTTAGCAAAGTGAAAACTGAAAGGCTTAAAGAAGTGAGCTTCTTTTTTCATTTGAAAAGCAAGAAAAAAGAAAGTTTCTTGTGGTGGTACAATGTTTAAGGATTTACAGTCCAGGTTTTACTCTGGATAAGGTGAATCCAGGGGAAGAGGGAGAGCGAGGTGACCCACAGATCTTCTTTGCCAACTTTCTTGTATTTCTTAAGGTCCAAGTGCCCTATTTTGTTTCAAATCCAAGCCAACTCTTATCCAAATATGAAGACCTGCTAGGGAATATTCTGTGGCATACACTCTCCTGCCCCTCCTAAACAGGTGATTGGCATTTATACTCACCTATTTACCTAAACACAAACCAGACCTTGACAGGTGCAGCCTAATTAAAGATGCGATTACACAACACAACTCAGAGGTCTGAGTTTCGGAATGATTGGGTTGGCAATGAAAGTCCCACGACCCTGAGACATAGTCATTCTCAAGAGCTTTATGTGCAATATCTCAGGGTGGAAAAACTGTCGTTCTAAAAGAGAAAAATATCTTGCAGCTTCACTCACTGATGCAAATTGAATGATAAAAGCCTCCTTTAAAAAAATGTGGTAGAGCAGACTAAGCCTTGGTTCACAAGAAAAATACAAAGATTCATCCTTTAAAACAGTACAAAAGGCACCAAAAATATTCTTAGTGATGATTTTGCAAGATAAACGCCACATGAATGGAATCACATATATTGAGCATCTGTGCTAGATTTCCTGGTACACTTAGGGTTTTATGAAATTCTATTTTCTCTAATCAAGGCATGTCCATTGCCAACTAGCTGAATGAGGTTAATGTACACCTCATAAAGAGTAAATCACCTCGAAGAAAAAATAACAATCCTTTAGCCAGGAAATGTGTCCCAATTTGAGATCTGGAAAATATGATCACCATGTTTATAGAATTCATGATAATGCCCTCCTTAGAGCTAAACTATGTCCAAAAGTAGCTTCCATCTTAGACATGCAAGGAAATGTGCATGGAAGCTCCCAGCATCTTCGTTTAAGTGTAAAGCTTCTCAGTGCCTCCTCTCCCTTGAGTCAAACCCACTACCTCATTAAGGCTGAAAGTCAATTGAATTAACGAAGGCAAACAACTTCAAATGTCACAAATTTCGTTGATGCTTTTGGGGCCACTGGTTATCTGTGGAACTAAATGAAGAAATAAAAAGAAAAGAAAAGGGATAAATAATGTAAGTATTGTGGGAGAATGAGAATGTCTTCCTAAGTGCTTAACTTACTGCCATTTCTCCCATATTTCAGCCCCTTGTTTTTAAGAGTCACTAAGCACTGGGATCAGTCTCTTAGACGAGATCCTGATAACGGAAAGAGCACAGTCAGGAGTACAGACTCATTATGAGGCCTGCACACGGCAACTCTGGGTGGTCCCTGCCGGGACTGTGCAGTAACGGGGTACCTAAACCACACAGATGCCAAGGAATATTCCGTGCCAGAAATTGTACCCCTACATCTGATTTTCCATGAGAAACTCGGCAGAATGTTCTCCTGTTTTCCCCTTAGATGGACAGTTTGGATCATATTAGAATTCAGCACTCATGAATCAATTTGTCCGCCCCCATGGAACATTTTAAGTTATCATATCTTAAATATCATTTCTAAACTTAGGTATTTAAAATATTTATCTGGAAAGGAAATAGGAAAAAGGACCAAGGCATAAAAAGTGGCTGGAATGAGCAATTTCTACTGCACATTCCGTTTTCAGAAAACATATTTTACAGCCTCTCATTTCAAATACTATTGCACTCGAGTGTAATAAACACGCTGAGATCTCCTGCAGTTAAAACAAACATTCTTAGATTAATTTTTAGTTTAACATTTCTCAAACTTTTACACTGCAGAGCACTGTTTACATTATCCCTCTCGGTTAGGACTGTCACAACAAAGTAACATAATGTGGGTGGCTCATAAACAGAAATTGATTTCCCGTAATTCTGGAGGCTGGAAGTCCAAGCTCAGGGTTCCAGCATAGCCAAGTTCTGGTGAGGCCTTTCTTACAGGTTGCAGCCCATTGACTCACACGATGAAAAGAGAATGAGAGAACTCTCTGGGCTCCTTTTTGTAGGGACATTAATTTCCTTCATGAGGGCTCCAACATCATGACCTGATCATTTCCCAAAGACTCCATCTCCAAATACCATTACATTGCAGATTCAATTTCAACATATAAATTTAGGGGGGGACACAAACATTCGATCCATAGAAATCCCTGCTAACATCATAAGAAACTCATATTTCTGGCTCACTAACCAGAATGTCAGTCAGATATGTCTTTTCTTTTGTTTCTTTTTGAAAAATAAAACAAAAAACAAAACAGAAAAGTGCTGGAAGAAGTCCCTTCTCTGGTTCTGTACGTAGCCTTGTACATAAGAATTCTTCACCAGACTAATCTGGTTCTGAAGCCATTGGCTGTGTCAGCCCGTTAGGCCATGCACTTGGAATCTGGCGAGTCTTGGGGATAGCAGAGCAAAATATTTCTGCTCAGGAGAGAAAGAAGCAAAGCTTCTATTTCTAGCACTCAATATTTTGTTCTCCAGGGATGGTATTGCTGCTCAGATTCCAAATTCCAAATGACAAATTGTACTTGAAGGCATTGATTTCCTTTTCTGGGGAAGATTTACTGTCTACTACATATGCTCCGTCTTTATTGTGTATTTGGCTATTGAATTATTCTTCATAACTGTTTTTCTTACCGAACTATTTCTTAAAGAAATAAACTCGGTAAGTTAACACTTCAGCTCAAATCCTTTGCAGCAATACGCAGAAGACGCAAATGCTGCAACTCTCAGCAATAAAAGGAGAGCTGCTAATGTAGACATAATCATACATTGTAAAGGAGCAGACGGGTTAAAACTCAATTCTGCAGGAAGTGGGACAGTACTGGCCTCAAGGGCTTCCTTATTGAGATTTCTGGAGTTGATGTTACTAACAGCAAACACATCCCTTCCCATCCCACTGTACCTAAGATTCTTCTCAGATCCCTGGTATTTGAGTTCCTCCCAGTGTTACTTCTGTGTCCACCCAGCAAATGCCAAAGAAAAGAAACCACAGAAAAGGGGAGGAAGAGCCAGGTGCAGAGGCTCATGCCTGTAATCACAACTCTTTGGGAGGCCAAGGCAGGCAGATCACGAGGTCAAGAGATCAAGACCATCCTGGCCAACATGATGAAATCCCTGGCTCTACTAAAACTACAAAAATTAGCTGGGCATGGTAGGACATGCCTGTAGTCCCAGCGACTTGAGAGGCTGAGGCAGGAGAATCATTTAAAACAGGGAGGTGGAGATTGCAGTGAGGCGAGATTGTGTCACTGCACTCCAGCCTGGGCAACAGAGTGAGACTCCGTCTCAAACGAAACCAACCAACCAACCAAAAAAAGGGGTGGGGAGGGGAGGAGGAGCCTGGACCGTGTTGCAGCTGGGGAGGAAGCCGAGGAAAGGGAGCACACTCACTACAACATCAAGCAGTGAGCGCTACAGGAATTTGCATTCCTTGGAGTTGGTCCAAAAATGATGCCCTTTGGCGTCCTGGTAGCTGTCAGGCCCTCTGCGAGAGGAGCAGGCTCTTGCACACACTAGGTTTGGCATCGTGGTGACTTAGCAGGACACGAGGGACTCGGGCTGGCTAGCACGACACAGCATGGAGAAACCTCCCTCTCCAAAGCTTGGTTCTTTCTACCAGCAAACATGATTAGCCCCAGACCTTCAAGGCCTATCCTATTGGAGCACTCTGCTCTGGCCACCCTCTTGCCGTGCCTCCCCATGAAAAAGAATTCCAAGGCACCAAATCCAGGCCACTCACCTCTTCTATACTACACTCCAGGGACCCCAGATCATGGGTTCCCCACCCCAGGGCTCAGGCCATTGCCAGGTCCTAAGAGGCTGTGCCCTGGGTGTGTCCTCTGGAGGGGCCGTCTAGCTGAGGGGCAGCTGTCTGCAGAACAGGAAGAGGATGGGCTGGGACACAACTTTGACATGCAGACTAGGGTATCACACACTCGCATGGATGAGGTTCCTTGTAACGAGGGTATCCGTAGAAGGGGGAAAGATTGTAGGAGTGGATGTACATTTGTAGTCTTGCCCCTGAGCCGTGCAAATGATGGAGGTGGGCTTGCTGACATCTGTCCTGTTAAGCAACATCAGGAGACATCTTCATACACTTAAAAAAAAAATAGGCTTCTTGCTCTTCTGTGTACAGTAAATAAGAGCTACTAGCCATTAATGTGTATTAGACTCTGTACTAAGTTTACACTTACTACCTCATTTAATCAACTCTAATATGTGAGGGATAGCATTATTCCCATTTTACAGACAAACAAATGAAGGCTGAGAGAGGTTAAGTAATTTGTTCAAGTTAACACAGGTGGTAGGTGGTGGCCTGGAGTTCAAAATCCAGAGTGACGTCCCTAATCCTGTGTGAGTGATGGGAAGTGGAGAATGGTGAATAAGTGAACGTGAGGGTTTGGTTCTCTGAGATACAGAAATATCTGCAGACGCCCAGGAAGGAAGCCAGAAAGAAGCAGAAACACTCATAGATAATAAAGTGGCTGAGAGGGAAGAGGAGCAAGTCAGAGGCCAACGACAAAGTGCTGCCAAGAGCTCCAGGCCATGTGAGGGCTGCGTAAAAATTCCAACCTTCTCTGCGCAGAACCTGAACCCCACCCAGATCTTAAACCAAATCACTCAGTTAATTACACAGCGGACCTTATCCTGAGCTAGACCAAAAACGAATTCAAAAGGTTTACATTTTAGACATCAGCAAACTGCTGACTCTAAAAGTTTTTAGTTCAAAGGAGGAGGGGTGTGTGTGTGTGTGTGTGTGCGCGCGTGCGCGCATGTGGAGTGTATATTTGTGCGTTAACTAAATCTATTTGGAAAATCTATGTGAGGTCTTTGGAATGGGCTCCTTTACACAGTTCCAACAGCTGAAGTTGGGTTTTGCTTGTTGTCTTGTAGCCCTGGGGGATCTGTAGGGCTGAATTTCTGAATGAGAACTCGCAGCTATCAGAACTGCTAGGATCAAAGCAGCTGAGCACAAAAGCTCTGGATGTGAATTTTTTTTAGTGAAAAAACTGTTTTTCACTAAGGTGCCTTCAAAGTCAGCTTGCTGAATTTTAGGAAAAATTAAAAGTAATAAAAATCATGACCAAATTAATGTAGATGTGTCTTCTCCCTCTTCTTTCATACTTGTGGGAAAGGTTTATAAAATATGTTAATAAAGAACACCTCATCTCTTTCAAACACATTTCAAGTTTGAGGATAATGAATGCGTATAAGTAAAATAGGTTGTATCAGTGCCGTGTACGATAAAAACAGAATGAAGGACACGGCGCTCTCTCATTACTTTCCACCTTTGCTCTTGACGTTACATCCTGTCTGTTCTCCATTAACATCTCTACGTAAAAACATCACTCTTCTTTCTCAGACTACGCCGACTGACATTTCTCCTCCTGGTAGCTGCAAAGGAAAAATCCCTGCCACAGGAGAAACATTTTTTTCAGAATAAGAAACTATTACAGCAGGAAAGAAGGAGCGTAATCAAGGTGTTCCAGCAGGCCTGTCGGCGCCTGCCCACCAGCAATGGAGATTCCAGCTCCGTGTGTCTTTGGGGCTGTTCCATTCACTTAGGATCTTTATATAGATTGGTAGAGGACTCACGCAGTCCACTTAGAGAGCATATTACCCCATTTCACAGACAGGAGATGACTTATTGATTAATGTATTTTTATATAATTTAAATGTTTCTCAATGTTCTTAGACTTGAACTTTTATTGCTATGGTTATAATTTTTTTAATGTGCCAATGACTCAAAAGTCCTTTATTGGCGGGGCACAGTGGCTCACGCCTGTAATCCCAGTACTTTGAGAGGCTGAGGCGGGCAGATCACCTGAGGTCAGGAGTTCGAGACCAGCCTGACTAACATGGTGAACCCCTGTCTCTATTACAAATACAAAAATTAACCAGGTGAGGTAGCATGTGCCTGTAATCCCAGGTACTTGGGAGGCTGAGGCAGGAGATTTGCCTGAACCTGGGAGGTGGAGGTTGCAGTGAGCCAGGATCGCGCCACTGCATTCTAGCTTGGGCAACAGAGGGAGACTCCATCTCAAAAAGAAAAAAAAAGTTTTTTATTAAGGTGTAAAAGTAGTCATGAAAACAGAAACATTAAAAATGCAACTTAGACTAACTTCATAATAAATAGTGTAGAGGTCTCCAATGTAATAAAACATGTTAGGTAGTGAATTTACAAGTGAAGACTTTACACAAGAATCCAATGAATGACAAATGTTGAAAAAATGGATTTTATTGGATTGACCTGAATTCTTGATGCATTTTTTTAAACCAACATGTCATATTAAGGCATTAGAATCATTGATGTTTTCACATCATTTTTCAAATAAAGAACAGTTGCTTTTATGGCGAACCAACTGAGATTCTCCAGAACTTTTCAGTGCAAAACTGATGAATCTGTTGTTACAAGCGTCATGGTCTAATCGGTTAGGGCACAGGCTTTGAGACCGAGCATCCTGTGTGTATATCTGAGCTCTGTCCCTTTCCAGTTTTGTGACTTTGAGTAAGTTACTTTGAACATAACATCTCTTTGCCCCACTTACCTTTTGTGCTCAGTGGTGCTAATAAGTATCTGATCTTATAGAGTTGTTATGAGGGTAAAATGCATGTAAAGTGCTGAGATGAGTGGCTGGGAAATACTAAATACTCAGCATTAGCAATTACTAAAGATAAGAGTCCAAATTCAGAGAAGGCAGTCTTGAAGTCACATTTTTTGGGTATACACAGGTACAAAATATTTTTTAAATTTATTTTTAGCACAATAGTTTATTGAATTCAAAGTAATATGAAAGGAGGAATGAAATCATTATTTAAAGGTGTTTTCCCTTTTTAGTTGATGAAGATTATATATATATTTATGTTGTACAACATGTTTTGATATCCGTGCACATTATGGAATGAGTAAACTAAACTAATTCACATATGCTTTACTTCACGTACTTATCTTTTTCTGTAGTGAGAAAAAGATTATTCTCTTAGCAATTTTTCAGTGTGTTACACGTTATTATTAACTATAGCCACCATGTCATACAATAGAACTCTTGAACTTATGCCTTTTATTTTTATTGTGTTTTAGGTTTTGGGGTACATGTGCAGAACATGTAAGATAGTTGCATAGGTACACACGTGGCAGTGTGTTTTGCTGCCTTCTGCCCCTTCTCCCACATTTGGCATTTCTCCCCATGCTATCCCTCCCCCGCTTCCCCCCCCGCTGTCTCTCCCCTATTTCCCCCAAAAAACCCCAGTGTGTAGTACTCCCTTCCCTGTGTCCATGTGTTCTCATTGTTCATCACCCGCCTATGAGTGAGAATATACGGTGTTTCATTTTCTGTTCTTGTGTCAATTTGCTAAGAATGATGTTCTCGAGATTCATCCATGTCCCTACAAAGGACACGAACTCATCATTTTTGATTGCTGCATAATATTCCATGGTGTATATGTGCCACATTTTCCCAGTCTGGACCCCTTCCTGACACCTTACACTAAAATTAACTCCAGATGGATTAAAGACTTAAACATAAGACCTGGCACCATAAAAACCCTAGAAAAAAATCTAGGCAAAACCATTCAGGACATAGGAGTAGGCAAGGACTTCATGACCAAAACACCAAAAGCATTGGCAACAAAAGCCAAAATAGACAAATGGAACCTAATCAAACTCCACAGCTTCTGCACGGCAAAAGAAGCAGTCACTAGAGTGAATCAGCAACCAACAGAATGGGAAAAAATTTTTGCAGTTTACCCATCTGACAAAGGGCTGATATCCAGAATTTACAAAGAACTCAAACAGATTTACAAGGAAAAAGCAAACAAGCCCATCCAAAAATGGGCAAAGGATATGAACAAACACTTTACAAAAGAAGACATACAAGAGGCCAACAAACATATGAACTTATGCCTTCTATCTAACTGAAATTTTATATTGTTCGACCAACATCACCCTCAGCCCCTGCCGTGATAGACGCTTGTATTGACCGTTCTACTCTCTGCTTCTGTGAGGTTGATTTGTTTAGATTCCACATCTAAGTGAGATTATGTAGTATTCATCTGGCTTATTTTATGTAGCATAATGTCCTCTAGCTTCATCTATGTCACTGCAAATTAATGATATACTCTGTTTTTCAGGTTGAATCATATTTTATTATTAAAATTAGATTACATATATCACATATTCTCAATCCGATCATCTCTGAGCGAACACTTAGATTGATTTCAGATCTTGGTTGTCTGAACAGCTCTGCAGTGGATGTGGAAATGCAGATACTATACCACACTGATTTCACGTCCTTTCGATACACGCCCCAAATTAGAATTGCTGGATCATATTTACATTTTTAACTTTTTGAGGAACTTCCATTCTGTTTTCCACAGTGGCTGTACACATTGAATTCTCATCAGCAGTGTACAAAGGTTCCCTTTTCCCCATATCCTCACTAACATTTTTTATTTCTTGCTTTATTATAGGCAGCCTAACAGGTAGGAGATGATATCTCGCTAATTGCACTTCCCTGATGATTGGTGATGTCAATATTTTTTCATAAAACTGTTGGCCGATTGTATGTCTTACTTTGAGAAATGTCTATTCAGGTCCTTTGCCCATTTTTTTAATCAGGTAATTTGTTTTCTTGCTATTGAGTTGTATTTCTTATATTATATTTTACATATTAATTTTTTACTAGATATCTGGTTCATTTCCTTCCATTCTGTAGGTTGTCTCTTCACTTTGTTGGTTATTTCCTTTGCTGTGCATAAGTTCTTTATCTTAATGCAATCCCATTTGTATATTTGTACTTTTGTTGCCTGTACTTTTGGGGTCATATTCAAAAAAATCTTTGCCTGAACCAGTATCAAGAAGATTTCCTATATGTTTTAAACGTTAATAATCTTGGGCTCAGAGAAATAGCTTAATAAGATATTGGCAAAGGCTTTTTATCAAGTGGAGCCATGGAGACTGCAAATTATAAACAGCATACCAGCAGGAAGGCAATGATGAATAGGCAGGCACACTGCTGGATGAAGCTACATGTTGTGTATGAATTTGTCTGATCTCTGTCCTAGGTTCCTGGGATGGAGCTTCTAAACATTTGGAATTTTCTGAGTAATAGAAGTATCTTTGCTATGAATAGTAGGTACCTTATGAATTTATGTTAACAAGACAATCTATAATGGGCCTTTAGATAGTTTCAGGAACGAGGCTGGCCATGCTGGAAAGGTCAACTATGCCATGAGAGGGTAGGCGTTGAGCAGCCATGTGGTATCAGATCTACCTCCTGGGAAGGGCTGGAGGTCTAGGGATTGAGTTCAGTCACTTGACTAATGATTCAATCATGCCCAGGTAATGAAACCCCAATAAAATTTCATTTTAAATACTGAAGCTCAGTTGAGTTTGCCAGTTGGTGAACATGTTTATATGCTGGGAGGGTTATGTAGCCTAATTCCATGGGAAGAGAACAGAGAAACCCCATATTCAGGACTGTTCCAGACCTTTTCCTCTATGCCTCTTCTTTTAACTGGTCCTAATTTGAATTCTTTATAATAAATTGTAACTGTAAGTATGGCAATTTCCTGAGTTCTGTGCATTTATCTAGCCAATTAAAAAACTTGAGGGGGTTATGGGAACTCCCAAATTTGTAGGCAGTTGGTCAGAAGTGCAGGAGGCCTGAGGATTCTTGAACTTACAGCTAGCATCTGACATGAGCACAGTCCTGTTGGGGATCTGTTCTGAACTCGTGGATTCTGCACTAACTCTGGGTAGTTAGCACCAGAAGTGAATTGCAGTGTTGTGCTGTATGAGTCAGCTCTTGGCACTTGTGCACTGTGTGGATGGAATTGATGGACTGGAGGACGCGTTGACCTATTTAGCATTGAAACCATGTTTTAGAAAAACAAACTTTTTAAATTTAAGGATTATTTTATGGTAGTGTAGACTGATAAAATGTGTTGATTTCAGTGCTAACAAAGCTTGAGCTAAGGGGTCTATAAGAAAGGGTCTCTGACACCATCATCCAGTGAGCCCATGAGTACACAGGCAGCAGTTAGCAGTCAACAAATGACTCCTCAACTTTATTCACTGGTTATGGTGACAGGAACAATTGTGATGCAGTCAAATTGAGCCAACAGAATACATTCATTTCCAGCTTATTCTGAAAATAAATTGGCCATATATATCTGCTTTTCCACTCTGAAATTTTCTGACCACTGAGAACATGCTCACTTCAGCGACTGAAGTTAAAGTTATTACAAAATCAGCTCACCCTGACACTTACAAGGCTGCTGAAAACCATTTCTATGATTCAGTGAAACTTACTCATGTGTCATAGCTCAACAATAGATCATGAACTCTAGATAGCCTAAAGCTGTCACTTCAGAGGTGACATTTCAAGATGTTACTGCTGAGGATGTAATATCAGGATTTTACAAGAAAGCCAAAATATGATAGACTAATTGCTGAGAGTTTTACTTTCTCCAAGAAGTAGGTGAAGTTTTTCACTCAACCAGGGAATTAGTAGACTTCATACTAGTCAGTTACATTTTAAAGCCACCTCCACATAATGCAATAAAAATGGGAAAAAAAACCATTTTCCTGAGTAGAATGTAATAAGAAAGTAGATTAGGAAACCATAAGCTGCTTTATCCCAGGCTGAAACCCTCGTAATCCTGCTGGCTTTACACCTGACAGAGAGCCAGAAGTCATCTTCAATGACTTCAGCGTTTATTTTATTTTATTTTTTAATTGCATTTTAGGTTTTGGGGTACATGTGCAGAACATGCAAGATAGTTGCATAGGTACACACGTGGCAGTGTGTTTTGCTGCCTTCTTCTCCTTCACCCACATTTGACATTTCTCCCCAGGCTATACCTCCCCCGCTCCCCACCCCACTGTCCCTCCCCTATTCCCCCTAATAGACCCCAGTGTGTAGTGCTCCCTTCCCTGTGTCCATGTGTTCTCATTGTTCATCACCCGCCTATGAGTGAGAATATGTGGTATATCATTTTCTGTTCTTGTGTCAGCTTGCTGAGAATGATGTTCTCCAGATTCCTCCATGTCCCTACAAAGGACACGAACTCATCGTTTTTGATTGCTGCATAATATTCCATGGTGTATATGTGCCACATTTTCCCAGTCCAGTCTATCATGGATGGGCATTTGGGTTGGTTCCAGGTCTTTGATATTGTAAACAGTGCTGCAATGAACATTCATGTGCATGTGTCC
>CM052652.1:6417330-6513458 GCA_028533165.1 Leontopithecus rosalia | reverse complement strand
TTTCTTTACATTGGGTTAGAACAAGTTCTTTTAACTCCCAGAAGTTTCTCATCATCCACTTTCTGAAGCCTACTGCAGATAATGGGACACAGTCCTTTTCCATCAGGGCTTGTTCCATTGCTGATAAGGAACTGCAATCCCCTGTAGAGGGAGAGGGGTTCTGATTTTGGGTATTCGCAGCCTTTTTAGGCTGGTTTCTTCCCTTTATTATGAATTTATCCATCTGTCGTCTTTACAATTACCACCCTTCTAATTAGGTTTCTGAGTGGATGCCCAGTTTATTGATTCCCAGTGCTGGAATCCAAGCAACCCACTGCGCCAGCCAAAACAGCAGCGATAAGGCTGATGGTGCTCCTCTGCCTGGGAATCTCTGGTCTGGCTTCCTTCTTGAGTCCGTAACAAGCGGCTCTGCCTTCCCGGAGCTCCAAGCATTAGTCAGTAGGGGAACCAAGCCCGTCCACTCTACACAAAGAGCTGCCGCGCCGAGAAGCCGGCAAAAGCGCTGCGCCGGCCACAAGAGTCGCGCTGGCGACCCATGGGGCCCCTCCACTGGGAATCTTCTGGTCCGTGAGTGACGAAAATTTGTCTGAAAGTGTGGCGTCCTCTCGTTCTCTGGGCTTTCACTGGGAGCTACAATCCCGAGCTGTCAGCAATCAGCCATCTCGGATCTCTTCTCCATAATGTACTTTTAAAATGTGATATATAAATGTACATATGTGTCTGTCTACACATACCCACGTGTATATATACATATATGTATATGTTATACATACCCACGTGTGTAAATATGCATGTATATATGTATATATTATAAACATATATATTTTATATTATAAAATGTTTATATTTATATGTTTATGTTATAAGCATATATGTTTATAATAGTCTACACAGACCCACATATGTATACATGTATATGTATGTATACATATGTATATTTCAGTATCAGTAATTAATTGCAACTTTAATTGTATATATATATATGAATACATATGTGGGTATGTGTACTCAGAAATATACCTTTTGAGTACAATTACATATAATATTATATAGGTAATTACATACAACTATGTGTATATTCTTTAAAATCTCTACCCTGGAGATTACTTAACATTGATATGTCCTCATCAGACAAGACAGTTACAACAAATGACTTCAAATATCACTGTTACGTCTTCACCAGAGCATTTTTAATTGGTGTAAGGAATGCTAGATAGAATATTTCATTAGTGAAATGAATAGCATTTAAAATAAATGGGTTGATGCTCGTTAATTATACAGCCACTACCTTTGCACAAACAGTGTTCTGAGAATCTGGCAAGCCCAGCGGCCTCTTAATTTAGAAGTGGTACCCTAGTTCTAGGGATGCTTGGTTCCATGCCCCACCACTTCGCAGAGAATTCTGATCCATAAGAAGGTGAGCTGCATCCTGCTGCTAGACTATTGCAACTGCTCAGTAGAACTTCTCATGCTGAGTACTTTGCCAAGTGCCTGAAGTACAAATAAATGGAACACACTTTATGACAGTTTCTGTGCTTCCTTGCAAGCCATGTGGCAGCATCTGGTTGGGAATTTGCTTTCACTGTAGCATCCCATCTGGTGGCAAGCTTGTGGAGGAAGATACTAGAGTTCTCATCAGTCTCCATATGTCTTAAGCTAGTGATACTGTCAACACAATCCTGAAAACGGCACTGATTGGCCAAGCTGGCTCAGGTTAACTGACAATAACGGGATTAAGATAGCAGTGGTGGAGATGGAGGAAAGTGAATCTACGGAAGGGGTGGATTTGATGTGGATGAGGGAAAGGGCAGAAGCGAGAATGTCGGTTTTCTGGCATAAGCAACCTGGTACATGGTGATGCAGTATACAGAGACAGGGAACGCTGGTGGCAGGGCTGGTTTGGGAGGAAGATTACAAATTCGGTTTTGGGCAGATAGGGTTTGATAGATCTGTGGGTTTGCGAAATGAAGATATTACATATGTATTTGGATAGAAGAGGTCTGGGGCTGAAGAAGTACTTGTGGGAGGCTTTAGTAAGAAGAGGTAACTGAAGCCACAGGAGGCCACGGGATGGTCTAGGTAGCTAATGACATACAAGAAAGGGAAAAGGCACTGAAGAATGCCAACGTCTAGAGGCTGAATATTGGAGCAACATACATCAGTAATGATTTTTGTGTTGTAGCTCTTAGCAAATATGTGTCATTTTATGTAACTTTAGGAACTGATAGCAAAATTTATTTTCAGGTAAGCTGGCTTTATTTGGGAAAATGCATTGATAAGCCAACTGAGATAGACAGTGCTGAAGTAGACTCAATGGCATACTTACGCTATGAAATAGCATCACAGAATGGCCGTGCAGGAGATTTAAATCTTTTGTTTTGCTTTTTAAAGAAGAGAAGAGGACATAGGAGGCAGCCCGATGGAGAGAGGCCAGGTTGGTGGGGTAAGTAAAACATCTCAGTGGAAGGACAACTGAAAGAAGGTTGCCTGCTCTTCCATTTACAGCTGTTCATGATGCTGCACCATAACTGAGTTTTTTGTCTCTTTGTTTCATTTTGTTTGAAACCAGAGAAGAAGCTTATGAGTGACGATGACCAGGTCCATGCATGTTTGTGATTTTCTACAATGTCAGACTTTTACTGATGCTGTTTCAATCATGAAAGCCATGAGCTCCACGGAGTTCCCAAGGAGGCAATTCCCCTGAGTACTTCCTAGTCACTAGGTAATCAGAGCCACAGGCACACAAGCTCAAGCCACCCCACAAGTCAGTCAATACTGCAAACTATACATAATAGTATACTTCATCAGGACATAAATGTTACAGATTAAACATTACACAGCAAACAAAGTAACATTTTACAAGAGAAAGGGGATAGAAAAAAGGGTTAACAAACTAATCCAGGAAGAATGATGTGAACAAAAAGAATATCCTGATCTGGGCCTGGAGGTCCCTCGGTCTTGTAAGGAAGAGCCTTTGATGTGGGTGGAGTCTTCAGCGCCAGATGCTACGTATTTATCACAAGGGAAAGAAAGATGGTGTCTGTTAAGATGGCTGTTTCAAGCTGCTGAAATCCTGCTTTTTAAGGCCACAGAATCTTCTGATGAGGACTGATGGAGGAGGAGCATGCTTGGTTACGTCCTTATCTGGTTGGATGCGGTCCTTATTGATCAGGCCAAACATCTGGTCCCTGTTGGTAGAGTGCTTTTTGAAATGTAAGATGGAGTCTTTTTCTAAGATGGACTTACTTAGGTCAAGGGTGCTCTATACAGAGCTGACTTTCATGTTGGGGTCAAAGCGACAAGGAACAAAGGCAGGATATGGATATACACAAAAGCAGTGGTTGAGACAGCCATTAAAAATAGCACTTTTTACCCCAGGAATTTGCAGAAATTTGAGGACTGGCTTTGAACACTGATAAACTGTGAAATCGAAGGACTTATTTACTAAAGATTTTGAAGGATAAGCATATCGATCATCTCATATCTCTGTTATACATATTTTAACTTATCTCTTTGTATTATTTTCAAGTAGCTAATAATAGTCACAAGTTCAACAATGCAAAAGGCACATAAAATAAGTCTCCCTCTCATCCTGTCTTTTATCCAAAGGGAACCATTATCATCTGTTTCTTATTTATCTTTCCAGAAACATTCAATTGCAGAAAGCAATTACATGTATATCCTTTTAAAATGTTATCAGAAATGTTGGCATACTGTATAAACTCTTCCACGTCTTGCTTTTTTCCTCTTAAAGGACACTGAAGTGCTTTCCATATCAGTACAGAAAAGCTGCCTTATGAAAGGCTATATCATTTTCTACATATGGATTTACCATAACCTATTTGAGAAATTCCCAGTTGATGGTCATTTAAGTTGCTTCCAGACTTTCACTATTGTTGAAAATGCCTCAATAAAAACATTGTCCACAATTATTTGGTGCGTGTGCAAACCAAAATAATTCTTCTTGACAAAACAGTTAAAAATTTCCTTCTCATCATGAAAAGGGGCATAACAGGGAGGAGGCAGTTTCCAGAGAGAACATAGATAAAGGTTCAGAAAGCTCAGCTTGAAATCTCAGTGATCTGCAGCAGCAAAATCACAGGCACATGTTTCAGGGCCTCTGGAGGAAAGCAAAACATTGCAGAGTAATACACTAATTAAGACTTAGGACTAGGGATCTGTGTTTTGGAAGAAGACATTCTAAAGTGTATCAAAGTCACAGGACAAAGCCATGTGGATCACAGAGAAGACAAACTAAACCAGCAAGAACCATTCCCTCAGCTTCCATGGAAAAGGGGGATCAGCGGATCTTCAGAAGAATTTCAGACAGGGCTCAGAAACTGCATTTTGTGTCTAGCTTTTATTGTCAAGTATTGATATAGTATTTATAACAAATATTTTTAGATGTTTTATAATGTCTGGAGTTCCTCTAGAGAAGTAAGGGCAAATAAATTCAAAACCTAGCAGAAGACAAGAAATAACTAAGATCAGAGCAGAACTGAAGGACACAGAGACATGAAAAACCCTTCAAAAACATCAATGAATCCAGGGCTGTTTTTTTTGAAAAAATAAAAAAAAAACAGATAGACTGCTAGCCAGACTAATAAAGAACAAAAGAGAGAAGAATCAAATAGGCACAATAAAAACCAAAGTTTAGGGTTAATATGAACCAAATCGGAATGAACATTCTTACACAATCTTTTTGTGAACATAGTTTTGTTTTTTGGCACAAATATCTAGGAAGGGAATTACCATGGTTCACTTAATAAAAATGTACCTAGTGTTTTTCCAGCCATGTGTCCATATACTCAGCCACATTTGGTGTTGCCAATATTTTATGTTTTAGTTTTCTAGTGTAAGTTAAGCAGCATTTCATTGTGGTTCTTGAAGTTTCATCTTCTTCTCAACTAATGATGCTGAACACCTTTTCAGTGTAATTGGTCACTGGTGTATCATCTTTTGGGAAATGCCCCATTCAAGTTTTTACCCTTTAAAAATTGGGTTGCCCTTTCCATTATTCATTTGAGAGAGTCATGTATGTACTCAACGTAAGGTCTGACTGCACCATGGACAGCATGGCAACCCCCGTGACCCGAACGTACACTTTTGAAGGGCCTTCTGGAATTAGAAAACCTGAAGTAGTTGGAAAATCATGAAAAATGGAAGGACGATCAACCCCTGTGGCACTTAACTAACCTGAGACATTCGCCTCAGTTGACAGGGCCATTGGACTTTATAACTGAACTTGTTCGACCTCCTGACTCCTCACCCTATGATCCTCTCCCAGATTGCAAAAAACCGCCCTAAACTGTAACTTCTGTAACTTTCCATTGTTTATCCCAAACCTATAAAACCATCTCCTATGGCTCCACCCTCCGCTGACTCTCTTTTTGGACTCAGCCCGCTCACACAATAATAATATTCAAGGCTGTGAATAAACAGCCTTGTTGCTCACACAAAGCCTGTTTAGAGGGGTCTCTTCATTCAGAGCACGAGCTTTAACACTCAGAATACAAGTTCTTTAACAGATATGTAACTTTTTCCAGTCTTTGACACATTTTTTTCATTTTCTTAATGTTGATTTTTGAAGAGCAGAACATTGTAATAGACCATCTTTCTTCATACCTTTTTAATTCGTCTGTGCAGAATTCTTTACATGGGAGGAACTTCTTCCTTGTCTTTGAAAATCAGTTCACATATAATATGATAATCACTGATTCTCCTGTCATTTTTCTCCATAAGCTTATGACTGACTTGAGAGCATGGGCTGTGTTTTATTTAGTGTTTTATGTCTAGTAGAATACCTACCAAGTAGCAGGTGTCCAATGATGAGAGTCAATTACATTTCATGAGTTCACTGCCTTGCATGTCATTTTCTCTTCCTGAAAGCAAGGTAAACTCCTCACTTACTGCAGAGGCATGTGAAAGCAATGACAGCTTTTAAGTTTGTGAAAATTGATATTTTTTATTGCCTCTCAAGTGTGTATCTGTAAGAATCCTGTGAATATATGCTTTTCACTGACTTTGTTATTACTTTATGAATCCTGATTTTCATTTGGAAAGCAGTATATGGAATTCTTAATAACTTAGATGTTCCTAATGAAACGCTGGGACATCCTGGGGAAAAAAAATTATATGACTAGCCAGAATTTGCCCTAAAAGAATTTTTCATTTGACTTTACCATGCAGAGTGGCTGACCTTTTATTTCAGTGAGGCTCACTAATGTCAAAAATCACATGAACTGCATAAAAATGACAATGTCATCATTAAATCTGTCCAAAGAATTAGACCTTAATGATTTCCCTAGAGAACTCCAACTTGATAATGGGAGCTAAGAAGTCACAACACTATTCTGACAGGAAGGTGCAGCTAAAAGAAATTTGAAAAGCACCAGCTACACATGATAATAATGGGCTAATTGAGAAAGCAAAGTGCAATCTTTTCTTCTCTGCTGGAAGCTACAGAATGGAGAAGTCCTTGCTCAGCAGACAATGAGACACAATCAAATCACATTCAGCACATTTTGAATTAAGCATTCGAGAGTGGAATGACTTTCTCCACACCAACAAAGCCTCAGAAAGTCTAGAATGTTATTGGCCAGATCCCGTATTGTTCATCCAGAGCAGCATGGATTCTCATCCTGCAATGATTAAAAGTACCAGAAGCAAGTGAAATACTCAGATATTCAAATTAAATTGATAGATATGTATAGATAGCATAGAAAATATAGTTACATGTATAAATAGCCAGAATGTTCAATTTCCAAATCTCAAAAGTACAATGAATTTAGAAGCTAATTGAAACTGAATTCTTAAGGATTTGCTACAATAACTCAGGCTTACTAAACAAAAGGCTAGATCCACTATCTAGTATGCATTCTTTGCTCCTGAAGGAGCTAGTTTTTGTTATTTGTCATTTATATTATTGGTTGGGACAGGGTCTTGCTCTGTTGCTCAGGCTGGAGTGCAGTGTCGCAATCTCGGCTTACTGCAACCTCCACCTCCTGGGTTCAAGCTATTCTTGTACTTCAGCGCCCTGGGTAGCTGGGATTACAGGAGTTTACCACTATACCCAGCTAATTTTTGTGTGTGTGTGTATTTTTAGTAATGATGGAGTTTCGCCATGTTGGCCAGGCTGGTCTCGAACTCCTGGCCTCATGTGACATCCCCACCTTAGCTGGGATTACAGGCATGGATGGGCCATTGTGTCTGGCCCGGACAGACCTAGTTCTGTTCGGGGGCCATGTGAGAGTCCAAATCTTTCTCTTTAGTGAAGGCTTTCTGCTTGAGGGGCAGGGCTATGAGATAAACTTTTTCAAATGGCCAACATCCCTGAAAGATAATGATATAAAATTGCCCCGGCGCAGAAGTACAGAAGAAACCCAGCACTTTGTAGAAGCTGGAGGAACATTAAGTCATTGGCAGCTGTGACAACTGTGTCATCATGCTGGAGACTGTGGGTCCAGTCACCTCCTGAACCACAATCTGGCTCTTGTTGCCCTAAATAACCTCTCAATACCACCTATATTCTCAAACTTAATACAAGACAGACCTGAAGTTCTTCTCTCCTAGGAATTTGGCCGTGATTGAAATGGAATAAGCAGGAGGTTAGAATTCTGGTTGCAAATAATTCAGGCTGAAAGCAGAAACTGTCTTACTCATCTTTAATACACTGGCTCATAGAACAGTGCCTGGTTGGATGATTAGTGAATGAATTAATGAGAGATCTTAAAAGAGAAAAGGACGTTTTACAGGACTATAGTAGTTGAGGAGCTACATCTAAGAAATTAAAGAAGCAAATCCAATAACTGAATTAACACTCCATGACTCATCTAGCTATTGATCAAAGAGAGAATTTATTCACAGAGATTTCCAAATACAAACAAAATAGCACTTTAAAATTTTTTACAAAATGAATATAGAAATCAATGTGGTACAGCACAGTACAATAATGGACAAAAGAAAACGTGATCCAATGACTGAAAAATGTCTCTCATCACTCTCAGATCTTCGGCTGAATTCTCTCCTACCATGGACAGAAAGTTGCCCCTTTACTTCATAAGAATATCATAGCAGAAGCTACGCAGAGAAATATTGCATATAGTTGAATAACATTGAAATACAAAAGCTTAACTCTAAATTTCTGCATAAACACTGGAAACAGGAACTAAATTAGAGTTTATGCAGGATATACAAAATACTGATAGTTTGGCTTATCAGTCCACTTATTAGGTTTAATGTATGCTTTATAAAGTGATAATACTGTATTTTAAACACATATTAAAACGAAAACAGAGGAGTAATGCACCACTATGCCTCCCGTACAGTCTGTGCGACAAGCCACATGTTTGTGCACGGGCGTGTGTGGGGATGCATACGTCTGTAATGTGCTTGTGTGCTTTCAGGAGTGTCGGGACCTACAGGGGACATCTTTGGGGGTACCCTGCTTCCCAACATAACACTGTTTCTACGAGCCCTTTTGATTTTGAGTCCTCACCTTAAAAAAACAAAAACAAAAACAAAACCCTTGCTTGCATATACAGATTTGCTGTGTGTGTGTGTGTGTGTGTGTGTGTTGTACGTTAATAACACTGTGTGGAATGGAAACGCCCGATGCCCTGCAATATTTTTAGCCTTTGGTCCATTTGTCTCCATCATTCTACACTTTGTTTTTTCACTAATCTCCTACACCCCTTCGCTTCTGTATCATGTTCCTGATTTTATCGGGTTTCATGTTACTAGCATTGTGTTGGATCAGAACTACTATTCCGTCTCTTGAAGGTAGCTGGATGTTTTGACCTCTCCAAGCCCCTTTGGCCCGTCTTCTCCTCTGTCTGCTCTTGGTGGTTCCATCTCAGTATGGGTAGTGCTTCTGTTTCTTGCCTGAAAAGCAAGCCAGCCATGTGCACAGCAGCATGGCAGCAGTGGCACCTGCTCCAGTGCAGTAGTAGGCCCAGCCGATTTCACACTTCCCTAGGGACAAAGGAAGGGGAGAGAAGAAAGTCACAGATGAGGATGATTTTGCAGGAGGCTTTCTTATTGTTTCCAATGCGGGGGTTCTTCAACACCCATTTAGGAATATGGCATCCTCGCTTAAATGGCATGATAATGTGCTCAAAAGTTATCTTGAATGAAGAAAGCAAGAAAGTCTGGGTGCATTTCAGAAGGATCTCAAGGTCCACGTCTCATGCTGGCTAAGAAACCTCGAGTTCCCTCTACCAATATCCACACCCTGGCCAAAAAAAGAGGAATGGCAGCAACTAGGATAGGAGATGAAGGCGTTAATTCTAATTTAAATCACCCAAGCTCACATGCATAACAAAGTACTTTAGGGAAAACGTCTAAATATTGGTGCAATCCTTCTGCAAAAGGGCCACTTAGAGGAGGCAACCCATCTGAAGGCTAATGGCTAATGCTAAGGTGAATACTGCTGTTTATGTGGAACCCTCATGTGACTTACACTCTCCTGTCGGAGTCAGAAAACAGAAACTCCCAGATTCTTCTGTGAGCAACACTCACCTCGAGGATAAAGTGTCATTTAAATGAAAATATAATGACAAGGGTCCAAAGGGGTCCTGATTTCTCAGTGGATTAGTCTTAATAGTCATAACACATGCAAAATATTAAAAATATAATTAGTACTGTCGTGGTCAATTCTTTTATCAACATCATAAGGTTGAATACTAGCTCAGCACGGTTGACAAAAGAGCTTCTCGGCATTTAAAGAAGTTGGTGACTTACCCAGTCATGTGCTTATAATTTGGAATAAACTGAGCCAGGACTCAAACCCGGGTTCCGGATCCCAAGCATAGGCCGGTATCCCCAAATACCCCATTTGGGTTGATGGAATGGGTTTCTGCATTCATTAGGCTTTTCTTTCTTAATGACATCCAAGCTATTCTTTTTGTGTGCACAGTAAAGAAGGCCTCTGTATCCTCTACCGGACACTGTACTTTCTGCTCCAATTCTAATTCCTTTCTCAGCTGGTCTTACCTTATCAGACGATGCTCCAACAGCAACCACGTTCCTCCCTTTGGTTCTGCTTTTGCATTATATTAGATACAAAGACAAACACCAAGACATTTGGATTTTACAGTCACTGAACATAAAAACTATAGATTGAAAAGTCACATCCCTTCTTTTCACAAGTCGGCCTGCAGGAAAGGAGCCTGTCGCTTGGCAAGAGTGACACCAGCTTGATGTGAAACCTCAATGACGACCAACGTCTGACTCCTGCACACCGAGGTGCTCCCACAGGTAGATAACCTCTCATGAAGAAACAACGCCCGTGGCACAGATGACCTTTCATAGAGATGTTTATCTCATCTCCCCAGAGCTCACAAGTTTTGGCAAGAAAGTGTGAGATGTGACCAGCTGCATGTGTTTGTACCTAAAAGCTTGCTGTATCAAGGTTGCTTTCTGGAGGCCAGGTGCAAGGATCCACCATCTTGCAGCTGCCTGAGACATGGCTTCTGTCTGTAAGTCCCTAGGAAATGTTTCTTTCTGAGCAACTGAACTTGTCAGCCTCTTTCCTCACCTCTTTTTTCAGCCTCTCCGCTTCCTCAGCCTATGGGGTTAGGTTTGCATAGACCTGCTTACTACGGAACACAGTCATTTTACCTTGTTCGGTTGTGAAAAATGAATTACTTCTCTGCTGAAAATTACCAAGACTGTTAGGTATAACATGCAACTGAACTTCAAATCTCCGCTGGGCATTTACTGGAGAAGTAGTTAGCATGTGCCCCATGCACGGATAAAAAGGCAAGATAAGGCAGAGCTAAGGGAGTTATTGGCTTGTGGTCACCATGTGTCAACAGCAGCAACGTTTGATCAAGAGCCTCCACATCTGACAAGTTCTGAGGCCATGACCTAAGCACACAGACATGGAGCTACGTTGTGCCGTCCTTGATTTCTCTGTGTGTCATCCTTGATTTCTCCCTTTCCACATCCAGTCAACAATAAAAAAATAGCAAATGTGTATTGATGACCATTTTCTCAAAATTGTCAGAGCTTCACGTGGAGTAAAACTGCTTAAATTCTCATAGGAGCACAATGTGGCAGGTATATGACTATCATTCCCATCTTTCAGAAGGGAAGACTGAGGCCAAGGAAGGTTTGGTAACCTGCTCAAGGACTTCCCATTAAAGAGTAGCAAGTCCTCTGCCACTCTCCCTGATGCCTATCCTGTATTCTGCCCCTTCTCAAATGCCGGCATCATCCCCCAGGCAGTCTCATCTGCTGTCATTGCTCCCTTGTCTCCCGCCTTCTACTTATGTCATCACCAACAGCAAGGTAGGCAGCTGTTTTTTAAAAAGTCAAGATCAAGCCACATTCAACCTTCAAACACTCTAATGACTCAGCACTTTGGGAGGTTAAGGCAGGGGGATCACTTGAGGTCACGAGTTTGAGACCAGCCTAGCCAACATGGTGAAACCTTGTCTCTACTAAAAATACAAAAATTAGCCTGGTGTGGTGGCCCACACATGAGAATCACATGGGAGGTGGAGGTTGTAGTGAGCTAAGACAGCGCCACTGCCCTGCAGCCTGGGTGGCAGAGTGAAACTCTGTCTCAAAGAAAAGAAAGAAAAGAAAAAGAAGAAAAGAAAAGAAAAGAAAAGAAAATGAAAGGAAAGGAAAGAAAAGAAAAGGAAAGAAAAGCCCCTCTAACGAATTATCAAAACTCAATGTCCTTCCCAGCCTGTGAGGCTTTAGAAGTCTGCTGACCTCTCAGACCTCATGACCACTCTCTCCTGTGTTTTTCCTCTGGCCACACTAACCACTTTTTCTGGAGCATATCAGGCTTGTCGCTGGCATGAGAGTGTCATACTTATGATTCCTTCCATGCAGAAATTCCACTTCCAGATTGTGGAAATGCCAGGCCTATGACAAGCACCTAATAAATAATTGTTGAATGAAAGGCAAGGTAAAAGAAGAGCAGAAAGGAAGCAAAGCAAGCAGACAGCTAATACCTGAAAAACAGTAAATATAGGATTTTATTTTAACAGTAACTCTAGTCCTGTTTTGGCACTGACATTTTGGAGAGAACTTCCCGAACCAAGTACGTATTTCTGGCCTCATGGAGAGTGTGTTAAATTTAACGGGATAATAGATTCTGAAAGATCACATCTCCACCTCTGGGTAAATCACACTGGCACAATGACCTCCATTAATACTGATAGAGAGAATAAGCATTTTTCATGGGTAACCGAGTCCCCCTTCATAGGTCAGATTTGATGACAACCACAGGCTACTGTGGTTGTGAGTCTTGGGAATAATCTCCATTTTGAATTATTCTTTAGCTGGATTAGATAAATCTAGGAGGGAGAATTAATAGGTAGAGAAGAAATGGCCAATGGTTTAGAACCTTTCAAAGAGATGGCAAAATTTGTGGCCCATCTGTTTAGCACAGGGCTCATAATTTAGAATACAACAATTGTTTATTATTAATAATGTACTGACCTATACAGTGTCATGACCTAACATGAAAATTAGAGTATATAATTCTTTATTCTTTGGCACTTCAGAAAATGTGCTGAGCCTAATTATTTGAAAACAGTTATGTGACAGTAGACACATTTATTAAACAAAGATGGAAAAAGAAGCTAGTAAAGGACTGGCTATCCGAGGACCAAGGAGAGAAAGGATAATTGGTCTTGCTTTTGTTTTTGGCAGAGAAGTCAATAAAATAGCAGAAGTTTAAATGTCAGAGTCTTGAAAATGGCAGGAGAGCTACAGCCAACGCTGTAGATTCTTCAGCCAGTTCCTCTGGGTCCCTTTGCTGGTTCTGGACTCTCGATCTCCAGCTCCAGTTTGTGCTTTGCTCCTAACAGCTCATATTTGCAGCACTCTTCGGAGGACCCATGGTTGACTGATGTTACTCTGCCGCAGCTCTCTGACAGCTGACATGCCCCTGGCATGACTTGTGGCCAGTGATGGACTTGTACTGGAGCGGGCACTGTACTGGCTTTCTTCCCTCCAGGTGGAACAAAGTCTGCAGTGCAATGAATGCTCCCAGCACGGTGAGTTCAGGCTGAAGCCGAACTCTCACGACAACCTGCACCCTGCTGGGAGTTCACTCCTTCCCTACCTTGCTTTTCCACTTCCCCACTGGCTTTTCCTTGGCACATTTCCTCAATCATATGAAGAAAAATCCTCATCTCAGTATCTACTCTAGGGAACCAGCTCTAAGACGGGAGTGAATGCACAAAGACTTTCTTACTTTTCTTTATCAAGGGATCTGTAAGTTTCTATTGTCAGAAGCTAAGCCACCCACTCACCTCCCCAAGACCTGCCATCTCCAGAAAGAGGCAGAGCAGCGCTCTCAATACCAGCTGTCTCCCATTCTCCCCACGCTACCTTCTTCCTAGGGTAAAGCCAACTCCTTGTCTTGCTCAGATGTAATTATAATTTCTAGTAATTGTTGTATCTGGATCCACTCTTGTTTATGTCATAAAACAGTTAATGCGTCAGGCCAAACGTCTATTAGATGAAAACTGGCAGGAAATTAAGCAAAGATCTTTAAAGAGTGTACCATAATAGGAGAAAATGTTTGAGGGTAGAAGAAAATATGGCCACCAATCGGACATATATGCAAGTTTGTGTATATGATTTACAAAATTTGGGGTTAAAATTCAACAACTAAGGTCCCAAATGAGCTGTTAATGTTCAATTTGAATTACAAGAAAAAGAGTCCTTCATTTAGGACATGAAGCCTTTTTCATTTACTAAGTAATTTATAAACTATCATTAAATCAAAAAGTGATTTAATATAAATTTGCTCTAATATTACAAATTATGTTGAGATATAGCCAGCCAATAAAACTAGCCTCAAAAAATATACAAGAGTACATACACATACACATCTTTGGAGAAACAAAAAATCGTCAAGATCAGTCTAGTAAGAGTGAGGTGTGTCAGAGAATTTAAGCAAATCTGAAAAAATACCGTCATCTCATCCTGATTCTTTATTTTCTTCTTCCCTTCCTTTTTCCTTTCCCCACTCTCTCTCTCAATTTATTCATTGATTCAACAAACATTCATTGAATGCCAGCTCCAACCTTGATTGAATCACTGGGCACTGGGAGCCCTTTTGGGAATAATATAGATGTAATTCCTGCTATCAAGAAGCTTATTGTCTAGTCAAGGAAATAAGCATTAAGCAATACTGAGACACTTATACACTGATAATTGCGATATGCGCTTTGAAGAAAAAATTCAGGATGCGAAGGCAGCACATCATAAGGGATCTATGTGGCGTGCTCAGGTCAGTGAAAGAGAGCCACATCAGAAGTAAAACCCAAGCCAAGACCTGCAGATGTTCAGCAGTGAGCCAAGCATGAATGTAGGGGGCCAGGAAACAGTGTGCCTGGACTGAGGGGATGAAAAATGTAATGGAGAAATGGGACACAGATCTGGGTCTTGCTGAAGTATTATTGCTCAAGTAAGAGATGGATGCCATTTTGGATGTAAAGAAAAAGATGGGTTTGGGTGTGACCACTTCCAGAGTTCGAGAGCTTGAAGCCTGAAAATTTCCTCTTCAAAACTGTCATTTGTATTTTTGGATAGGAATATGAGGTGTTCAACAGTCACAAGTAAATCTTAAGCTCCTGTTACCTATTTTGCTATATTATAGAAGGTGGAGACGGAGCAGGGAACAATACAGAGTCTTTGGTCTCATGAAGCTTACTTTCCAGAGCATATCACTCACATCAGCTGTATTATTCTGAAACATTCCTAGGATATTACGCACATGTTTTGTAGAAACTCAGTTCAATGAAATAAACCAGATACAACAGGATTTTTTTTTCACAAAACTATAAATGTGAAAGCAAAACATTCAGAATCCTGTGGGAGATTAAGGGTTTAGCAGGCACCAGCTTGTCACCTTGAACTTCTCCAAAGGAAAAGGAAAACTAGATTTTTCTCTCAAAGCATCATCCTATTATTGTTAAAACCCATGTGCTCCACAATGAGAAATTAGCACCATGTTTACAGTCATAGGAAAAAAGTGTTTCTGCATACTTTTCATGAGTAGTAATGGGACTAAATAAAACCAGGAAATGCAGGGCCAGTCCTCCACCACCTCTCCCTACCCCTGTCATGGCAATAAATGCTTGTTATTATAATACAGACAGAAAGCGTTTTTCCAGAGGGCAAGTTTTGTCTGTGATCCTTTCAGGAAATTAGAGAAGCAAATCTGCTTAAACTTTCCCTTTTGCTCTCTGTAATGCTCCATCAAACAGGACTCCAAGCTTGCTTGGTTGGCAAATTGCTGCTTTCAACAATGGGGAATACTATTCTTGACAGATAAAATAGAGGTTAATGGGACAGAAAGCAGCCTACCATAGCCACCTGCCAAGCTGATAGGAAAAGACTGGCGGAACTCCAGCACAGCCCTCGAGTAGAGATAGGGGTGGGAGGGACGTAACTGAGTTTTTAGGGTGGCTCAAATTAGTTTTTAGTATAGTTTTTGGAAGTTTTGGGGACAGAGAGGTACAAAGAATCCAGTCTTATTACATACAATAATGGAATTCTGGTGAGCTTTTCATCTTTAAGGACACTGGAGTTTAACCATTAATATGTTCTATTAGCATTTTGGATCCTACCAAGTGTGACTGCCTGCTGGTTTCAGTGCTCTATCCAGGCACTCAGTATGATGAGCAGGTCACAGCAACCAATACACATTTGTGGTATGAATGGATATTAGACATTGTTCTTGTAGTAAGACTATAAATACAAAATCAATAGTCATATAACAGCTGTCACGTATAGACTGCGAGTGAGGGGCCATAAGTGGTCTCTCCTTGAATCATTTTTGTCTAGGTTCCTTGATCTGTTTATACTTTCTCAACATTATTCTCACTTTGAAAATGTAGAAACTGAAGGATAAGTAACTTACCCAGTATCTCAGATAAATAACAAAGCTTGAACTTGGAACTTGGGTCAAGCTGATTCCAGAGTTTTTTCCTGTGCTCAGATAATGTATAAGAAAGATCTAATCAAATGCATTTTTCTCACTTGTTAAATAGCACTTGTCTTGGCACTTATATGCCAAGAAAAAAAAGTATTTTATCTTATCCCTTCAATTTGCCAGTCTTCCTAAAAGAATACCTGCTGTTAAAGTGAACTAAATATGGCCTGAGAAGAAGTCCGTACTTCTATATTTGAGTCCTTGTGGACGAACAGTAACCTAGCTTAACAGGCAGACAAGATTGAAAACCTAGCTTTGGAGTATACACCCGTAACAACCGCTGAGTCTTGGCCAATCCCAGCAGCCAGACTTCAACCATTCATACACTGCTGAGTGTTCAACCCGTATTCAAATAAGGCAAACACCAAACTGTAGTCAATCCGGTTGTTTCTGTACCTCACTTCCGATTTTTGCATGTCACTTTCTTTTTTTGTCTATAAATTTGTGCTGACCACAAGGCACCCCTGCAGTCTGTCTGAATCTGCTGTGATTCTGGGGGGCTGCCTGATTTGCAAATAGTTCATTGCTCAATTAAAATCCTTGAAGTTTAATTCAGGCGAAGTCTTTCTTTGAACAATGCCCATGTTCAGTTTGCATTGTTACCAAGTACTAAACGTCTGCACCTTGCAAAGACTCAACAGCCCCCAATTCCTGAGCCAATGAAACCACACTTGGCACTTCTGGCATTGCATCTTCTTTAAGGATGTGGAAAGCTGATGCCTAAAATAAGCTTGCTTGAGGAATTCAGATAACTGATGCTCCCTGCAGGAGAACCTGGCTCTCGAAATGCTCCCAGACTGAGTGCTGTTGACCCTTCCCTGACTCTGTCTAAACCCTAGCTGATGAAGGGCTTCAGCTCCTGGGTACACTTTGGTTCCCCTCCAGAGCTGCTGTCTGCCTCCGAACCCTTAGAAGTTTGGCTGTTGCACCATACCATCTGACTTTCACCCAGAGACTCCATGGTAGCTCACTCCACTGTGTAGAGTATTGCTCTGGAAAGCGCAGCACAGGACACTGTAACTCAGGCAGTTCCTGCCCTCTGACTGCATGCCACTTTCACAAAACCTCCACGTTTATAGTGCCTTTCCTTGAACTTGAGCTCCATGGAGTCCCCATTTATTTCTCTTTCCCCACAAGGTCACTGCTGAGCACTCAGAATGCCTTGTAGCCGTATTGCCTGAGTCAGGATATGAGAAGCTGACTTCATTTATCCAGGTAGAATATCTTTCATCTGTGATATTTTGAAAATTTTAACATGTTAATATTTAAATGTAAAGTTTGGGTAAAGAAGAAGCAGGCATATTAGATTTTTGTCCTTGTTGCCATATTAATAATAAAGCAGGAAAGTTGAAGGATCAGTGAAAAGAGGAAAAACATTTATATTTTTAAATACCATGGAAAAAGTTTGATAGGCCTTTTTCCTCTTGAATAAGTAACTTCATACCTAATCATATTTATACTAGCTTGTTTGCATATGCATTAAAATAAAGAACAAAAAAGATCTGTCATGGAACCAATTCCATTTGCTTTTGTGAAGTTACTAAACAAAGGTGTCACTAGTAAATAAACAAAAAAAAACCAAAAAACAGGCATTGAACCTTTGACCTAAACATACAACAGCTTTAAATCAAACTTTTTTGGTGGGGGGGATGGAATATCGCTCTGTGGTCCAGGCTGGAAGTGCAGTGGTGGGATCTTGGCTCAAAGCAACTATGGCCTCCCTTGTTCAAGAGATTCTCCTGCTTCCGCCTCCCGAGTAGCTGGGATTACAGGCATACTCCACCATGACTGGCTAATTTTTATATTTTTAGTAAAGATGGGGTTTCATTATGTTGGCCAGGATGGTCTCAAACTGCTGACCCCAGATGATCTACCTGCCTTGGCTTCCCAAAGTGCGGGGATTACAGGCATGAGCCACCATGTCTGGTCCTAAATAAAGTTTTAAAGAGACCAGTAGTAAAAATGATGTGTCATGTGCCTGTAAAGAGAAGACCACCCAAACTTGGTTGGTGGGCAGAAAATGCAGAAGTAAAAAGGCTGAGAGAAGAATGTTTGTGGGGTGCAGCTCTTTTAAAAAGCTCCTTTAGGGCCGGGCATGTTGGCTCATATCTGTAATCCCAGCATTTTGGGAGGCTGAGGTGGGCGGATCACAAGGTCAAAAGATGAAGACCATCCAGACTAACATGGTGAAACCCTGTCTTTACTAAAAATACAAAATTTTAGCTGGGCGTGGTGGCATGCACCTGTAATCCCAGCTACTTGGGAGGCTGAGACAGGATAATTGCTTGAACCTGGGAGGCAGAGGTTGTAGTGAGCCAAGATCCCGCCACTGCACTCTAGCCTGGGCAACAGAGGCAACAGAGAGAGACTTCGTCTCAAAAAAAAAATAAAAGCTCCTTTGCTTGTTTATGTCTGTTTATTTCAGTAAGTATAAACTCACATTGATTGTCAGGGTTGTCCTGTACACAACTCCAAGGGATCTATTTATTTTGCATTTTATGCACTTCCTAATGGATATGCCATCAGGGTGGAGGGGGGCAGGCAGTGCTGCACACAAGTATAATAGGAATAGCACTCCCTGCACAGTATTCCCCAAAAGAATAGGTAGTGAGGAGGTGTATGTAATGGTAGAATCCCCCAAATCCCATGCATTGAGTTTATTTACAAAATATCCCAGGAGGCACTGCCATCTTAATACCTCCTAAGTCATCATAGCAGCACTATAGTGGGTAGGACCAGCACTTCCCCTCAAAAACTGCAGCTCTCCACTGCTGCTGTGAATGCACTGAAATACAAAAGAAGTGTGCCATTGAATAAGAGCTTACCTGCCAGCCCTTACATTTATTGGCTATCTACTGGATTGCAGCCTGAATTACACCACCAAACAAAAATTCTGGCAGCACACATCACTGGTGAAACCCAGCACAAAAATCTAGCCACAAATAAAGATCCTGAACAGAGCTTGGGCCTCTGACAGCACCCAGAAATGAAGCCAATTGTTTATACGTAACATGCACCACAGTTAAATCATCAGAGAAAAAAGAAAAAAGCCCCACCCAAACAACAGCAATTTCAAAAAAATAAAAGAACACCAGCCCTCGTCAGTGAAAAATAATCAGGCAAGAACTCTGGCAATTCAGAAAGTCAGAGGGTCTCTGTACTCCCAAATGATTGTACTAGCTCCCCAGAAATGGTTGCTATCCAGATGGAAACAGCTCAAATAGAACACATAGAATTCAGAATATGGATAGGAAAGAAGTTCAACGAGATTCAGCAGAAAGTTAAAATCCAATCCCCCCCCAAAAAACAGTAAAATAATCCAAGAGTTGAAATAAAACATAGCCATTTCAAGAAAGAACCAAACTGAACTTGTAAAACTGAAAAATTCACTACACAAATTTCATAATACAGTTGGAAGTATTAACAGCAGAAGAGACCAAGCTGAGAAAAGAATCTCAAGGGTTCAAAGACCGGTCTGATGAGTAACTCACTCAGGCAAAAATAAAGAAAAAGGAAGTAAAAAGAATGAACAAAACTTTTGAGAAATATGGGACTATGTAAGGAGACCAAACCTATGACTCATTGGCATTCCTGAGAAAGGAGAGAGAATAAGCAATTTGGAAAACATCGTTGATGATAAAGTCTATGAAAGTTTCCACAATCTCACTAGGGAGGTCGATATTCAAACTCAAAAAATTCTACGAACACCAGCAAGATGCATAGTGATCAGACTCTCCAAGGTTGACATGAAAGGAAAAATCTTAAAGGCCATTACATAAAAGGGTCAGCTCACTTACAAAGGGAGCCTCATCAGGCTAACAGTGGATTTCTTAGCAGAAACCTTCCAAGCCAGGAAAGATTAGGGCCTATTTTAGGTATTCTTAAAGAAAACAAATTCTAACCAAGAATTTCATATCAAACCAAACTAAGCTTCACAAGCAAAAGAGAAATAACCTGCTTCCACAAAAACACACTTAAGTACCTAACACACATCCTATAAAATAATCACACAATTAAGTACACAAAACAACCAACTAACAACATGATGACATGATCAAAACCTCACCTATCAATGTAAACCTTGAATGTAAATGGTATAAATGCCCCAAATAGAAGGTACAGAATGGCAAGTGGGGTAAAACAAATAAGACCCAAGCCTCTGCTGTCTTTGAGAGAGACCCATCTCACATGTATAAGAATAAAATAATGCATAACGATAGAGGGTTCAATTCAACAAGGAGACTTAACTATCTTAAGTATATAGACAACCAACAGTGGAGCAACTAAATTCATAAAAGCACATCTAGACCCACAGAAAGATTTAGATAGCCACACAAAAGTTGGGGGTTTCAACATCCCACTGACAGTGTTAGGCAGATCTCTACAAAAAGAACTACAAAAACTGATAAAAGAAATCAGAGGTGACACAAACAAATGGAAAATCATTCCATGCTCACGGATTAGAAGAATCTTTATCATTAATATACCCATACTGCTCGAAGCAATCTAAAGATTCAGTGCTATTTCTCTCAACTACCAACATCATTGTTCACAGAATTAGGAAAAAAAAATTCTAAAATTCATATGAAACCAAAAAAGAGCCTGAATAATCAAATCAATTACCAATCAATAATCAATAATCAATCATAAGCACAGAGAATAAAGCTGGAGGCATCACACTACCTGACTTCAACTATACAACAAATTTACAAACACCAAAACAGCATGGTAGTGGTACAAAAAAAGACATATAGACCACTGAAACAGAATAAAGAACCTAAAAATAAAACTGCAAACTACAACCATCTGATCTTTAGCAAAACAGCAAAAGTAAGCAATGGAGAAACTATCCCCTATTCAATAAATGGTGCTGGTATAATTGGCTACCCATATGCAGAGGAATAAAACTGGATACCTTCCTTATACCAAATACAAAAATGAACTCAAGATAGGTTAAATATTTAAATGTAAGAACTCGAACTATAAAAATTCTAGATGAAAACCTAGTAAATACCCTTTCAACATAGGTGTGGGTAAAGAATTTGTGGCTAAGTCCTCAAAAAAAATTGCAATTAAAAAAATCAATAAGTGGCACCTAATTAAACTAAAGAGGTTTTGCACAACAAAAGAAACTACCAATGGAGTAAACAGACAACCTACAGAATGGGAGAGAATTTTCACAAATTATGCATCTGACAAAGATCTAATAACCAGAATCTATAAGAAACTTAAACAATTCAACAAGCAAAAAACAAATAACCACATTAATAAGTGGGCAAAGGACATGAACAGATACTTCTCACAAGAAGATATACAAGCAGGCAACAAATACATGAAAGAAAAAATGCTCATCATCACTAATCATCAGAAAATGCAAGTCTAAACCACAAGACACCATCTCACACCCAGTCAGGATGACTTTTGTTAAAAGGTAAAATATACCAGGTGTTGGCAAGACTGTGGAGAAAAGGAAACTTACATGCTGCTGGTGGGAATTTAAATTAGTTCAGGCACTGTGCAGAGCAGTCTGGAGATTTCTCAAAGAACCAAGAGTTGAACTACCCTTCAACTCAGCAATATCACTGCTAGGTATATGCACAAAATAAACTAAATTATTCTACTAAGAAGACACAAGCACCTATATGATCACTGCAGCACTATTCACAATAGCAAAGGTATGCGCCCACCAATGGTGGAATGGATAAAGAAAATGTGGTACAAATGCACCATGGAATACTACGTGGCCATAAAAAATATCATCATAAAGGCCGTGATGCTAAACAAATTAGTGCAGAAACAGAAAAGCAAATACCGCTTATTTGCATTTATTAACGGTGGCAAAATACTGGGTAAACATGTACATAAAGATGGAAACAAAAGATATTGGGGAGTACACGGAGGAGGAGGTAGGACAAAGGTTGAAAATCTACCTGTTGGGTACTATGCTCACTTCTTGGGTGACGAATTCAATCATACTCTAAATCTCTGCATCACACAATATACCTTTGTAACAAACCTACACATGAACCACCAGAATCCAAAATAAACATTGAAAAAGAAAAAAAACCTGCAGCTCTCATCTCTAATATGTCTCTAGCATACAAGGCTCTTTTGACCTGTTCTGTTATTTATTTAGGGGAATGAATGGTAGGATTTGGACACGTAAAAGTTGGATAATACCTTTCCCCAAAGCACGCAATGTGCCTCAATGTATGACGTTCTAGCTTAGAATATTGGAGCCACTTCAACAAAAAGAGAAGACAAGAATTTTTTTTAAGAAAGACCCCCCTCATCTTTTTGGTCTGCCTTACTCTAAAGAACTAACCGGAAGATAAAATGCATATGTGTTCATCAGTAAGAACTGACACACTCAAGCTATGGCATTAAGCATTCTCTGTAACCATGCACGTCAAAGGAGGCAGATTTATGCTCTGGTAAAGATAAGATGTGTATCTGCAAAGAGCTCATAACAGAACAGCACTATGTCTAAGGAGACGAGTTAAAGGTGAATTTTGATGGGAAGATATATGTCAGCCTTGTAAATAGTACCCAGCGTAGGTGAATCCACTCTGTAGCTGGAGTAGGAGAAAGGAGAGACCTCTGCAGAGACATGCATTAGAGGCAGTGACCAGCTGTTCAAGCGCTGAGCTCAAACAGGAGCACGTGTTAGATGGGCCTCAGATTGCACTGGGGAAAAAAAAAAAAAAAACCTTTCTGAATTACAAACGCATTCTTTTCTATTCAACAGTATATGTTTCTTTTCTGGATTCCCACTAAAATTTTACTACAGAGTCATATTTTTATTTGCTCTGTTGAGTCTCTCTTGTCCCTGCAAAAATGTCCTAGCTCCACTCTTGAGGTGAGAGACTGTGGGCAAAAGAAAATAACAGCTTTTTGCCCATTTATTCCCACCAGTTACTGTCTCCCAAAGAAATGGTGCTGGTCATCACCAAGGCAGGAATTTACCAGGAAATACCTATTTGAAATCTCATGCTTGCACAGCTGCTCAAATCTGTGAAAGGGCAGGACACCCTGACCAGCAACTAGACTTGACACAAGGGTCAGCAGTGCTGAGCCCAAAGTATACACCAGAGGATGGAAGGCATTGCTAGCCATCATCATTATCACTAATGCTGTCATTATTAATACTTTTGTGAAATCTTAACAATTTCTAACATCAGAATGAAGGTTTAGAAAGCAATCTTTTTTTCTTTCAACTTTTGAGCCTCTGAAATTTTAAACATGCTTTGCATTTATTATATTTTGCAAGTGGAAAACTGTAAGCATAAAGAAAGTCCATGACAAATGATACCCAGCACAAGGAGATGAGTTCCATTTCTTTTATTAATAATTCTGCATGTAAAATATATCAGTATACAGTCTGCAGATTAGATAACAGCATTTTATCAATGTTAATTTCCTAATTTGGTAATTGTATTGCTAGAAAAGAGAATGTTATTGTTAGGAATTACTCACTTAAACATATAGGGTTGGGAGGGCAGCATGTCTGCAAAGGAAGGAATGGGGCAAGAGGAAGACAGGGACTGAAAAAGCCAGTGTGATGAAATAAAGCATTAAGGGAATCCAGGTGAAGGGAATATAAGACTTCTTTAGATTATTCTGTAGCTTTTCTATATATCTAAATTACTTCAAGATCAAAACTACACAAACATAAACAAAAGTTTAAATATATGTAGGTGATATGGCTTGGATTTCTGTCCCTGCCCAAATCTCATGTCAAACTGTAATCTTCAATGTTGGAGGAGGGGCCTGGTGGGCGGTAACTGGATCATGGGGGTGGATTTCTCTCTTGCTGTTCTCATGTTAGTGAGTTACCACGGATCTGGCTATTTAAAAGTGTGCAACACCTTCCCCTTCTCTCTCTTCCTCCTGTTCTGCTCGGGTAAGACATGGCTGCTTCCCCTTTGCCTCCTGCCATGACCATAAGTGTCCTGAGGCCTCCCCAGGCATGCTTCCTCCACAGCCTGTGGAACCGTGTGCCAATTAAACCTTTTTTCTTTATAAATTACCCACTCGCAGGTAGTTCTTTATAGTAGTGTGAAAACTGACTAACACAATGTGTGTATTTATTTGTATGAGTATATACAAAATCAGTGGGACTTTTACTCTTGTAAGTAGAAGAAGCAAGAAATCAATAAACATGCTGACCAGATGACATGCAAAATGAGACACCTGCATCATGCCCACTTTTATTCTGCCATTTTCCTCATGAAAATACTCATTTACCCTCTTACATTCCATCTGCAAGTGTGGTTCTGTTAAGCACAGTACACGGTGAGGTAGCTCAGTGGCTTCCTGCCCTCTGGCCACATCCCACCTAACACAAAACTTCATCCCATTGCTGCCAACCACAGTCAACTGAGCAAACAACCTACAAATTGAATCAATGAAATAAAGATGACATCCCAGTACGAATCATACAATGTTCAGGTGAGACAATATAGGAGGTGGATAAGTGTGCAGGACCTGTGTCCAGCGGGGAAGAAACAGAGCGTCATCCATCTTCTCCAGCAGGGGCTGCCCAGAGGACAAGGGCCACGCATCGGGGCACAGAGAGCCCATTTTCCTCCATACAATTTCCCCAGCCCGGCAAGATAAAGCAGTAAAATATTCTATGTGGGAAACAATATTTCCCACTGAAAAAAAAAGGGATTTTTCCAGCTGATGCATTTGAAGGATTTTATACAAGCAAAGCCTGTCTTCTAAAGAGAGAGACTATGGATTTCTTTTTGCAATCAAAGTCATCCCCAGGCAGCTCCAGCTGTGAGTGCTCCTGGCAGACAGGAAGGCAGAAGGGATGGAAGGCAGGATTAGAGGAAAGGGATTAGACCTGAACAGGACAGAGCCTCTTTTAAATTCAAGCCTTGTCAAAAGCCAGTGCATCACACCTCCATTTCTGCATCCTTTTGACTTTGTCCTTGTCACTTCTGCCACCCAGAGCATCATAGCATCACAGATTCTAGGGCCAGAGGGACCTAGGAGAAGGATCATTTAGGTCATGGGTTGGCAACCTTATTCTGAAAGAAGCCAGACAGGAAATATTGTAGTTCAAAAGCAACCACGGTCACCAAATAAATGAAAGAGCATGGCTTTGCTCCCATAAAACCTGATTTACAAAAACATGCAGACTAGATTTGGCCCTTAGTTTGCCAACCACTGATGTAAGTCATCTCCTATACTTTCCCAATGAGAACACTGCTGCCCGAGACACCTACAGGGCTTTCCCATGTGTGTGGAATGTGTTCTCTTCAATAGCTGAGTCTTTGTTTGTAATATGTTATTTCCTGGCTCCCAGTCTAAAGCAAGCTGGTGCTGCTGGGTTATTCTTATCAAAAAGTGCAGTCCTGACTCTTTGGGTACATATAGCACATAATTACCTGCCTGCCCTTTTAATTTTACACACCCAGAACAAAAAGCTATAAATTTGTGGGGGAAAAACAATAAAACTTTTTCATCAACAAACCAGGATGTCGAGACATATATACATTGGGACATGTATTGCTTAACAGTGGGGATACATTCTGCTAACGTGTTATTCGGCGATTCTGTCATTCTGCAAACATCGTGGAGTGTACTTACACAAACCTAGATGGTACAGCCTACTCCAGTACACAGCTCCACCCTTATCTGGTGGGTCCACCACCGCACATGCAACCCATCATTAACTGAAACATCATATAGTGTGTGACTGTATTTCATGTCAATATAAGTAAACTACTTATGAAAACAAGATCAATATAAAACAAAAGGGGCGGGGTTATGTGGCAGGGAAGAGAGTAGAGGTGGGCCAGTCAGAGAAACTGGCCCTGGAGGATCTGAGAACTAGAGGTTCATGTGACGTGGCTAGGTATGCCTGCACAGGAGCAAACTCTCTTCATTCCCCTCTTACCTAGAGTCCGGAGGGTTGCCCTTCCTACCACACCAAACCTGATTACTTTTTCTTCCATCAGATCCATTCAGGGTCCTTCCTCCTAAATTCCACTGAGTAAAGGCCCTGTGTCATCCCATCCTGAAATCCTAGTAGGAAGCACATGCCATCGAAAGGGTGGCAGATGCTTTCCCTACTTATCATCCCCCCAATGCAGAGAAACGGCAAAAGACACAGAAATACCCTGGCTCCTCCAGAAACAGAACCACATTTCAGCAGGACGAGTGGAAGAGCTTGAGAATTCTTATGATCATACCAATCAAATGGACCTGTGTTCCGTGGCCTGGTGGGTAGTTTTCTTAACATACATATTTGTGCCACTTAACACATAAAAAATGGTTTACTCTTTGTCTTGTGTGGCCAGCTATATCTGCTAGGACAGCTGCTATTATTAATCCTTGCCCCTGAGCACTAAATCCACCCTAAAAGTTTCCTTAAAGAACATGGACTGTTAAGATGATAAGGCAAACACCTTGGCTCTCTGTATAGTGGTGGCCTTTGTGTTCACACTGTGAACTGACACAGAATCTGATCTCCAGGTGGGGGTAGCTGAGATAACCAGGCAGGCTTTATTTAGCCTGACTGTACGGATTTATCACTGTTTGGTGATAAAGATTACCCTTCAGTTTCTCTCTGTAGCTGCTATTTATAAAGGCTGGAAATACCTGAAACCAGCGCTTGTGACTCATGACTGCCCAGAGAGAGCGTGAAAAGACCCAGTCTGTCTCTAATTGCCGCTCCTTAATGTGAACTATGGCTGCAGCCATTTTCCTATAAACCCATGTGAAGAAGTGCTATATTTCATCCTGATGTCATTTATCTGCCCTCCCTTGTCTATACTGGTCATACTTCCACTGGCCACCAAGCAGTCTCTGAATATACTTTCTAGGTATCCGGTTACATAGAACTGAACTGCACCAAGCACTGCTTTGATGTTGATTAGCCGCCCTCAATCTAAAAGGTTTTCCCTGATGATTCCTTTTTGCATGTACAGTAGCTCTTGGGAATGAATCTCATTTAATTTGGTCAAGCACAGCCTCAAGACTCTTTTCGGTAAATTACAATCTGTTGAAAAAGTGTGAGACATGATAAGCTACTTTTCCACAATCTCATTTCCAACTTATAATGAAAGCAAGTCTCAGATCAAATCCTCCTACACATACAGACACTTATTCAACAAATAGCCTCAAAAAGCAGGCACAAAAGTTCAAACTGACCTGGGAGCTAGTTAAGTCCTAGCCCTCTTTTTAGGTATTTGGACTACCAACTTCTTGAAAACACCATGAGGAAAAATGCAGCAAGGTTCCAGGGCAGGATTCTGTTCTCTCTGGCAACAAATAACCAGAAATCTTCAAAACCAAAGACTAGAAACTGAATGCTTTAAGGACGTTCATTCCTAAGAAGTGAGGGCACAGATGGAATGCATCAGTTAGGCTGTACTGGGTTCGAAATACTGAAATATGTACCTCTGTCTGTAGGTAAATAGCCACCTGCCCCAGGTTCCCCCAAAACCCTTTCTTCCCTTGGAAACCTTAGGGAATCCTTGCCTCACATCCCAGAATCCAAAGAGCTGATGCCTGACAAAGGAGGGCCCCATGGGAACCTACCTCTGCATGTGGCCAGCACTTGTTTTAGCTCACGTTTTCACAGCGTATGACATATTGATTATTAAATATTTTGAATACCACTCAGACTTACAGTGATAATACCATGGCTGGATGAATGCTTACATCTTTTCAAGCAAAAATAGGAAGTGTCTCTAACTACTTATGTGGATTCTACCAATCCACATTCTTGAGTATCTTTAATTTCTCCAATGAAAGCCCATTTTTAACATTTATCATGCTATTTAATAAAAACGAATTCTACCAACAAAAGTCCATTTTGACCATCGCTGTGTTAATTAGTAAAGCTTTCAGTGTTGGCCAAGATATGAATAATAGAAGCACTTGTACTAGCATCCACGAGTATCCACTCTGGAGTACGCACTTGAGTTGTGACTTCCCTTAAATAATATGCGTATGTCACTGTCTATGACGAAATATTTTTCAAGGAACTATAGGCATTGTAACAGTAGTGTCAAGAACCGTGAAGGGTTTGATAGTTTACTCTATTTGCCATTTAACGAGTTACACTATCACAATTTTGTGAATGCTGGTAAAAAATAGGAGACTCCTGGATCAGAGACAAAGGACTGCATTACTCACAACACGGCAGGCAGCATGAGCTTCATGTTTATGTAGTCCCTTGCAGTCCTCACAGGGGCTGATGCAGCAAACACAGGGGGTTTGAGTCACAGATGAGAAACCCCAACTAACGGAACTCGAATCTTTCATAATGGACTGCAAGAAAATCTGACCAATCTTTATTTACCTCAGAGAAAAGTATTATTTTTATTATAATAGACACTAAACCTACCTGTCCTCTGCTCTACGTTCAAGACTATTTACTACACAAACATCTTTGAAAAGATAGTTCAGAATAGAGTATCTCTGCTGACAAGTTGTGCTAAGACACAAGAGATCTGTGAGGAGCCATCTCCCACAGCAGCACTAATGAAATTGGCTAAGATCCTAGGTGGACGCATATTCAATTCCCTAGGAAGGCTGAACACTCATTTTCACGAATATGATTTTGAATTAGAACTGGTGCATGGCATAGATATAAACATGGGAACAGCAGATACAGGGGACCACTACAGTGAGGCGAGAGGGAGAGGGGTAAGGGCTGAAAAACTACCCATGGGGTACTATGTTTCCCACCTGGGTGAAGGGATCATTCCTACTCCAGCCTTCAGTGTTACACAATGTATCCATGTAACAATCCCAAATATGTACCCCGAATCTAAAACAAACATTGAAATAATAAAAAAAGGCAAAAATGTCTTAAAAAATAAAAATAAAAAGGAACTGTTGTATGGGAGTAGTTATTTGCATAATGCTTCTTGCAAGCTGAGGTGCTTTTCTCTACAATATCCCTTAACAAATATTTTCATAGATAATGAAATCAAGTCAAAGGGGTTTAATCATGTTCCAGCTTTCTGTGGGGATCTGAGGACTGTTGGGAAGTTGGGTCTAGAGTTCAGATCTCTAAGCTTTCTCACGTTAAGATTTCTAAATGTTGTTTACTGGAGGTTCTAAGTCTTCAGGTGTCAAGAATTCATTTGAATAATAACAAAAAACTATGAATACTCTCTCCAGAAAAAAAAAAAAAAACATGTCCAAAAGCCTATACAAATTGCACAGCATTTCAGTAGGTTCTCAATTTCTCTGAAGCCTATTGATGGACTATGAGCCACTCAACTGGTCTGGAGAACTTAAGTTAAAATCAATCTGAAGATCAAAGGCTGCCCTAACATTTAACTCTTTTACCAGTGTCATCAAAACGTTCAGTTGCTAACCCAGACTAGCTTACTTAGCCAGATATCACATAAGCATTAATAATATCTCCGGCTATCCAAAACCTGACCCCAAATCAGGAGGTTAAAAACTACTGGCCAGAACATATAAACATCAATGCTTCAAAGATATAAAATCCGGCTGGGCACAGTGGCTCACACCTGTAATCCCAGCATTTTGGGAGGCTGAGGCCGGTGGATCACTTGAGGCCAGGAGTTTGAGACCAGCCTGGCCATCATGGTGAAACCCTGTCTCTACCATAAATTATAAAAACTAGCCAAGCATTGTGGTGCATGGCTGTAATCCCAGCTATTGAGGAGGGTGAGGCAGAAGAATCAGTTCAGCCCAGGAGGTGAAGGTTTCAGTGGGTGACAGAACAAGACTTGGTCTCAAAAAAAAAAAAAAAAAGATACAGCCTGGGCGAGGTGGCTCATACCTGTAATCCCAGCAATTTGGGAAGCTGAGGCGAGCAGATCATGAGGTAAAGAGACACAATCCTGGCCAACACGGTGAAACCCCATCTCTACTAAAAATACAAAAATTAGCTGGGTGTGGTGGTTCATGCCTGTAGTCCCAGCTACTTGGGAGGCGAGATAGGAGAATCGCTTGAACCTGGGAGGAGGAGTTTGCAATGAGCCAAGATTGTACCAGTGCACTTCAACCCGTGGCAACAGAGCAAGACTCCATCTCAAAAAAAAAAAAAAGGATACAAAAAGATACAAATCCTCAGAAAAGAGGACCGAAGAGTGTTGCTTCACTGCATGATTTTCAAACAATTTATGATCTTTAGAAAGGGCACAAATTAGAAGTGAGACAATAAAGAGAAACAAGTATCATTCATGACTACAATGAATAATCAATAACTGTGAGCAACTGCAAAGCAACAACTGCAAAACCGGAAAGAGCAAAAAAAAATAATTTGAGTCTTGATTTCGGAGCAAAAAAATAATCTGAGTCTTGATTTCCTAGTACAAGGACAACAGCATTCTACAAATGTCCACAGCTCTCAGGAATGAGTGTATGACAACAGAGCCACTAATGTTAAAAAGGGGCTTCTTTCTGTTTTATATCTGATATATTCTGGCTGAAATGATGGGAAAGAATATAAAGGTTAGTATAGTAATGGGTTGGTTGTTGCCAAGAAAAAAAAGAATATAATAGTTGAAAGCACATAATACAAAAAATAATTAGAATAAAACAGCTCAATTTCTTAAATGTCCTTAAGTACTTTTCATCTGAAAAGGCAAACTCAGGTACATCTTTAAAAAAAAACTAATAAAAGGACAACATTAAAAAATGAAGAAAATCTTTAAATGGGAGACTAGCATATTCTCCCCAATAGTTTTGTAGCCATATCTCAAGAAATCGTATTTCCCACAGGTTTTCTAACAGATTTCCTTTTTCCCACAATTGCTGAATTCCCCCGCTATAAATCTCTGTGAGCTGCTGAATAAAGCTTTACAAACGCATAAATAAAAGAGCAGGAATGATCCACACTGAAATAACCAAGCCAAGAAAGACCTGAGAAAAAAACAATATAGAGCAATTTATATATATATATATATATTTCCCCATGTATCGGGGTATCTTGTTCTTTAAACGATGATCCTAACTTGGATTTCTTTTTTTTTTCTGGGAGATGGTTAGGCCATTAGTCTCTTAAAGAGTGATGCCGTGATTCTTGCCAGGACATAAGTGGCCAAATATATACAGAAACAAGACTGCAGCTGCTGTTTCTATGATCAAAAAATTCATAGCAGGTTGTTTTCCTCCTTTCCCTCCCTGCCCTCCCTTCCTCACTCCCCTCTCTCCCCTCCCTCCATTCCCTCCCTCTATTCCTCCCTTCCTTCCTTCCCCCTTTCCTTTCCTCTTATTCTCCTTCCCAATTTTTTAACCATTCAATAGATGGCAGATATATGGCATGCCAGTAAGAATCATGTCCACCTTATTCACAATTCTGTTTGTGGCACAACTTTTGATGCCTAGAATGTGCTTAATAAATATTTACTGAGGAAGTAAGTGAATCTATTGAACACCAAACCCCAAGCTAGGCTCTGAAAATCCTATCCCACAGGTTCACCTCGACCTGGAAAGCTGTGTGTAGGGAAGCAGATCAAATTTGATCTATGATTGTACAGAATGGGGTCCTTTTTCCCAAAGCGGGATAAGAGGTATTTCCTAAGTTACAAAGTAGAGATGTTTCTGCCCTGATTTTGATAATGTGGAACCCACTGGAATGGGCAGGCTGAATGAACGCCCCCTAAAAGAATGTGGCATTCTTTCTACCTCTGGAGTAAAGGCAGAAAGCTCTTCACCTGATGGAAAGAGGCCCCTAAGAAAGGCTGAGTAACCAGAAAACCTGATTATTGTTGCCTTGGAGGTACCTGGACACTTTGCCCAGTCATGTCATCACCGGCCAGGGTGGGCTCCCTCGGCCTGCAGAAGCTTCCCTGCATCATTTGCAGCCAAGTTCCGGAGTGGCCCCCATGGGTTCCTACCCAGTTTGCGTCTTTGTGGAACTCACAGCAACTGCCTGGCTTTCCTGCCATTCTCCTGTGCTAGAGCTCTGGGTGAGGGAATCCAGGCTCATGCTGGACCTTCTAAATGACTTCCAGTGACTTGGATTTAAGTGTCAAAAGTTTGGAAAACATTCATTTAACAGGCATGTGGGAGGTGGGACATCATTGCTGCATTAATGACCTTAAATTCGCCTACATTTCAACACCTTTCTATTAACCAACCTCCCAAACAGCAATCTCATAATGGAATAGTCCATTTACTCTACGCAATGACCAATGAGTCAAGTGTCAGGAGTCTCTTCCTGAGCTGAGTGACAGACATTTTTAACTGCTGCCCTCTGTCAATACTTGATGCTTGAGTCAGGAGAGCCCTGCTCCGGCACACAACTCAGATGCCCACAGAAACTGCACAGAGCCCCAGCTGCCTGGCCTGTCTGAGCATGAAGCAACCCAAAAAGTCCACAGGAGTCATAGGAGCCTTCTAGCTTCTGGCCAAAATTGATACTGTCACAGAGATCAATAGCAGGTTCTCTTGCTTGAGAGGCACCCACTCACATCAAAAGTTCAAAATTAAAAAAAAAAACTTATATTTTTGTTTGCATTTTTACCCAACTAACCTACCCAGAAATTCCAAACAGCTTTTTCTCAAGTCTGATTAGATTTAAGAGATGAGACAGCATGAGTCAGGAGTCAAAGAGCTAAAGCACATGTGTCCAGAGAGATGTGGGATGGTCACCGTTCAGATTAGAGTAGAAGAGATATCTTTCTATGATTGAAAATTGGAAGAAACAGACCCTCATTTTTTTCAACATTGAGAGGCTCTGAATTATGAGTTTTTGGTTCTGCTCTTAAGAAGCCAGCAGCATAATTTCAAGAACAGGAAACATGATGGCTTCTTAATCAAATTAAACAGCAAAATGAAAGCAATAATTGCTCAAATTTACTTGGCAAAATAGCAAGACAAATTAATTGAATCACTACTTTTGATCACAAGGATATAATTAGAAAAGTCTTTGGTGGATGGGAATATCTCTGAGGCATGAATTAAATCAACTGGATAACCTGATTATAAAGCCCTTATGCTTAATGTGTAAACCCAAACTTACTGTTGTGGAATGTACAAGGGATAATAAAGATTGATCAGCAAATATGCATTAAAATGGCATGTCCAATTGCAAACATGACTGGGCTTTTATTATGTGCCAGATGCTATGTGACACTATGTACTCTTATTACTGGTACTGTTTATTCTCTCAAAAAGTAATAAATAAAATCAGCATTGTTAACACCCGCTACGACTGACCCTCTGTCCACAACCACAGGCTGCGCTGATGGAGGACCACAGACCATGAAGTCTGAAAAAGAGAAAAGACTGAAATGCCTTTTCTCCTCTTTACCTCATCTTCCTCTCACAAATCCCACCACTTCTCAGTAGAATCGAGTCTTATAAAACTCTAGGTGCATCTAAGCTGAACCAAAAGAAGCATGTAGCATTCCCTGGCAGCCATGATCTCTTTGAGTGGACAGATGACCAAGCTGTCCCAACTAGAGTAAGGAGAGAGACTTTGCTTGCATTCCTGGGGCGAAACTTGTCCTCTCCTTTTGGCACGAACAAGGATGTTTAGAGCCACAAGTGCCAAACACACTCACACCATGGGGAGAACCGATGTCAACATGAAGCCAGCCTGCGGATGGCGATGGCTGCAGCCAATCTATAGACAGTTCTTCCTGAACGTGGCCCTGGAAAACATCTTTTGAGCTCCCGAGTCAGTCAAGTCTGCAGCTCCCCTTTGCTCCTGCCTTGCTATCATAAGAGATCTTACATGTCATCTTCCTTTTGGCCTGTTTAAGCCAGACTCTTGTAACCTGAACCTAAAGCGTCCTGGTCTATACAAAACGTAATGAATGTGTGTTAAGCAAGGCAAGGTACAAAACAAAAATAACGTTCTACACAACTAAAGACAATTGTTTTCAAAATACGCTCACTGACCACTTGCACCTAAATCACATGGGATACTTGTTTAAACCACAAATGAAAGAATTATGCAACCTGCCCGGACTCTTGTTTCTCTGTTTTAAAAAACGTGTGGAATCACACCGACTCCTTGCTTCTTCATAAATTAGTGTGATCCAAAAGTAAGCAGAGTAACAGTCTGATTTGTGAAAGGGAACGCTTTTTGCAAAATCGCTTCAGACCTCTGCACATAATAAAATATAAACATGCTTGAGAAAGAATCAGTAGGATTATAAAATTGTTTTTAAGGCATATAAAAAGAATTTCTCTCCAATTCTACTTTCTAAGGAAAAGAGTCTTTTTTAAGTAGGTTATTCCAGATTCCTATACATCATACAACCACAAATGTGAGGTTTTTATAATGTCCTTCTTGCCTATTACTTACATTCTTGAACTTAGTTTAAATGTTTTGACCTTGAGAGGCTCTTCTTGCTCTCTAAAACTAAATAAAATATTATTTTGGACCACGGCTGATACTGGGGGTTCCAACCTGTCCAAACAGAGAAGCGGTACATAAAGTAGCCTCCTTCCTGACTTTTCCTCCTGCCCTCTCGGCAACCTACCTCTCCAGGCCACCCCAAACCACATCCAGGCTCAAACCCTTTACCTACCTAAATCCTACACGGGCTGAGAGCTCTGCCTACACAGAACCTCCTGAGGAAGCTCCCAGGTGCGGTCAGATCCCCTTGAAATATGAGACAGATAAGTCGGTCTACTTTCAGTTCCAAGTAACAGTAAACAGGCCTCAAACATCAGCTGGTATGGAAATAAATTACTGTGTGTCAGTGAGGATGGATGCTCCTAGGGAAGGCCAGCTTCAGGGATGCCTGCTCCACACATCTGGCTTCTCTGCCCACCTCTACCCACGCAGGCTGCTTACTCCTGCAGGTCCCCGTGGTCAGAGGGGGCTGCCAGAGGAGGGAGAGCCAGGAATGTGTGGCTCCTCCCTTAGGTGTGGGGTCCCATCTTCCCAAGATGCCTCTAGACTCACTGGTTCAAATGAGCCTAAGCCTTCCTTGGGTGACCAAGGCTGAGGTACAGTGTTTGCCCCTTCCTCCCCACTGCCACCGCGAACTGTAGAATTTATACAGCGTACTTGGGTAGTTGGATGGGGCTGCTCAGTGCAGAGTCTTAAACTGTCCTGGGTCCTGACCAGCTGCCCTGAGAGCTGCAGGGATGAATAAATGAGCACAGCTGAAATGTAACCATTTCCGGTATACCAGAGGTATTCTTTGCCTGAGATCAGGGACTGTCACACTGTGGCTCCACTGCTTGTTTTTGTAAATAAAGTTTAATTGGCAAGCGGCTAACAAACATGAGAAAATGCTCAGCATCACTAATTATCAAAGAAATGGAAATCAAAACCACAATGAGACATACTCTTTCACACCAGTCAGAATGCCTATTACTAAAAAGTCAGAAAACAACAGATGCTCTCGAGGCTATGGAGAAAAAAGAATGCTTATACACTTTGGTGGGAATGTAAATGGGTTCAGCCACTGTGGAAGGGAAAGCAGTTTGGAGATGTCTCAAAGAACTTAAAAAAGAGCTACCATTCAACCCAGCATTCCCATTGCTGGCTGGCTGGCAGTGTGTGTGTGTGTGTGTGTGTGTGTGTGTGTGTGTGTGTGTGTGTGTGTGTAAAATAATAATTCTACCAAAAGAGCCATGTACCCCATACTTTCATCACAGTACTCTTCACAATAGCAAGGACATGGAATCAACTAGGATTTCCATCAATGGTGGATGGGAATACAGAAAATGTGGTTCATATACACCATGGAATACTACACAGGCATAAAAAGGAATAAAATCATGTCCTTTGCAGCACCATGGATACAGCCATCATCCTAAGTGAGTAAACACAAAAACAGAAAACCAAATACTGCATATTCTTGTTTATATTAATAAGTGGGAGCTAAATACTATGTACTCATGGGCATATATGTGGCAATGATAGACACTGGGGACTACAATGAGGGAAGGAGGGAGGGGGTCAAGGGTTGAAAACTAGCTCTTGGTTATTATGCTCATTACCTGGGTAGTGAGATCAATCATACCCCAAATCTCAGCATCAAGCAATATACCCATGTAATCAACTTGCACATGCACTGACTGAATTGAAAATAAAAGTCGAAATTATAAAAAAAATAAAATAAAATTCTATCGGGACCATCTGTCTTTGCTGCAGTGTTAAATAGCTGCAACAGAGACCATATACCTTACAAAACTGAAGATATTATCAGATCCTTTATAGAAGTGTTGGCCAACCTCTGGCTCACACGCACCAGCTAGTGTAGAATGTCGGCAAGCCAACCACAATTTTCATATGGCGCCCAAAACTTTCTTTTCTAACATACTTCACGTGTATATTATCTTTTGAACATCTGCTTCCCTTGCTAATTTTAAGTTCCCTCAGGGCAGTGAATAGTGCCATTTTTTATTCATTGCTGATGCCACATCCCCAGCACCTAGCCCATGGGCTGGCACATTATAAGCACTCCATACATAGTTGTTGGCTGACTAATGGAGATAAATGCACTACTTAAATACACTTCTATGTAGGAGCAAAAGCAATGATTTCTTTCAGGATGCTCCAGATGGGAGAGTAACAACATATCAAAAACAGCATGCCAAAAAAGAAACATGTATTCCCAATAAGAAGGGCACAAGCTTTAATAACATCAACATTTCACAACCCTTGGGAGGAAGATCTGTCTATGTGCTGTCTCCTTTAAGAGGCAGAAACAAACTTGGATTCTTAGAATCGGAGAGGCAGGGTTGGGCAGAGACAAGCAGCATGTTTGCTGGAGCCTTTTTTTTTTTTTTGAGACTGAGTCTTACTCTGTTGCCCAGGCTGGAGTGCAGTGGTGTGATCTTGGCTCCCCACAATCTTCACCTCCTGGTTCAAGCTGATTCTCCTGCCTTGGTCTCCCGAGTAGCTAGGATTATAGGCAGTTGCCACCACACCCAGATGATTTTTGTAGTTTTAGTAGAGATGGGGTTTCACCACGTTGGCCAAGTTGGTCTAGAACTTCTGACCTCAGGTGATCCACCTGCCTTGGCCTTCCAAAGTGCTGGGACTATATGCGTGAGCCACTGTGCCCAGCCTGCCATCCTAACCAAGAATGCTCACTCATGACCTCACACTACAGCTCACCAGCTACAGTTGTTCCAGGTACCCTCCCATTTTAACTTCATAATTTGTGACTTCACTAATTCACTGAAGCTCAACTTTCATTAGTTGAGCTTTTTAATGATTTTTAAAAGGTAGAAAGCATAGAGTGTAAAGTGGGATGGGCAGATGGGGTGGCTCATGCCCATAATCTCAGCACTTTGGGAGGCTGAGGTGGGCAGATCACTTGAGGTCAGAGATTGGAGACCAACATGGTGAAACCCCATCTCTACAAAAAATACAATAATTAGCTAGGCGTGGTGGCGGGTGCCTACAATCCCAGCTACTCAGGAGGCTGGGGCTTGAGAATTGCTTAACCTGGGAGGCAGAGGTTGCAGTGAGCTTAGATCTCTCCACTGCACTGCAGCCTAGGCACCAGAGCGAGACTCTGTCTCAAAAAAAAAAAAGGAAAGTGAAATGGGATGGGCCTAGAGATATCTCTATGCCATTTTCTCTTTAGGTCTTCTATTCAAAGAATAGATAAGAGTCCACAAACATGATAGAGAAGCAGACCTTGATAAACCCCAAAAAACTTACGAGTGGACCTAGAACTCATTTCATCTGTGGATGATGCCAGTTTTTTTTTTTCTCATCAAACAATCTAAGGAAATTTAAAAGCACATGAGCAGAAATGAAAACGACTTTATAGTTTTTTTAAATGGCCAGAATGGGTTTAGAGAGTATAACTAGTACCGCTAGCAAAGAGGCAAATATTTTTCTATGTTTAGTTTGACATTCAAAGTTTTATTCCACAATGCTGGGACATACAACATACTGGGGTGCAGTAATGAAAACTGCAAAAACAGGACCTGAATTTCATTATAATCTGCTAATTAATAAAGCAATACACAATAATGACAGGTCAGCACACACGGGATCATAATCAAGTCGAGGCCTGTGTTGAACAGCCAAGAATGTCTCAAACACCAGGGAAAGAAAAATGCCAAGCACTGTATTAAAATCTCTCTCCTAGATTGGTTTGCTTTCCAAAAAAGAAAATGAAAAAAGCTGGCAGTCAGCTTTGTACGCCAGCATCTCAGCACTTTCCCCTTCTCTACATTTATGGCAATCCCAAATTAAACCAGATTGAGGAAAGTCCCGTCATCAAAGAGGGAAGAACAGGCAAAAGGAAATCTCTTATTTGTTTTATCCATGCAAATTAGGTGGTTTTTAGCGCAGTCTTCTCTACCAGAAGAGCCAGTATTATTTTTGATAGAACTAGGGTGGCTGTCATCCACGAAGTCAAATAAAAATTGCATCATTGTTGAATTCACAGACCTTTGCTATTGTATCATACCTGTCCCTTTTTCTCAGAATCTCTCAGAATGTTTTCATTAATTTCAAAAATTTTAAATTAATATTTGGAGTATAGTAATACTGCCATTAGACCAATTCCCTCATAGTTTTTCTTCTTAAAATATTTAATGTAAAAAGTAGATGTCTAAGGTAGTAACTATGTCCTCATTATCAGAATCTCCGTCTGGCCATCCACACAGTAGAGGAAAATATATTTGGTATCACTTGGCAATGATGGGCTTCAGGACATGCTACCCTAAAATGCAGCACCTTGGCATTTGAGAAAACAACAGAAGCAGGAAAGTCTCTCTCCCCTTCCCCTGCTGCCCTTCTCTCCTAACACGTCATAAAACCTAGAAAGGATTACCTGGCCTTCATCTGAAGCAGGTCATAAGACCCTCATTGGAGAGACGCTCTCACTACACCCAGAAGAAAAGAATATTCTTATTTTCCAATACAAGGACACAGAGAGGAATCTGATCAAACAGGTCTTGCTAAGTTCTGCACCTTATCACCACTGGATCACACCCTTTGTCCAATCTGCTTCTCCACAACAATCCACTTCTTCATTAAACCTAGCATTAAAAGTATACAGGTTGACCTGCTTCTCTAAGTCTTCATTTCTTTATGAAAGGTCCCCTGTCATGAAAATTTTCTTTTAAATAAATATGTATGCTTTTCTCTTGTTAATCTCCCTTTTGTAATAGGAGCCTTAGGTTTGAATCTAGCAATGGGGAAGATAAAGTAAGTTTCTTTTCCTATACAATAAGTGTTTTATGGGTTCATATGCTTTGATCTAGTGATACCAATTCTAGAAAAAGATTCTAAGAAAATAATTCAGTAGGAAAAATATATTCATTAAGCTACTCATCATAACATGTCTTAAATCAACAGAAACTAGAATAGACTAAATGCCCAGCTAGAAAGAAATAAGAATGTGGTTAAGTAAATGTAAGTTTATCAAGCAAGTGAAATATGACCCAATTATTACAAATTAAAATAATGCAAACCATGGAGCAATCTGCAAAATATTTTATATATTGCAACGCACTACACTGTGGTTACAAGTGAAAACTACCTGACATTTTATTAGTCTGCAAAAAAATGAATTTTTGAGTTAAGAGTCCAGGTGTGGTGATTCACACCTGTAATCCTAGCATTATCAGGGCCAGGTGTGGTGATTCACACCTGCAATCCTAGCATTTTGGGAGGCCAAGGCAGGCGGATCACGAGGTCAGTTCAGACCAGCTTGACCAACATGGTGAAACCCCATCTCTACCAAAAATACAAAAATTAGCCAGCCTTAGTAGTGTGCGCCTGTAATCCCAGCTACACAGGAGGCTGCGGCAGGAGAATCGCTTGAACCCAGGAGGTGCAGGTTGCAGTGAGCCAAGATTGCACCATTGCACTCCAGCTCCCCAGCCTAAGCAACAGAGCAAGACTCGCCTAAAAAAAAAAAAAGCCTTTTATCAATGTGCAAACTCTCACCCAATCATTGCATTTATCAGAGTGGCACCTTACTCTTCCTGTTGCTGGAATCCCTGTGGTCTCACGATGAGCTTTTCCCATTCCTTCCTTGTGCCTTTGCTGCACTGTATTCCTCACATGCAAGGAGATTCCATCTAATCCTGATAATCCGCAAGCAGCACTTTGCTCACGACTGAACTCCATTCTCACCTCTTTATTAGACCGCTGACGTGAAACTGCTTTGGATTGCTTAGCTTTTATCATCATTTCCTTGACTGTTTTGTTGCCTCCTCTTCTTAAACTGCAAATTCTACAGAATTATTTTTAGCCCACAAAATGGGTAATAAATACATGATTTTGAAAAATGAGGTAATCAATGAGTATAAACTCTTCAGGGCAGGGATCATTTCTTATCTTTCTATCTACAATACTCATCATAGTACTGGGCAAACAGTAGATTATCAATAACTTCACTAAATAAATGGATACATTTATATTGTTGCATATGACTGTTGGCTGAAATATCCAGATTGATTTTTCTCATCTGTCGTCTTTCCAGTTTCTGCTTCTATGAAACCTCAGATGAGGTTCTTTTTCTAAAAGGAATGCCATCCATGAAGAGAGCTTACCCAGGTCAAACTGGCCAGAAATGTAGCCACAAGTCTGCCGGACTTCCTCACTGTCCCAGCCCAAGGGGTAGAGGGCACAGCCAGCACCAATCAATAAGCCTGCAAAGAGATAAGACAAGAAGGCTTTACCAGAGCATCTCTGTATCACTAGATAAAGATGGTGGGATCAATATTTAGCAATATAACAAGACTATAGCATCTGCTTTTCGGATAGCACAACTCTCCAGCCACAACTCTTTTAAGCAATCTAAGGTCAGTTTGACTCCAACAATTTCAAGTCTGCTTAAAAGAAAAAGAAATCTCCACGGCACAGTTTCGGTCTAACTTGGCCTTTTAGAGCATTAAAAGCCTTGCAAATCCTGTTTAGGAAATACAATTCCAAAGCTTTTTTTTTTTTAATCGCTCTTGTAAAAAGCCAACCAATTCCACCACTAATCCGTGTAAACAAGTATTTCAAGAGCAAGCAAAAGTTCCTAATGGGCTATGATTTCTTGATAATTAGGTTTTTGTTTCCTATTTAAGAATTAAAATAGAAAGTTTCAGCATTGTCAAATTTTGCCAGGGGCAGAAAGAACATAAAGAGTTTCATGAATGGCCTTGGCACATCGTTCAAACCTCTGAACTGTACTGCTCATGAATATGCGGTGTTGAGAATCACAGAGCGTCCACAAAGACTCAGGAAGACAGACATTTACTGTAATCTAAGTACTCCTTGCAGTTAAAACCAAAAGTTTTGATGACGAAACTGAAGAAAGTGATAGTTTTCTTTTAATATAAATTAAGTTATCCTGGCAGCAATCTCTGAGCTGACAGCTTTCAATCGGTGAGTCTTTAGTTTGCATCAAAGCCTAATATGGTTTTACAAGAAGCTAAATGAGATTTAAGCACTCACTGTTTGAATTTGTGGGCTAATCTGAAAGTAAGATCTTGTTGCGTCAATCACAGGTGTTATCAACACCTGTGAGTACTGCAAATGTGCTGAACTCAGAGGACCAACAGATACTAGCCTAAAGAGGGAGAAGTAGGTTATCAGGCACTAAATGAGAGAGCCTCTAAGTAAGAAAATCCATTAATATGGTAATGTGGAGGAGGATGGCAGGGCCCCCATGGATCTAGGAGAGGAGATCTTCAATATTTCTGCATCAAGTCCCTTCCTGGCCTTCTGTTGTCCTTTTCCTCCCCAACCCCATCACACCTGGTGGATAAATTGAGTAGCAGTAATCCATACAAATAATCTGTTTCCTCACAGGTATCTAAGGCGGAGCTAGCTGCTTTCCATCCATGTCTTCAACCACCTGCAAAGCTCTAAGGAAAGGCCTCCCTCACCCCCACACCTGATCCATTTCCTACCCTGGTAATGCTTTCTCCAATCTGTTCCTTGATTGACATGAAGGGCCCTCTCTATGCAGTGCAGGGGACCATCTGCTTGTGTGAGTGCTAGAAAGAATCATTCAAACTGTGAATCACTAGTCCCGGATGTCCTCCACGCAACTGCATAAATATAAATTATGTCGAAGCTGAAGAATAATCTAAAAGCAGTTATACAAGTTTTTGCTGACGAGGCAAATGTCCTAGTGGCCGAGTTCCTTGGGCTTTTTTCCTCAGGATAGAATGTACAGGACTCCAAAGACAACTCCAAACTAGTTTTAGGCACCATCAGTAAAGAAGTAAAGAAATTATCAATGAGAATGCAAACTGAATTCCACGAATGTTTAATAAACAATGAGGTATCTTCTCCATGATACTCATGTCTTAAATTAATAGGTAGCACCACTTTCTGATAATATCTTGTGAGCAATTTTTTGAAAGGATGACAAATGCAGAAAGGCATTTGGATAAAAAGTATTTAAGTGTAAGAAAATGAAAAATACTAACATTTAAGCCAGGGGGCCCCAACCTCTGAGCCATGAACCAGTAAAGGTCCGTGGTCTGCTAGGAATGGGACCACAGAGCAGGAGGTGAGTAGCAGGCAAGCAAGTGAAGCTTCATCTGTATTTTCAGCCGCTCCTCATTGCTCACATTACCACCTGAGCTCCGCCTCCTGTCAGATCAGTGGTGGAATTAGATTCTTTTTTGTTTGTTTGTTTGTTTGAGATGGAGTCTTGCTCTGTCACCTAGGCTGGAGTGCAGTGGTGCCATCTCAGCCCACTGCAACCTCTGCCTCCCAAGTTCAAATGATTCTCCTACCTCTGCTACCTGAGTAGCGGGGATTACAGGTTCCCATGAGCGGACTCAGCTAATTTTTGTATTTTTTAGTAGAGATGGGGTTTCACCATGTTGACCAGGCTGATCTCAAACTCCTGACCACAGGTGATCCACCAGCCTCAGCCTCTCAAAGTGCTGGGATGACAGGTGTGAGCCACCACCCCTGACCTAGCATTAGATTCTTATAGGAGCATGAACCCTATCGTGAACCATGCATGCAAGGGATCTGGGTTGTTCACACCTTATGAGAATCTAATGCCTGGTAATCTGTCACCGTCTCCCGTCACTCTCAGATGGGATGGTCTAGTTGCAGGGAAACAGGCCCAGGGCTCCCACTGAGTCTACATTATGGTGAGTCATATAATTATCTCATTATATGTCACAATGTAATAATAACCGAAATAGTGTACACACTAAATGTAACGTGCTTGAATCAACCTGAAACCATCCCTCTCCACCCAGTCCGTGGAAAAACTGTCTTCCATGAATCTGGTCTCTGGTGCAAAAAAGGCTGGGACTTCTGATTTAACTCATCAGTAGTTTCCTCTTTACCTGATAGACAAATAAATGAAAAACAGTTTTATTTGCTAACATTCTTTTCATTAGGGATAAAAAAATATGTGCCATGAAGTCATGAAAACACCTAGTTTGGCCCAGTCTTATGTTAGTCACTTTGGGACACTAAATAGAAAGGAGCTGACATATGGAACACTTAGGCCAGGGGCTCTCCAAGGGGCTGAACATTTGGCAGCCAGGGTCTTTTGTGGAATTCTGGGCTGTTTTTATGATACTATAACCAGGGACCTCAGTTTTAAAAATCACCCACTTTCTTTTTCTTCCTTCTCTCCCCTTTCATCCCTTTATTTCTTCCCTCTTTAGACACTCCCCTCCAACAATGTACACATATCTAATTATGTTCTTGCTCTTGAAACAAACCAGGCTGGAGCCCCATGGTGGAATCCTCTCACTTAGGGAGAGTCCCCCATTAGTCCACCACCACCGAAGACAAGATAATGCCAATCAGACTTCTGGACAGGCAATTATCCAAGATGGCCATCAGAATGTTAAAATAAAACTTGAGACAAATTAAATTTAACAGAGTTTAGTTTAGCAAGGGTAAAAAAAATCACAAATCAGGCAGCCTTTAGAATCACAGCAGATTCGGAGAGACTCCAGGGAAACCTTATGGCCAGATTTATAGGTTAAAAAAAAAAAGAGAGTGATGTACAGAAAACAGAAGTAAGGTACGGAAACAGCTGGATTGGTTACAGCTTGGCATTTGACTTACCTGAACACGGTTTGAACAGTCAGCAGCATATGAGTTGCTGAAGTATGGCTGCTGGGATTGGCTGAGATCCAGCTTTGTTACAGAAGCATACTCCTAAATTAGGTTTTCTACTAAGGCTACCTACTTGTCTACCTACTAAGTTAGGTTATGGCTCATTCTCGAGGACTCCAGTATGGAAGTATGGAGGTTTTCTCGGGCCATGTTTAGTTCAATTTAACAAGAACAAAATACACAGACCGTGTACCTTGCACTACTCCTGAATGTCTCCCATACCAAGTTTCCCTGTAAAAGCCCTATGGCAAATTTTAAAATGTAAGATGGTATTTAGAACAATCGTTTACCATCTTCTCAGGTTGCTGTTTCTCCAATTAAACCTGCTTTCCTCCCACCAAACTTTGCCTCTTGTGTTCTGTCTGGCTTTCTACCAGCAGGCAGCCAAACCTAGGCCGGGTTACACTACTTTGCTTTTTCATGTGTTTGTTTTTGAGACTGAGTCTTGCTCTGTTGCTCAGGCTGCAGTGAAGTGGTGTGATCTCAGTCACTGCAACCTCCACCTCCTGGGTTCAAGAGATTCTCCTGCCTCAGCCTCCTGAGTAGCCGGGATTATAGGCACGCGCCACCATGCCCAGCTGATATTTATAGTTTTAGTAGAGATGGGGTTTCACCATGTTTGTCAGGCTGTTCTTGAACTCCTGACCTCATGATCTACCAGCCTTGGCCTCCCAAAGTGCTGCGATTTCAGGCGTGAGCCACATGCCCAGCCACATTACTTTGAAATGTAGATTCGGCCATACAAAGGAGGAACAATTCCATACACAGAAAATTTGTGGTATGTGTATGAATTTTTAAAATATACCATGAACATACGCTCATGTTTTTAAAAAGTTGTTCAGTGGTAGGCAACTAGCTTATCTGAATTTTTCTGTTAATATTTGTGCAGTTTTTCTTTTGTTGTCTGCCAGTATTTGCTAGCAGGAAAGATACTGCAGACTCCAAAAATTTGAGAAACATTTCTGGGAGAAAAACATGTTACAAACCATAGGATCAGGCTAATTGGCTATCAGAATTATTAGGATATACAGCAAACACTTCAGTGGCCTCCCCACTCACTTGCTGCCATCATATGTTACGGCAAAAGGGAGTTTCAGACCAAATTTGGTCAAATACGCAATAAATGTTTATTAGTAAGCTGGCACTAAAAAGAGACAGAAGACCAATTTGGTAAGTTCAGTGAAATCCAGTGGCCTGCCCCCACCCCCAACACAACTCCATCATATACAGTCATTCTAACAAGGTCCTCACATGAAATTTTCAACACCCAATAAACAAATATGAGACAGCTCAGGGAGACTTTAGGTCAGATCAGGCCTATTTTCAATTAAGTGGAAATGGAGAGGGAGCACAAGTCCAAAGAGAGATCTAAACCTGCACTGCCCCAGGCAGTAGCCAATAGCCACAGGTAGCCCTTTAAATTTAAACTTAAGTAAATAAGATTAAATACAACTCAAAAATTCAATCCCTCAGTTGCACTGTTAGAAGTAAAATTTCGGTGCCACAAAAGAAATAGCACTCGAAGATAAATCCTCTCAGCAAGGCAATTTACTTCCATAGAAGAGTGTAGCTAATGGATGGAGCAATGGTGGCCACACGCCTAGACAAGGGGGGAAGGGGAAATTATGCCTGATGGGGGTTGTCCCTATTGCTGTGTTGTTTCCCTATTGGCTAGGGTTAAACCACACAAGCTAGACTGATCATGATTGGCTATTTAAAAGAGAGCAGGGGTCTAAGCTGGAGTGGCAAAGTGGATGCTTTGGTGGGAAGGATGGTTACGGGTGGGTCAGAGAAGGTAACTAGAGGTGACCTAGGTCAAAGAAGGTGACCGGAGCAGGTGACTGGAGCAGGTGACCGGGATGAGTCAGGATAGAGCTGGGGGCTGGGAGAACAGATGTGAACTACTAATTAAACCAGTGGAGAAGGTTGTTTACTGGAATTACAGGATGTTAAACTTTAAAATAGAGAATTAAAGAATAAGAGAGCTGAACATACTGACACAGTGATTCTTTGAAGAGAAACTTGGGGTTCACTATAACATGCACCAACTACATTTCAAGTGCTCAATAGCCATCTGGCACTAGTGGCTACCATATTGGACAGTATAAATTGGACCATTTTCCTAACTGTAGTTCTACTGAGGGATGGCTGTACTAGATATAAGACACACTTTAAAAGAATGCTGGACTCGTCAGATCCTTAGGCCTTAAGCCTGACAGTGCTTGTTAACAATGAAAACCATCCCTCTTTAAAATTCTTCCTTTTAGGTAGGCCTAGAGGCCAGGAAACCATATTCCATAAACTAGTAGGCGTTCTGGGTCATACCGTCAATAATAAGCTCTCGTGTGGAATACAAAAGTTCGAAGGGATAAACTGTTACTCCATATTCACACCTGCAGCCGGGGACAAGCCTTTCTGCAGACAGTAGACAGTGAGATGTGGGGAGTGATTTTGGGAGTGATTTCCTCGCGTCTCCCTCTTCATCACTCACTAACGGTGGATTATCTGCTGTAGCTTCTTTTGATCCCAGCACTCCCCAATTTCCTGAATTCTCCAAAGCAGCTTCTCTGACCTTCACTTTCTCAGACCTAATAGTAGGTCTGCAAAACGTTAAATCCCTGGGCTACATCCCTTCCTGCTGGAAATATCTAGAGTGGTTTCTCTCATTGGTCAAACTCTGGTACATGCCCACTCACAAAAGGGTAGAAGAGCCAATACTGATCTTATTATCCTACCATATTTCTTGAACATTACCATTTCCTTAATTAATTAAAAATTCTCTAATTCACAATTTATGCTAATTATTAAACTTCTGGGGCAAGTATAGTGTATTGTAAAGCTTTGCTTTTAAAAAAAAAAAAACCCATACATCCTTTTCATTGTTAAGTCATAAAGAGGTATCAAAATTAAAAGCAAAAATTACAGGGTAAGACTTAACAAAACTACTAGGAGGGTCAAAGGAAGTAAAAATGGGACTAGGTGCAGGGAAATATGAATTAATGAAGGTGGGAAGGACAAGGTTGGGGAGAACAGGGAGCATGTGCCGCAGATACTAGGGGAGAGGATCTGGGGAAAAATTTGATCTTAGACAAGCACCTTGGTAAAGAAATAATGGGATAAGATTTCTAAACCCCACTATGTGCTTAAGAGTCATCCTCTCCTTCCTCAGCCTCTTTTTCATCATCCTTGATCAACTCCAGCTGGTTATCCCCCATCGTCATTATCATCATCCAGTAGGTCCCCCTCCTCAGCACAGTCATCTGCAGCCCGCTCAGACCCCATCTTCACATGCGTCTCATCTTTCTTCACGGAGCTGCTGCTCTGCTCCTTTTTTTTTTTTTTGAGACAGTTTCGCTCTTGTTACCCAGGCTGGCGTGCAATGGTGTGATCTCGGCTCACCGCAACCTCCGCCTCCTGGGTTCAGGCAATTCTCCTGCCTCAGCCTCCTGAGTAGCTGGAATTACAGGCACGCGCCACCATGCCCAGCTAATTTTTTGTATCTTTAGTAGAGATGGGGGTTTCACCATGTTGACCAGGATGGTCTTGATCTCTTGACCTCGTGACCCACCAGCCTCGGCCTCCCAAAGTGCTGGGATTACAGGCTGCTCCTCTTCTGACTTATCATTCTTCATCTGTACTGCTTGTTTGCTCTGTTCCTTTTCAATGTTTTCCAGGTGTTCCAGGAGATAATCCACTTTTTGTTTTATCTGAGTCACTTCCTTCTTAATGGCCTGAAGGTCATCTCCTTTCAACTTTCCAGACTTGGAGGATCCCTGCTGTCCACTCTTAGAATTGAAGCCACATTTGCCCCTTGGTGAGGTGTTTCCTGATACACGCTGAGGTTTTGAGGGCACTACAGCTCGAGCAGTAGGAGAAGTAGGTACATGTGCTGGGTAACATGTATAATAATCCTGCTGAAAGAGGAGCTGTACATCTCTGCTGCAGATGGTTTCACACCTGCTTTTCCTCGGTTCACTTCTGGCTCTGCAGCCAGGTTAATATCTAAAACCTGGCCAGCAATCATTCTGCCATCCTCTCCTGCCACAGCAGCCCGGGCACTTTTCTCATTAACATATTGAACGAAGGCAAAGCCCTTATGAACAAAGCAGCCCACAATTTTGCCATACTTCGAAAAGATTGCCTCCACATCAGATTTCCTGACCACGAGAGATTCCCAATGAACACACGGGAGTCCATGGAGCGAGGATGTGTCTTGTTGGTAACGTTGCTGGCCATTGTGTCTGACGATAAGGTTTCTCACAAAGCCAAAAACAGGAGGGAGGACGGAGAAGAGATTCGATTCTGAGTCTCCTACTCCCGGGTTTTAGGTGGAGAAGCCACTGCTGCTCGAGGTCGGCAATGCGGACACAACCGCTCAGTCTTTGTCCAAAGCTTTGCCTTTGAACATGTCTGCGGTGGGGTCTCCAGTTAGGAAATGTAACAGGCTAAGTAACCTCTCCTGAAATGTAATTTCTGAAGAGGATACTTCAAATGTTAACTAACTGCCTTTTGGGCATTTAGTCAACTAGCATTTTGTTGTCTACACTGAAGTACTATTTTGTAAACTCAAGTACAGGCAATTAAATGTAAAAGTGAGAATATCTTTTGAACGGAAGAAATTTGTCATTGTTCAGTTCCAGCAGTGTTAAATCTTAGTCCATGTTAATCTATGTTTGACGGAAGCACAGTTTAGAAATCTCTGAATTAAATACTACTTGGGAATTATGTAGTATGCAGAAATGGAGCTCAGAAAATTTTCTGGAGTTGGAAGTAATTGCCCAAATGATGTCTTAGAGACCTGACCAATTTTAATAGCTCTAGTTCCCTAATTTGCTTCTGGGGAAGTAAATGGCTCAGTTAGAACCTCTGGTTCACAAGCTTTCATATTATTTACATGGGTTTTCTTTATTAGACTTCTAAACCTTGTGGTTACCACATGGGCTTAATTTCAACCAAATTCCTTTGTCACTGCCATAAAAGACAACATGAAAAAGAGTTGGCCGGGCGCGGTGGCTCACGCCTGTAATCCCAGCACTTTGGGAGGCCGAGGAGGGTGGGTCACGAGGTCAAATGATCGAGACCAATCTGGTCAACATGGTGAAACCCCGTCTCCACTAAAAATACAAAAAATTAGCCGGGCATGGTGGCACGTGCCTGTATTCCCAGCTACTCGGGAGGCTGAGGCAGGAGAATTGCCTGAATCCAGGAGGTGGAGGCTGCAGTGAGCCGAGATCGCGCCATTGCACTCCAGCCTGGGTAACAAGAGCAAAACTCTGTCTCAAAAAAAAAAAGGAAAAAAAAAGTCACAGTATCGCACCTTTTGGAAATCTGTGCATACGAACGAAGTGAGGAAAGATGCTGTGAAGCAAGTCAGCAACCCGAGGAAGGTGGGAGGCAAGGTGAGTTGCAGGAAGAGGTGTGAAATCATTTGCAGCTACAAGCTCATTTGCAAGTAAGAAGCAATCTATTTCTGCAACCCTAAGGATGTGAAACTTTTAAGGGGTCATAAGTCAATCACAAATTACTGTAAATTAGCTCAATCTTTAGTTTTTACCAGCAATCAGCAATCTAGAGTCAAAAGGTCACATGAACGATCATTTTTAAAGCGGTTTTAGGACTGTAGAGAGATGCTGCCTCCTAAAAAAGACAAAGCAATCATCCAACAGATGACTTGATAATTCTTAAATCTGAAAAAGTTCATTTTAATAATGCATTGACTACTAAGCTATTTCATCCTGAGTGCCCTGAGGTTTGGGGGCTCACCTTGTTCAAGGACAATTAAAATATTTTAAGAGCCAAATCAGTGGAATGACCTCTAAGGAGAAGCCAATGTGAATGGAAAAGAGCTGTCACAGACAACTGTGGAAAGGTAGGCAGTGCTGCTGTGATGAAATGTGTTCTTTAGCTCCAAATGGGCTCTTGGGGCCAAACCTGAGCCTGGATACCCTCTGGCCGTAAACCACCTACAGGAGAGTTCCCAGTAGAAACTGTTCATTCTCATAAAATGCTAGAAGTATCGGCCATGATACTAATTGTTTCTTAGAATTTGAGTGTGTGAAGTCTGAAATCTGTAAAGCACTCAGTGGTCGGAATAGGAACCTGGGGCTGGGAATTTTCTCCTCTGCAAAACTCCTTCCATTCAAACACAGTACTTAACACTTAGCTAGCAGACCATTAACATAACAATTCAGCTCCTGCCAAGAAGGCAAAACAAACCTCTAGTCAGCCAGTGCCAATTACTCTCCACAGGTGGTAAGAATAGAGTCCTCATGTTAAACTCATAAAGCCTTATTCTTCCAGGCCAATCTTGAAAGTTTTTAGATGTGATCTCACTTTTTTCCATGACTATGGCTCCATTCTTTTCCCACTGTTTATTTTTTTTAATGGAATGACTTTTTCCACCCATGACCCCTTGAGTGGTCACACCAGTGTTTCCCATCAATTCATCTTTCATGCTTTTTGGATACTTTTATCCATCCTCCGGTTCCTTTATCTTCCTTTCTGTGGTAAGCACCGAGGGAAATTGTTTTCTCTAGTGTTCTCATGAAAGCTGCTCAATCTTGCAGCCTGTTATCTGGACTTCTCTTTGGAAGAGGTTGGCACCTTTCCATCTCAAAGTCTCCGTATGCTAATTTATGTACACAAATTTTATCCATTTTCATCCCTAGATAATGGCCCCTTTACAAAATGTAAGACAAGAAACATAACAATAAAACAAATACAGTGGGGCACGGGGAGGAACAAGAGCAGGGGTCCGCAGTATAATTCTTCAGATCCTGAAAACCGAAGGATTACATTCTTTAGTCTACAAAAAAAAAAAAAAAAAAAAACAAGGCTTGGTTGGGCTCTAGTAAACCACACCTCCTATCAAGGTGCCTTCTGGAAACTGATGCACAGAAGATGTAAGAAGCCTGTCCAAGGACACAGAGCTCGGATTAATCCTGGGCCTCCTGGATCCCAGGCCAGGGCTCCTTTCCACCTATCACAATCCCAGTGACTGGACATGAGTCCACTCCATGGTCACACACTCACCACACATAATCTGAGTCAACCAGAGACAAGATGGATTTGACCATCATCATGTTTTACCAAATGGGACTTAGTATGTCTAAGTCCAGATTTCTTGTATCTCCTGAATAATTGAAACATATGCCAATACAGAGCCTGCAAGTGACTGGCTGGAGCCAGGTCCCGGTCATCCTGTTAACTGCTTGGGTAACTAGCCAGTCTCAAAGGCATTTCTGGCAGGGGACCCCTGACTTACTGCACCTACTACTGGTTCTTTTTTTTTTTTTTTTTGAGACGGAGTTTCGCTCTTGTTACCCAGGCTGGAGTGCAATGGCGTTTTCTCGGCCCACTGCAACCTCCGCCTCCTGGGTTCAGGCAATTCTCCTGCCTCAGCCTCCTGAGTAGCTGGGACTACAGGCACGCACCACCATGACCAGCTAATTTTTGTATTTTCAGTAGAGACGGTGTTTCACCAAGTTGACCAGGATGGCCTCGATCTCTTGACCTTGTGATCCACCCGCCTTGGCCTCCCAAAGTGCTGGGATTACAGGTGTGAGCCACTGCGCCCGGCCATGACTGGTTCTTTGCCTATGTTTTGAGCTTTTTCATCTCTGAAAGTCAAATCCCTTCTCTCTGACTGAGACACTCTCACTACTTACCTTAATGCTCATAAAATACTAGCACTTAAGGTCTAGAAACCTCAACACACAGCCTTCCCTGGTCATCCCTGCAGCGAGCTATAGGTTTTGCCTCTCCATTGAGCTGCTATTGTGATACACTCTCTACCTTTTACTTGAGAATGGCCATCTTGCATTGCAGATATTGCTAAGTATTACATGTCCTGGAAGACCAGATATCTATGTTTACTGGCATTCAACTCACTCATTCACAATATTTGTTAAATAGTAAATAGTAGTAATATTATTTATTCGGTACTTAAAAATCCTCAGAATAACGTGCTTTTGTACACATGTATTTTTGAAGTCCAGATATTGAGTCACAGTTACAGAATATATCACTGCCCCTATTTAATAGCTAAGGGAAACTGAAGCTTGCACAAGCAGGCCTATGCTCATACATCTACGCAAGTGGTAGATCCAGGGACAAACATCCAGGTCTGAGCCCTGAACCAGTGCTCCTAATCCCTCTTCTCCAGTGCTTCCCAAATCCCAGTGTTCCCTGACCCATCCCTGGGCTTACTTTCTGTATCCACATGTGCACAGAGCCCTGTGTGTAAATGGGAAGGAGGAATGGGGCAGAATATCAAGCCAAACTTCCAGTCACCATTTGTCCAAGACTGACACGGATTCTAGGTACAGGGAAGACTCCCACGGCTACCTGTGATTAACGACAAGGGACGGGCTCTTGGAAACTCTGCAAATCCCTTTGCTGGATGTCAGTGAGTGAGAAGCCCAGATGTGAGAGCTGGCACACAAAAAGCATCTGTCCAAAAAGAGCACATGGAGGTGTAAAGATGGGAAATGGGTTTGTTTATTATCAGAAAGTTAGCCAAGTAAAGCATATCTTTTTCAAACACTAAAATATAAAACAGAACTATGATAATTTGACAACCTATCAAAAATATTTTAACAAATCAAAATAAGACAATTTCTTTGCTGAAAACGTACTGCAGAAGAGAGCATACATTGAATTTCCTTAAAATGTTTTTCAGAATGTTACCCTGATTTTCATTCTTCTCAATTCATGTGACAGAAAACACAAAAGACATGTACAATGTGTTATGTACCACAATGCTTGTTCCTTAGCTTAGAGCAAAAATTCACAAGCTAATTTCAGTCATGAGTGACTTGTCCCCTTTTCTCTTCCTGGAGTCCTAGGCAATCATCGGGAGAAAAAAATAAAGTTGTTTCAAACAATGAAAATTTGGGGGAGATTCTGCAATTGTTATGGGACAGTTTTCTGGGAAATTACATCTGATTAAAAGCAACACCTTTCTAACCCCAGTAGATAAGTGCATCTCAATTCTACCATTTCACTTCTTTAGGACTCAGTTTTCCTTATCTGTAAAATGGGGGGGGAAATGTCTATTTTTTGAGACGGCTGCAAGGATCAAAGGAGACAGTATGTGTGTAGAGGGGTAGATACGATGCTTCACAGGAACAGTTCAACGTATGGTCTTCATCGTTAAACTTTAGACCTTGTCATGCAGGCAGGGAGGGTGTGAGTTTGGGTAAGGCCAATGTGTTTTTGTACATATTTGTCTGGATTTCGAGTCCTCCTGTCTTGGAGAAGCTCCTCTTCTCAGATGGAATGCAGGGAGGGCCCCAGCAAGGACACTGCTGGAACTGTGAACAATGAAACCTTGGCCCAGCAGTCACCTCAGCCATAGAAACCTCAGAAAGCACCAGTGAAAGAGCTGCGGAGACCCTCACGGAAGTGAAGGATCAGTACACTGCCACCATGATAAGAATGCTTCTGTCTGTTCCTTTCTGTTTGTTTTTAGAAACCTGGTCTCGCTCTGTTGCCTAGGCAGGAGCACAGTGGCAGGATCATGGCTCGCTGCAGCCTCGAGCTCCTGGGCTCTAGTGATTGTCCTGCCTTGGTCTCCTGAGTAGCTGAAACTGTAGTCATGTGCCACCATGCCCAGCTGTTTCTTGTCTTTTAAAGGCACCTTTGGCCTTTTTGTGAGGCAAGTAGAGCCAGAATGGATTCACCCACTTGGTAGTTGAAGAAACAGAGTCACACCCTGAGGGGGAGCTCTAAGCACATCATCACACGGATGACTGGAGGCAGGCTGGGACGGACTCAGGCGCCTGAGTCCTGTGATGGGAATAGGAGCTTTGATTCACTGCCTTCCCTCTGATACTGCTGGAAAGGCTCAGTACCGTGTGAGGCTCAGTACTGCAGCTCCCCCTCTGGAATAAAATATATGCGGTTTTCATAGACCCTATGGTGTCCTGCATTACATGGAGAGAAAAATAAAGACATGGTCCCAAATTTCCAGAGGACCGCGGTCCAGTGTAGCACTGCTCAGACTGCTGTGCACAGAAACAGCCAGCGGGTTTGTTAACATGCAGGTTCTGGTTCTGTAGTTTTGGGATGAGGCCTGATGTCCCGCCATTCCAACCAGCTCCTCACGAGGCTGAGGTTGCTGTCCAGAACCACACCTTGAGCCTCGAGGGTTGAGTGGAAATTGCATAGACTTTGATGTCCATCATGTCAGGCCTGAATTCTGACACCAGCCTTAACTAGATATGTGACCCTGAGCAGCATGCCTTTGACCTCTCTGAGCTCAGTCTTTCATCTGCATAAAAAAGAGCTAATGTTTCCTGTGCATTTAGCATGGTACCCATATCTCTAGCACTGTTATTAGAAATAAATTAATGACTTGATAAAAGTGACAGGTCTAGGGCTTGGCATCTAACAGGGGGCAGCATATTATAGTTGTTTATGTCAATAAATGTTTCATTCTATTATACCTGCCACTTTCAGATTCTTCATTGGCACCTACAGGTGATCACCAGTTTAAAACAAACAAATAAACCAAACACTACCTAATCAGAAGCAGAAGTTTCTGCTGTATCACTGCTCACAGCTTCACAACAAATACATTTGGTGGAGCTAACCACATCTCCACACCTAAGAGTTAATACATTTCTTTTTATTCCCTCTGACATGGTATTATGAAAAATCTCAAACTTACAGAAAAGTTGGAAGAACTGTACAGTGAATATCCAAATACCCACCATTTAGTTTCTACAATTAACAGGTTTTTGAAATTAGGATCGACCTATTTTCCCATTCCTCTATTAATCCATAAATCCATCTTTTTTTTCAGGGGTGGGAGGTGCTTATCACAGCAAGTTTCAGGCATCAGAATCCATAGCTCCCTGTCATCATTCACACTCCATCCTCTTCTTTCTTTGGCCCAGGAGTCTATGCAGACCCATGACACAGATACAAAATTCGATCCCCAAAGCTGTAACTGAGACAGGACTGTATCCTGAAGGCCTGATAGTACTAAATTGGGATCCATCAGCTTGGAAAGTGATTTTTATATAAATCTGGAGTAATGGATACCTTTAAGCCTTTCACATTTCTCAAATAACTATCCTACAACTTAAAGTAGGATCAGTTTGCTTCAGCTACCTGACCCAGTAATTCCAGTAAGAACCTTATAAGACATTTCACAAACCTCAGAATGACAAAATAAAGAGTCTCAGCACAGATAAGCTGCTCAGCTCAGACTTTTCAGTGGTCATATTTTCTCTTAATGAGAACTGTCATTTTGTGCAAAAAAAAAAAAAAAAAAAAAAAAGGAATTCCTCCTGACGCTGACCTTCTTCAATAAGAAAAAAAAGAATGCACTTAATCGTCTCACTTCAACATGCAGTCTTCCAGGAGCGGGGCGAGGCTCCAACAATATTCTGTCAGAGAAGTCCTGCCCAGAAAAAACAAAAGCAAAAGTGCAGAAGTAAATCTGCAAGGCACACCCTGGATGCATTCTACCCTTGCTTTGAAAATGCAGTGCGGCCGGGCGCGGTGGCTCACACCTGTAATCCTAGCACTTTGGGAGGCCAAGGTGGGTGGATCACCTGAGGTCAGGAGTTCAAGACCAGCCTTGCCATCATGGTGAAACCCCATCTTTAAAAAAAAGAAATAAAATGCAACGTTAATGCCAAACCTGACTCCAGTCATTGTGTGTTCCCAAACTGATTACTCACGAAAATAAATATTCCAGTGGCAAAGTGTCAGAAAGAAAGGCTTAGGAGCCAGAAAGTGCTGTATTCTAATATCAGGCATGCCACTTACTAGGTACTGCCCAAGCAAGTCTCGTAACCTTGAGTCTCAGAACTTTCTTCCAAAAAATGTGTGTTAGTCCATTTGTATTGCTATAAAGGAATAACTGAGGGTGGGTAATTTGTAAAGAAAAGAGGCTTATTTTGGCTTATGGTTCTGCAGGTTGTACAAGAAGCTTGGTCCTAGCATTTGCTCCTGGTGAGGACTTAGGAAGCTTCCAATCACAGTGGACGGCAAAGGGGTAGCCAGTGTATCCCATGGTGAAGGAGAGAAGCAAGACAGCTGCCCAGCTCTATAAACCACCAGCTCTAGCAAGAGCTGATTACCACAGGGCAGGCACTCCACGAGGGATATTCCCCCATGACCCGAACACCTCCCATCAAACCCAACCTCCAAGATTGGGGATTATGTTTCACCATGAGATTTAGAAGGGACAAGCATTCAAATCACATCAACATGGATATCCCAGTGCTTCTTCACAGAGTTACTGACAGCATTCGGGAGAAAATGCCTTCAAAATCCCAGCACAGTGGCAGAGCATGTAGGAGCAGCTTCCCTCTTATGAAATTATGAGGAGGGTGAGGTGACAATTTGAACCTTTCTTTTTGTTTATATAACAGTGACTTTATGAAAACAAAGCGCACCATCATTACATCAGGATGCGCAGGGCTGTGGGAGAGATTTGCAAAGCTTCCGCTAAGTGCAGGGCAGATGATGCCATGTGTTTGAAGTCTCACAGGCAACACACCTTGGCATCATGAAGTAGAATGGCATCCCTGGCCACCGCCAAGCTTTCCCCCGACTTCTGTACAGACCTGTGATTCCTGCTCGAGCCCTAACCCACGGCCTCCTTCCTGCGGGCTTGTAGAGTGATTTACTCTGGGCTTGGGAAATAACATCTTTCTATGGAATGCACTCATTGTGCAATTCTCTCAGGGATTCTGGGTGAGCTGATATGAGGGACTTTGTAATGGGACTGAAAGCCACGCCATGCATAGACAGAGTTAGCTGGAGAAGAGACTCCTGAAATAAATACACTGTCTCCTGCAAGAACTGGAGCAGAGTTCGGGGTTGCATCCTGTTTGAATGGAGACAACGGTAGAACCAAGTTGCCCCAATTCTGTGCAGATCATATGAGGAACTACATTGTTTGTCATGCTAATTCATACACAGCTTCTACACTGGATCCCATGACCTCAGGGGAGGGGCTGATGAGTGGTGAACTAGTAGGGTGTGAGTAACCAAACTCCCTGGGAAGAAAGGAAGAGTGGGCTTGTGGGCTGAGAAGAAGGGGCCCAGGAAATGCACCTTTTCATACGACTGTGAGAAATAGTAATTTATTATTTTTTAATCATTACCTAAGGCCAAAAAGTATAAAGAAGAAGCATGGCCAGGTTTTAACTCAAATGGGGTCCTGAACTGGGAGCCTGCTGTAGAGGAAGGGCTGGAAGCTTTGGATCCAGAGAGCCACTGGTGTGGAGCCAGCCTCTGCACTGGTGAGTGTGGCCTCGGCAGGCCGCTTGTTTTGAGACTCAGCATTTCTCTCGGGGCAAGTGTGAACAAAGCCACCTGCAACTGTTGGGGATGGTGTGAGCCTCAGAGCAATGCACACCAATTGCCCAGTGTGCCGTAGACGGTGGCATCTTATGTTTGTATATGATAAAGGAAGATGTGCTACAGGAGCTCACTCAGGAGAAGCACACACAGAGAGGGCAAACTATCTGAGGAAAAATATCTCCCTCCTTAGTTTTGATATACTAATATCATAAAATTACCCAAGACAGTGCAGAACTCAGGTAGAGAAATCTTCCAAAGGAGTGATGAGTTCCCCGGGGCTTTCACTTCAGCTTCTCTCCTATATAAGTTCTATTTCAGAAACTCATTTCAGTTCTAACATAACAGTATTTAGGAGGAAGAGTTAAACCTTTCTCCCCATGAGTGCCCTTAACCAACACAACAAGAGCCCAAGCACCAACAGATTTCCAACTATCTTCATTCATTTCTACTTAACTTTTAAAAAAATAGTTTGGGTAAGAAGTAATTCCTTTTCTTATATATTTCTAAGGTTCTTAAGTAAATCAGGAGCCCCAGGCCAACAGCAGAGTAGGATGTAAGACATATTTTTAAAAAGTAGTAAAATCTGCATGTGATGAAATGGAGAGGAAAGAAAGACTTTCTCCAAATTGAGACAGGCCCTGTGTAGTCTGTCCTGCCGCAGTGAACCAACTGAAGCCTCTTACACAGATAAATATAAACAGTACCAGGCTGGGCAACACAGCAAGACTCCTTCTCTTATAAAAGAAAAACCTTAGCCAAGCATGGTGGTACATGCCTCTAGTCCCAACTACTCAGAAGGCTGAGGCAGGAGAATGGCTTAAGCCCAGGGGTTCAAGGCTGCAGTGAACTATGACTGCACCACTGCACTCCGTCCTGGGAGACAGAATCAGATGCTGGCTCTAAAAATAAAGAATAAAGAAAACAACCCATTTTTTTTTTGAGATGGAGTCTTGCACTGTTGCCCAGGTTGGAGTGCAATGGTGTGATCTCAGTTCACTGCAACCTCTGCCTCCTGGGTTCATGCGATTCTCCTTCCTTGGCCTCCCTAGAAGCTGGGATTACAGGGGGCACACCACCACACCTGGCTAATTTTTTGTATTTTTAGTAGGATGGGTTTCACCATGTTGGCCAGACTGGTCTCAAACCCCTGACCTTGTGATCCACCTGCCTCGGCCTCCCAAAGTGTTGGGATTACAGGTGTGAACCACTGTGCCCAGCCAGGACAAACTTTCAAAATGTAATACAGAGTGAGAAGCAAGTGAGAGATGAAATATTACCTGTCAGGTAAAATGTGCAGTATTCAGGCGGTGGGCACACTAAAAGCCTAGACTTCCCCGCTACACACATCTGTGGAACACAACTCTGTGTACTCCTAAATGCATACAAATAAAAACTCCAAAAATCCAATCCAAAAGCAGGAATGCAGAAAGTATCTAGTGAAAAGCCTAAGTACTAATGAAAGGAAGTATATCATGCCTTAATATAGCATGATATTAAGTCCTAGATATTCTGATGGCAAATACTACGTATCCCTAGCTTGCAAACAAGAAAATTAAAGCATGCAATTGCATGGATTTTTGTTTACACACACTACAGGACAGACTTGAATCCAGGTCTTTTTTTTTTTCTTTCTCAGATCGAGTCTTGTTCTGTCGCCCAGGCTGGGGTGCAGTGGCAGCCCGACTTCAGCTCATTGCGAACTCCACCTCCCAGTGTCAAGAGATTCTCCTGCCTCAGCCTCCCAAGTAGCTGGGACTACAGGTGTGCACCACTGCACTGGGCTAATTTTTGTATTTTTAGTAGAGATGCGGTTTCACCACGTTGGCCAGGCTGGTCTTGAACTCCTAACCTCTTGATCTGCCTGCCTCGGCTTCCCGAAGTGCTGGAATTACAGGCATGAGCCACCATGCCTGGCCTGAATCCAGGTCTTTACTACTGATTGTGATGCCACAGTGAACCAAACACCCTGTGAATTTCACAAACACTGCTCCAGTGTTGTATGGCAATGAAAGGATGGCCTTAGACGTATGGCTGTTCCCCTCTGGCTTTGTGATCATGGGCAACTTGCCTTTCTCTGAGTGTGTTTCCTCATCAGTAAGAAGGCATAAAATCCATATCACAGAGCTGTTCTAAGGACTGTAAGCATTTATGTAGGAGTTTATAAAACATGCATATACATACGTATGTGTGTACCAAACCTTATGTATAATCATCTACAACCTCATGTATAATTTCTATCTACAAATTATATATGTAGCTTATTTTGTTACTGTTATGAATGTAACATATACAAATTATATACCATATATTTTAAATATATAAGCCATTTATCACAGGCGTTTACTAGCTTCTACCAACTTTCCAGCTTAGGATACATACTGTTTTCACTATTTATACTCATATAGCAACTTTTTCATCACTGAAATTTAGAGAATATGAATGTACCATGAGATTGCTGATATGCACCATCAATACGGTGGTACAGGTGGCCAACTCACTCAAAAGAAACAATTCCTTAAAAATAGTTTTCCCTTCATCCTCCTTCTGGGACGTCAGGAAAGAAGAACCTCATCTATTTTCCTCAGGTCTTTTTAAAATACCTTCACTTCTGCTAAGAAACAGCAAAGCCATCTGGAATAGCTGACAGAGAGCAGTTTGAAAGCAATTTCTTTCAAGACAGATATCATGATTTTCCTGTTTTCTTTCTCTCTTGAAATGTCAAGGATAACTGAAACATTTTACTTTTCCATCTGTGATGTACTGATCAGTCCCAAACAAGTTTTGAAAGTGCTTGAGAATTTTGTTTCCAGTCAGTTCAATACTTTTTTTCCACTTTGACTCGATTTAAATCACATCTGTCTTTAGCGTTTTTTTCAAATATTAAAAGATATAAAAACATACCTTGAAATATGATTATAAAGTATTTTACAAAGGAAAAAGTATTTAAAATACTGCCACAAGCAGTCACAATGACTTATATATTTTCAAATAGATTATCCAACCAGCACAGTTTAAAAAAAAAAAAAAAAAAAACAGGCCAGGCACAGTGGCTCAAGCCTGTAGTCCCAGCACTTTGGGAGGCCGAGGTGGGTGGATCACGAGGTCAACAGATGGAGACCATCCTGGTCAGCATGGTGAAACCCTGTCTCTACTAAAAATATAAAAAATTAGCTGGGCATGGTGGCGCGTGCCTGTAATCCCAGCTACTCAGGAGGCTGAGGCAGGAGAATTGCCTGAACCCAGGAGGCAGAGGTTGCGGTGAGCCGAGATCGCGCCATTGCACTCCAGCCTGGGTGATAAGAGCGAAACTCGGTCTCAAAAAAAAGACTTCAAAATCGGTAAAAGTGGTCGGGTGTGGTGGCTCATGCCAGTAATCCTAGCACTTTGGGAGGCCAAGGCAGGTGGATCACCTGAAGTCAGGAGTTCGAGACCAGCTCGGCCAAGATAGTGAAACTCTGTCTCTATTAAAAATACAAAATTAGCCAGGTATGGTGGCAGGCACCTCTAATCCCAGGCACTTGGGAGGCTGAAGCAGGAGAATCAGTTGAACCTGGGAGGCAGAAGTTGCAGTGAGCCAAGATCACCCCACTGCTCTCCAGGCAACAAGAGCGAAACGGCATCTCAAAAAAAAAGTGGCGGTGGTGGGGGGTGGTGCAAATGCTGCACTACACTACACATTGCAGAACTAGCAGAGGGTAAAATCAGGAATACTCATTTTTAGCCTGATATTTTAATTATCTCAGTATGAGTTTTCCACAAACAAAAACGTGAACACCAGTTGTATGCCCACGAATCAAAATACGAGATATATTTTAAGGTATTATTTAAAATGTAGTTATATATAAGAGATATATATGTGTAAAATATATTTATAAGATAGAATCAGCCCTCTGTATCCATGGGTTCTGAATCCATGAATTCACCAGCTATGGATCAAAAATATTGGGAAAAAAAGTTACATCCACATTGAACACAAACTTCTTTTCCTTGTTGTTATTCCCTAAACAATACACTGTAACAACTGTTACATTGCATTTACACTATATTAGGTATTACCTAGAGGTGATTTAATCTCTACAGGAAGTGTGCACAGGTTATATGCAAATACGGTGCCATTTTATATGAAGGACTTGAGCATCTGCAGATGTTGATATCTAAGAAAGGTCCTGGAACCAATCTCCCAAGGACAATAAGGAATGACTGTATATTTAAAAACGTATTTGGCAGAGAAAACAATATTGATTGATCTCTGCTTCATTCATTGAGCTGGTAGGCTTTGACTCTACGTCAAGCATGGAACGCCTCGCTGGGGAAACAAACATTCAAAACACGGAAGAAGTGGTCTATTTACTCTGGCATCTGAGAGGAAGAAGAGTTACACAGAGATAACCCAAAGTCAAGGCTATCCTTGTGTCCTGTAGCAGCAAAACCAGCAGTTACCAGTTAAGTCCGTTCATTTTAGACTGGACCTGAGGGGAAGGAGGTGGTTAGGGATGAGTGCGTCTTGAGAAGTAGACACGTAATCATCTCAGGTGAAGGGAATAGGCCTGGCGATGGGCAGGCAAAACATGAAAACAGAGCAAGTTAGGAATTAAGGGAGCAGAGGGCAGTGGTGGCTAAATGGTGAGAATGGGGTCAATGTCCTTGCAGAAGGTCATTAATTCTGTGCCAAGGAAGTTGGCCTTTATGTAGTAGGCAAAGGGAGCCTGTGTTGTCTGCTAAGTCTGCAATCACAAAACACCACAGACCGGGTGGCCCAAACAACATTCGTTCATTCGTTTATGTATGCATTTATTTATTCCTGTTCTTGAGGCTTAGAAGTCCTAGATCAAGGTGAGGACAGGTTGGGTTTCTTGTGAGCCTCTCTTCTTGGCTTTGTAACAGCTATTTATCATGGTATCCTCACATGGTCTTTCCTCTGTAAAGCAGGCATCCCTAATGTAAGTCCAAATTTCCTCTTCTTTTTTATTCTGTGGAGATGAAGTCTCTCTGTGCCACCCAGGTTGGAGTAGAATGGCCTGATCCTGGCTCACTGCAGCCTTGAACTACTGGGCTCAAGCTATCCTCTGGCCTCTGCCTCCCAAATAGCTGGGACTACAAGCATATGCCACCACACTCAGCTAGTTTTTTTTTTTTTAAATCTGTTTTAAGATATGTTTTATCAACATATTTCTTCCTATGTTGCCCAGGCTGATTTCAAACTCCTGGCCTCAAGCGATCCTCCTGACTGAGCCTTCTAAATTATTGAGTTTACAAGTGTGAGCCACTCCACCTAGCACCAAATTTCCTCTTGCAATGAAGACACCTGTCAGATTATATTAGGACTCACCTTAACAGCCTCGTTTTAACTTAATCACCTCATCAAGGTCCTATTTCCACATAGTCACATTCTGAGGTGCTGGGGGTTAGGGCTTCAACGTTTGAACTTGTAGGCGGCAATGTTCAGCCCCAAACAGAGGTTTATTGTTGAATCCCCAAATATAAGAGTAGAAAGGAAGCCTCAAGATGATCTAATCTAGTGCTTCTCAAACTTTTGGCATGACAATATTTCTAAAAACAAAGAGTAGTGAACTCATACTTAAGTTATTACTTCTCTGAAACAGGTTTTCCTTGAACCTACTGAAAAATTATTGTGAAGTTCTCCATTCTGCTCCATGGGTAGCCTTGTTTCTCACATAAAAATGCTTTCTTCAAAACGATGGAGTAAAATTAATGCTCTTAGAAGATATTTTGGGTTTATCCTGTGGCTTCACATATCTGGAGCCATTTCCCTTTAAGTACATGGATAGCTTGGTTTGAGAAGAATGAATCTAGGCTGCAGATCAAAGAGATTAGATGGCAGGCTCAAAGTCACAGTGAGTAAAAGAATCAGAAATGGAATGAAATCTTTTATTGCTCAGTCCAAAGCATTTTCTGCAGCACCACACTGTCACAGAGAAAAGAAGAAAGTACTTGATCTGCCTGGCATGGGCCATATCACATTCAAAAAGGTTCTGAGGTCACCCAGCGCTGCCCTAAGAGTGAGACACAGACTTCCCCAATTGGCCCCATGGACTCCCCACTGCTCCTTCCCACAGGGCTGCAAACAGAAGTGTTCAGAGGTGTGAAAGAGGAGGATCAGACCTGGCTTCCTCTGGGAAACTATTACCAGCGGCAAATTTCTAGCTTATTTATGAAGGGAGAACAGTGTCTCAGATAAACGCCTCCTTTCCTCAGCAGAATGAGCAGCTGCTAATCAAAGGTTGTCAAGCACAAATTATACTACCCAGGGCTTCATGGGAGGCATAAAAAGAAAGATCACAACATCATGTTTATCTCCCTTTCATTGCTGTTTCTGTCAATAGTATTACAGTCAGGCAGGCTGAGTAAAAACAATTTTCTAAAAATATGGATCAGCTGAGACCATTTAAAGCTGCCTTTTATGGAGTTATCATCAGGACTTTTCCCCTTGGGCAGCTTTGTGTACTCTTTCCCAGAGCCTCCTCTTCCTGGATCTAGTTATCTGAAGATATAATTCTCCTTGCCAGGGAGATCACAGCCTCCCGGAGACTGATAAGCAGGCCGGCATTCCTCCCAGGAGCCTAGGCAACTGTGCCCAAGAGTTCCATCACTCAGGCGGGAGGCGGCGTGGACCTCAGTCAGGGTTTCTGCTGTGGAGTCAATTGGTTTTGTGGGTGGAACTTGTGCTGCTAAGCAGGACTGGCTGTGACTCCCTGTCTTTCAGTCTTTCCAAGAATGAGTTTCCCACTTTCCCAATCTTTATGAAAGGAGGGAGTTCGACTCCAGAGGGTGAGCTGTATGCTACCGTTCTCCATGGACATGAACATTTAGAGGGGAAAATAGCAGCCCTCAGTCTGTCGTAGGGTTTTTGTCGTCGCACCCAACTCTGAATAGGTGCTGGTGGCAGTGCTAAGGTGACACTGGAAAAAGTCTGCTTTCAGTAGATTCTATTTCCTTTATGTTAAAACCAACAAACAGAGGAAAGGCAGTTGCTCTCCAACAAGTCTTAAAAACAGACGATTTTCAGAGTTTGCGTTCCTTAAAGCTGCCTGTTAAAAAGGCATAGGGTGTTATCTGAGAAAGGAAACCAATGGAACATCTAGTTCTGCAGCTTTTTCTGCTGTGACCCTTGAAGCCCTGTGGGGTGTGTGAGTGTCTCTGTGGCATCTAACGAACATGTGCCCAGGTGGGACGGAACAAGGTGAGCTGGCAGGGATGCAGAGCACAGGGAATGCCCTCCACTGCTGCTGCCAGCAAGGCGGGCTGCTCTATCTGATTTCTGACGGGGCTGCACCCGATATTTTACATAAGGGCAAGCAAGGTTCAGCTCCTCCACAGTTTTGAAAACTATTCTAACCTGGTGTTATGGGTTAAACTGCATCCTCCTATCTCCAAAAAAGAGGTATATTAAGGTCCTAATCCCCAGTACCTCACAATGTGAACTTATTTGGAAATGAGGTCGTTGCAGATGTAATCAGATGAGATGAAATCACACTGGAGAAGGCTAGGTCCCTACTCTAATATGACTGGTGTCCTTATAAGAAGACAGCCAGGCCGGGTGCTGTGGCTCATGCCTGTAATCCCAGCACTTTAGGGAGGCCAAGGCAGGAGGATTGTTCGAGCCCAGGAGTTAAAGACTGGTCTGGGCAACATGGCAAGACACCATCTCTACAAAAAATACAAAAATCAGCCAAATGTGGTGGTGTGCACCTGTGGTCCCAGCTATTTGGGAGGCTGAGGTGGGAGGATCACTTGAGCCAAATACGTCACGGCTGTAACAAACTGTGATTGTGCCACTGCACTTTAGCCTGGGGTGACAGAGAGAGAGAGAGAGAGAGAGAGAGAGAGAGAAAGAGACAAAGAAGAAAAGAAAACAGGAAGACAGGCAGGTGAAGACACACACACACACACACACACATACATACACACATATACATATACACATACACATACATACACACATACACATGCACACACATACACATACATACACACATATACACACACACATACACATACATACACATGCACACACGCACACACATGCAGAGTTTGGAGTCACAGGCAAGTCAAGGAATGCCTAGGGCAACCAGAAGCTAGAAGAGGCCAACACCTTTATTTTAGACTTCTACCCGTCAGAACTGTAAGAGAATGTATTTCTGTAGTTTTAAGTCTCATGCTTGGTGGTCCTTTTTTATAGAAGCCCTAGGAAACTAAAACATCTGGTTAAAAATATATTCTTCTCTCATTTAATTTGTTTTACCCTCTTAGGCAATAAGTTAATAAAGTAAATTGAAAAAAAAAGTAGATTTTCTCAGTTTACTAACTTCTGTTTCCCACCCCATCCTCAAAGGTCTTAAGAAAATGCCCCAAGAAGAGGCACAGATAGAAGCTCTGGTTTCTCCAAGTACAACGTCACAGCTCAGATGCCCTGGACTCAGATGCCACATCAATCTCTGTCTTACCACTGTGTCAAAGAAGGGGGGTGGATCCGGGATCCTCATTGCTGTAACCAGGAGGAAGCATAACTTACACATCAGACACAGTTAACCATGCATGCCTGACATGTGAGATGTAAGCTGCATGATCGTAATTTATATTTAAATAGCTTCTTTCTCCAAAGAGCGTCAAGAAATTTACCGACTTTTACTTAATTAATCCTTGTAAGTCATCCATGATGAAGGTAAAGTGAGGTCATATATCCCTGTTTCCTCTGGCACCTCAGGGTTTGGCCACTTGTTCTCCTCTTTTCGTTTCTACATCTGTTGGGTTTCTCCTCTTCCAACGCACAGACTGTTATTGTGATGTTTGTATTTCCACATAAATTCTATTTCCGGGAGCTCCCGGTGAGTAGAATAATTTCCGTTGTCTCCCTTTCGTTTGGGAGGGGTGTAACTCAGAAAGGCCCAATCTATTCTGAAATTACCATGTATTTAGAGCCTTAACTCATGAATTATTTTGAGATGTAGAAAACTCAGAGAGAGAGAGAGAGAGAGAGAGACAGAGAGAGAGAGCATGCGTTTGTGTAGAGAGAGACAGAAGCAGTAACTCTGCTGAGCAGCATTAGAATGACATAAACAGTGTTTTGGGGTGGAGGCAGCATCTCAACCAAACTTTTGTTCATCACACACATCTTTAGTGATGCTTTTGGCCAGTCTTCAGGGCGTATTCCACGGGCACTCCCCCGAGGACTGCACGGCTGGGACCTACGGACACATCATCAAGGAAAGGGAAGAAGGAAGGACTTCGGAGGCAAACCCTATTTCAACCAGGGCTGCTTCTCCTTTATCCATTTTCCTACTGAGTTTCTGAATAGGCTCAACGCAACAAAAAAATAAAATTTGTAAAATCTCCTAAGGAACTTCATGGATGTTACATGAAGATTTAAGAAAGAACAGTCAATTTCTTTGAGCTCTTTGAAGGACAAAGTTATTAAACATTCTAGCACTGAGGTTTCTGGACCTGACCTGTGAGGCTCATCCTGTAACTTACCAAATAGTAAGAAAGATGTATTTCCAGAAACCTGTATTTCTCAAGTGCCTAAGGGATACAGCCTTTCTGCAAAGGGCAGAGCAATGGAAGCTGCTTCAGTCTTCACTGGCCCAAATTTGAGGTGACTGCAACTGGAAAGCTTTGGTAGCACTAGTTTGTCTTCTTGGATATTGTAAATTTATTGGATTTAACCAAGTGCCACCAGCCTCTAAAACAGGGGTTCCCCATTCCCTGGGCTACAGACGACTACCAGTTCCTGGCCTGTTAGGAACTGGGCTGCACAGCAAGAGGTGAGCGGTGGGCAAGTGAGCATTACTGCCTTAGCTCTGCCTCCTGTCAGATCAACAGTGGCATCAGATTCTCATAGGAGCACAAACCTTATTGTGAACTGTGCATGCGATAGATCTAGGCTGTGCATTCCTTATAAGAATCAAACTAATGCCTAAGGATCTGAAGTGGAACAGTTTCATCCCAAAACCATCCCCCACTATGCTTCCCTGTCCATGGAAAAATTGTCTTCCATAAAACAGGTTCCTAGTGCCAGAAAGCTGGGGATTGCTTTGGGGATTGCTGCTCTAGAACAGCAGAGTACATATTATAATCATTTGACATAAGTGTGGCCAACCTAGCCTACAACTACAAGTCTTTCCTAGAGCCAATGATTCATGCAGGAATTCAAGTTGCAAAAACCGTGTGGTTATTCAGACTCCAGCAAAGGGGCTTTCAAAGTTTCAACATATATGTTTGTAGGTCAAAAGAGCATAGGATCAATCTGTTTTTTTCTGTGACTTCTATTAAAATATATGAACACATATCTATAGTATTTGAAGCTATCTTGTTGAGAAAATAAGCAGCCACAGTCTAAAGTGGTTTTACATGTTCATTCCTGTTTAAAATGGTCTGAAGAACTCAGAGGAAAAACTAAATTTAGCCTCTTTACACAGAAGAATATTAAAATAGAAGGCTCTAAACCAGCAAGAAAAGTAGTAAATAATTAGCATTTATTAGAGAAGGAAAGTGATAATTAGGAAAGAGAAAAACTGGGAAGCAAGAATTGAACAAGTTCTTTCTAAACGCCTATCACAGCACTTACGTAGGTATATCTTAAATGGAAATTTAGGATAAAAAAATTGGCAAATCAGGACAAGTATTATGAACTCTTGTTTGTGAAAGAGGGAGAAGCACGGGGATTGAAAGGATAGTGTTCTATAAAGATCAACCTGTAGAAAGCAAAGAAATTCACTAAGAAACCAAAATGTTCTGACTAATATTGCCTCTTACATTTGAGACAAGATAAGTTCTGGCATCATCGGCACCTCAAAAAAGCTGAAGCGGCTCCAAGATCAGAAGACTTTGACTACCACAGTTAAGTAAGAAAATTCATAAAACCTTACTTAGGCCAAAAACCCAGGCCTAAGTAAGGTGAAAATTATTAATCGCCAAATTTAAAATGAAGGGTGGCAGTAATGTGCACCTCAGCATACCTTCACTTCACACTGGCATTTGTTGTCGATACTAACTTGGAAAAAACATTGATGTGAGTTCAACAGAAATGTAGATCCTTAGAAAATAATCAGGTTTTGGTTTCAGAGTCATACAAGTCACATTTTTCATGTCTAATAGCCACATGTAGCCGTTGGCTTCCTTACTAGATAACACAGACAGGAGACATTTTCATCATTTGCAGACAGTTCTGGACAGTGCTGTGTTAGAGGGAATGGCTTTCAGACATTTCAGACTATTGTAAGAATGGTAAATATTAGTAATATCCTTCTGTATCTTCCCAGCACCAAAATGCCTGTTAGTATCAACTACTGTGTTTATTCTAAACCTTTTTCATTCCTTTTCATTACTAAGTACCAGTTTCGACTATGTTTAAGCTGAATCGCCAAAGAAATAAACAAAGAAATATTAGAGAAAATGATCATTAAAACCATAGAGCAAGCCATCCTATACTAACATATAGAAAAGTGATTCAAGTTATTCCTTTATAGAGCTATGTGACATCAAATTGCAGTCTCATGATTATGTCGAGCATAACTACAAATACCCAGAGTAGACACACTCAGTAGTCTAAGTTCAGCAATTACAGAACCCCTGAAATCCTCTGACGTGGACTTTGGGTGGTGATTTTACAATGTCTTTTTTAATTTTTAGAAATGCACACACAGTCACCAAAATCATTTGCATGAATCTCTTACATAACAATGAAAGTAAGGGCTAGGCAGGAAGAAAAACAAGAAGTTTCTTCTTCCCTCTCTGCCTCTCTCCTTTAAAACTGAGAGTTCGCTGGGCGCGGTGGCTCACGCCTGTAATCCCAGCACTTTGGGAGGCCGAGGCGGGTGGATCACGAGGTCAAGAGATCGAGACCATCCTGGTCAACATGGTGAAACCCCGTCTCTACTAAAAATATAAAAAATTAGCTGGGCATGGTGGCGCGTGCCTGTAATCCCAGCTACTCAGGAGGCTGAGGCAGGAGAACTGCCTGAACCCAGGAGGCGGAGGTTGCGGTGAGCCGAGATCGCGCCATTGCACTCCAGCCTGGGTAACAAGAGCGAAACTCCGTCTCAAAAAAAAAACAAACAAACAACAACAACAAAAAAAGAACTGAGAGTTCACTGTTTCCACTTAAGAGGGGAAACTCCTCAGCTTCATGATGATACAGATGAGGGAGACTTGGAATCAACAGTGGGAGATGACAACCTCACTGTCTCCTGCTGTCAGATTCAATAAGGTGTGGGGAAGGGGGCATCTTCTATAATTTGTGTCTGTTCTTTCCAGTAGTCATTACTAGGCTGGGGCTGAAGCAGAAAGATAAGCAGCATGAGTATTCATGAGCTTTTGGGAGATACACGTGCTCAGCCTTTTTCTTCTGAGTTTTTAAAATTTAGGTTTCACAAAAGTACCAGGAGTTCTACTGCTTACTCATTCTCACACCTTTCCTGACTTAGCAATGCTCTGCTACTATCAGCAATCAGTCTACTTCTGTCATTTTTATATCACTGTGAACAATTAACCAAAATGGATAGGGCATGGAACTAAAGACTTTTACATGTTTGAATTTCAAAAAGCCAAATAGCTGTCCTCCAGTAATGTCCTAAGCCTGTCATCTCAACAGTAGGTGCCTTGGCCACAAAAACCACTAGGAAGATAGGGAATGATCCATGCATATGCTTTACAGAATGAACAATGGGTTACTTAGACAACACATTTCTTAGTACTCTTAAACAGATGTGTACTGTTCAGTATAGTAGCCACCTACCACATGTGGCTATTGAGCAAGGGAAATGTGGCTATTCCAACTCAAAATGTGTTGGAGAAGTATAAAAGACACACCAATTACAAAAACTTTATATAAAAAAAAGAGGGTAAAATACCTCATAATAATTTTTTCACTGATTACGTTAGAATAATATTTTTGATACACTGATTTTTATAAAATACATTATTAATTTCATATCTCTTTTGCTTTTTTATTTTCATTAATTAAATGTTGATTTTATTATTTTTTGAGGTGGGTTCTTGCTCTGTCACCCAGGCTGGAGTGCAGTGGCACAATCATGACTCCCTGTAGCTCTGAACTCCTGGACCCAGGCAATCCTCCCACCTCAGCCTACTGAGTAGCTGGCACTATCGGCATGCGCCACCATGCCTGGCTAATATTTTTGCAATTTTTTTGTGGAGACAGAAATCTTGCTATGCGGGTCAAGCTGGTCTTTAACTTCTGGCCTGAAGTGATCCTCGAGTCCTGGCCTCACAGAGTGGTAGGATTATAGGCATAAGCCACTGCACCTAGCCCTTCTTGCTTTTTTAAATGTAGAAATTGAGCTCCAAGAAAATTGAAAATGGCATATATAGTTCAAACTATATTTCTATTGACAACACAAATACAGACAGGATCACAGGCTCCATCTGTAACATAAAAGAGCATAGAAAATGCTGACTCATGAAAAGCAACCCTAAAAGTGATCTGCTATGAAGGCAAACTAATCCTCCAGCAACAAAAGCAGAAGAGTAGCTGGAAACGGAGAAGGCTTCATAAATATCTCTGCTATTGAGAATGGCATAAAGGCGTAGCCAGCAGCTGAATCTATGTAATCTAGCAGTGTCAAAAAGATGTCAAACACAGATTTAAAAATCGCTGCCTTGTCTTCTGAACTGGCTGTGGGAAAGTATCTCTCACAGTCTGCTAGAGGTTAGGGCTGTGACTCCCGCAGTACCCAAGTCCTCACTTTGATTTTCTCTTGATCAAAGATGGAACCTCATTACTGAAAAAAGCACCAAAGGGTCCCTGAAGGAATTCCCTCAACCGGATACACGGTGACCCAGGGAGATAACAACATAATTTAATAATTGTATCAAGAGTTTTCTGACAAATATTTAAAGCTCCAGATACTGAGAAAGAGGGAAAACTGGGGATCAATACATTGTGTGAGATACGGAAGAAGCAATGCTTTAAAGTGGCAATTCAAGCCATTCACAGAGCTAGACAATGAAGGCATTTGCTGGTTTATAAAAGCAAACATTTAAGCAGCTCTCCATTTCCTCCTTTATTTCTTTGCTCTATAAGCATTTGTATTCTATAAATAGGCAAGAAGAAAGTCAATTAGCGTCAGCTTTCTCCAAGAAGAATTTTACCCTTGCCTCCTTTTCAATCTTTCCAGGCTCTGAGATGGCCATTACTCTCTGTTACAGTCTGTAATTTACTTTAAATTGCTCCAGCATCATCGGTGTGATATTGTGCATATACCAGTTGGTTTATACTTTCGTGTTCAGGAGTCGTCAAGGCAATGTACTATAGAGGAGGCAAGACTAGGGTGGCAAGGTGACATTCAATCAGAAAGAGACACACTCCAGAGCAGTGACCACAAGCCCTTTTATCATCTGTATATCAATCAAGAGCAGAAACTTTGCCAGTAGCCAATAAAAATCAATATTAGGTTTTCCTTGGTGAAAGTAGTGTATTGTTGATTAGCATGATAGATGTAATAATGAAATTTCATTAGGTGATGTTTAAGATATTCAAAGTATGTGCATGGGTAGAAATATGTTAGACATACCCCCACCATTGTAGAAACATGTAAGAATCCAGCCAGGCCTGTTATCATGTATCCCTTAGGCTTGAATCCTGTACCTCTTAGAGAAATGGTGCCTGTGGCTTAACGTAGTTGGATATGTGCCCAGTATTGGTTTAGGAGAATTTCTGATTTATGATGCCAAATAGAAGGCCTAGAATCATGCCTGATAAATGCTGTTGTTTTTGCCTTAATAAATCTTTCGTATAAGGCAAGGCCAGCTTACCTGGATGCACAGAGAGCTGAGACTTTGTGAAGCTTAAGTAACACAGTGTGTGAACTGCTTTGTGCCTGCTTTGCTAAAGGCTGCTTATTAAATAAGTATGTGGTGGAATTCTGTTTGAGACACTTTTCAAAAGAAGACATTTATGTAGCCAACAAACATATGAAAAAAAGCTCATTATTACCGGTCATTAGAGAAATGCAAATCAAAACCACATTGAGATACCATCTCATGCCAGTTAGAATGGCGTTCATTAAAAGATTAGGAGACAACAGATGCTGGAGAGAAAGTGGAGAAAAGGGAATGCTTTTATACTGTTGGTGGGAGTGTAAATTAGTTCAACCATTGTGAAAGACAGTGTGGTGATTCATCGAGGATCTAGAAATAGAAATTCCATTTGACCCAGCAATCCCATTCCAGTAATGGGATTGCTGGGTATATATCCAAAGGATTAGAAATCATTCTATTATAAAGATACATGCATATGTATGTTTATTGCAGCACTGTTTACAATAGCAAAGACCTGGAAACAACCCAGATGCCCATCAATAATAGACTGGATAAAGAAAATGTGGCACATATATACCATGGAATACTATGAAGCCATAAAAAAGGATGAGTTCAGGTCCCTTGCAGGGACGTGGATGAAACTGGAAACCATCATTCTCAGCAAACTGACACAAGAACAGAAAACCAAACATCACATGTTCTCACTCATAAGTGGGTGTTGAACAATGAGAACACAGGAACACAGGGATGGGAATATCACACACTGGGGCCTGGGGGGTGGGGGGTGGGGAGGAATAGCAGTGGGTGGGGAAATTGAGGAGGGATAGCATTAGGAGAAATACCTAACGTAGATGACAGGGCAATGGATGCAGCAAACCACCACGACGGCATGTGTATACCTATGTAACAAACCTGCACGATCTGCACATGTACCCCAGAACCTAAAGTATAATAATAAAATAAAGGAATTCTGTTTGGAATTTACATTTTTTATAGCCTAGAAGCCAGGTGATATGTGTACCTATAATACTTTAAACTTATTAGTTGCTAATTAATAAAATCAATCCAAGGGTTGTTCATGACCAAACTGGTTTAGGTCAGTAATCAACAGCCTTGCTTTTCACCCGGATCCAACAAACAAGCCTGCTTTCAGTCCCTTGGGTATACAGTCCTTTCAAACTCAAGAAGACTATATTCCCTTAACATTCTTCACCTGATCAATTCTGACTCACTCTTCAGGTCTCGGCCTAAATCACTGGCTCTCAAACTCTGACACATATTAGCATCACCCAGACAGCTTTCAAAAATCTCACTGCCCAGGTCACAGCCTATACAAATTAAATAATAACTGGAGGTGGGAGCTCCAGTTTTAAAAAGGAGTGTTTTTTAAAGATTCCCTAGATGGTTCCATTGGGCACCAAAGTTTGGTTTCAATGTTATTTTTCCAGCAAGGACTTCAACAATCACTCCAGCTAATTTAGGTTTCTCTGCCATTTGTGAGAGCCATTTTACAGCTTTCTGTCCTTCTTCTTATTTTATCCTTAGTGGTGCCATCTTTGTTCTGCTCCTCCCCCTGTGCCTCCTGGATGGTGTACCCTGCAAGAGCCAAGACCTTGACTCTTTTATCATCACAGCATCTAAGCATCTAGTACAGTACCTGGGACAGGATGATATTTATTTGTGCAAATGAATGAGTCAATATATTCAATATTTACCTTTTCATGGATGCTTAATCCCCCAAATTAAAACTAGCCAACTAACCAAATATTTGAATACTATGTGATCGGTTTTCTAACAGGTACTTTGGAGTGACAGTAAAAACTTGTAACCTCTTTACAAGCATAATTAATGCATATGAAACCATAAGAGAGCTGGATAATGCAGAATATATAAAGACCAATAAAACTGAGTGCAAGGTGATAAAGAGTAATACACATATGTGGACACCTGTCCTCCTTGACTTAAATGAGTGACCCTGGGCATGGACAGTCTAATTTATAAATTATGTAGTACAGGCTATCCCCATCCATCCCAACTTTGTCTCTGTCTCGGTCTTGAATTTCATTACCCAGCAAGTCTTCCTGAGCTATATGAAACCTTTGCATAATCAGCAGCCTTTTGTTTATCTGAGTCAGAAAACCAGATTCACTCATAAAATGTGAAAGAAAGAGCTCCATTTTGAAAACTGTCATATTTAATTTTGATCAAGCATTTGGGATAATACTTAAATGATTAGCCTGATGAATCATAGAGCGGTGCTAGAAGAAACAGACTGGTTTATGTGTTCTAAAATATTGACTCTCTTCACATTTTTATCTTCCACCCAAATCCTCGATGATACAAACATATTCTGGGCGGTCTACACAAACTACCATTCCAACATCCAGCATGAACAGATAACTTCTGAGCAGAAACTCAGACTGGGGACAGGGGACAAGAAACGTTCTTGCTGATTTCAAAGAGCTGTCTCACAAACAACCAGAAGAAGCTCTCAGGCACTTCTGCCTCATAACAAAAGCAGGTGCTGCAAATTAAGGTAGTGTTCACAGGCCACATCAGAGATAGAGTACGCATAAATTCTAGGGAGCTCCAGGGTGAAAGCAGGCATGTGGTAAAAGTACTAATGAAGGATACACAAGATTAGTCTGAGCTGCTCGAGGGCAGAGACAGCTCTTCACCCAAACGAAATCTGAGTTAACTGCAGGACTCATCCTATTAAAGCAAAGGATGGAATTTGTCCAAGGGATTTTTGCAATGGGTAACATAAAAGCATCCTCATGGGTGTGACTGACATTAGCTTATTATTCTGTATTGTAACGGAGCTCACCAGAGTTCGTGATGAATGGGAAATGACAATAAGGGTTCAAAATGCAGTTTCGCTCCCTGGTCCAGCTTAGTCCTGTGCCATAGAAAATGGCTTATACTCTTTCCCAATCAGGGCTTGAAATAACAATGTATTAGCTATGTTTTATATAACAATTTACATTGTTATGTAAAATGCTGTCTGTTTGGGAGCCTTTTTTTTTTTTTGAGATGGAGTCTTGCTATGTCGCCAGGCTGGACTGCAGTGGCACGATCTTCATTCACTACAACCTCTGCCTTCTGGGTTCCAGTGATTCTCCTGTCTCAGCTTCCCGAGCAGCTGGGACTACAGGCACGTGCCACCATACCAAGCTAATGTTTGTATTTTTAGTAGAGATAGGGTTTCACCATGTTGGGCAGGATGGTCTTGATCTCTTGACCTCGTGATCCGCCTGCCTTCACCTTCCAAAGTGCTGGGATTACAGGCATGAGCCACCGCGCCCAGGCAGGAATCTTTTTTTCCCCCAATAAACAATACACTATTTGAGGAAGAATTGTGTCAGGACAGTATCAATGTGTGGCTTTTGGTTAACAGCTAGGATTACCCAGAATTTATTTTTTTCAAAATAAATATTCTCAAAGTTTCTAAATCCAAATTTAAATATTTTTAAATTCTCTTTTGAAATTTAGGAAATATTAACAATTGCTTTTAGGGAATCTTTGATCAATGCCTGGTCTCATGTATTTAATCAAATTCCTTAAACATTTGAAACTTACATTTATACATTTTCTAATTTCCTTATTGCCTCAGTTGTTTTAGGACAAACAAATAAAATAGTCAATTACCCATTTTAATGTAATCACTGTTCAGTGAAGATACACACTTAAAATGCCATATACATCTGAATTTATTAATACAAAAGCATTTAATATTGTGGGGTGATTTTCTTAAATACTGTACATTTAATTTTAAGTCTTAATAGAAACAATGGAATCACCTCAAACAATTTTGTGGTCATGCTGGCAAGCAAATAGCAACCACTAGGAGTGGCTGAATATCAAATGCAGGCTTTAGCCTAGAGGTAAGTTCTGAGATTGCAAGAGATCCAAGGTGATTTTTCTCACCACCGTCATCGACACACCAGGGAAACCTACATGGGTCTCCAGACCATGCCCTCTACACAGAGTGGTCTTCAGCACAGATGTCTAGATTAAAGTCATATCTTTATTTAATTTTCCTCTACTAGTAGAATTTCACAAACCACATGAAGCTTTGAGCTAGTATCCTTCACTGCTTTCACTGTATTAATTTGTATTTATTTAAATTTCATGGACAATTAATTTCTCCATCGGATTCCAAAGGTTCCCCTTTTCATTTAAAATAATTCTGCACTGACCAAGTCATTAATGATTTTCTCAATCTCTCCAGTCCTTTTATAGATGCTATGCCTGAGAAAGATTTCCCAGAGCAGAACTTGATTCTTCCAGACCAAGCCCTTCTGAGGACCCCCACCTTCTGGCCATACTGCAGTCTAAAGTTCACCTTGATGCAGGCTAAGGCATTTGTCTACAGCAATTAACTTTTCTGTTTTCCAGACTTTTAGCCACAAACATCTTCACTAACCGTTCTTGATCCTTCCCAGGTGAGTGTCAAATGGGACATGGGACAAATGTCTTAGAAACTAAAAACTGGAAGAATTAGGTCATGTCATATAAACTTGGTATTTGCTAAGGAAAATAACTTAGGTCTACGGCCATACCACCCTGGACGAGCCCGATCTCGTCAGATCTCAGAAAATAACTTAGAAATGCTTTAGAAGATATGTACCTATAATGGAAAAAATCTCTAAGCCACAGATAGGAGTTAAATGTAATGAACTATGAAAGTGATGCTCTGCTACCTAAGAAATATTTGTTTAAAAGGGTGTTTCAATTCAATAGTCACTGAGCCATTCATATGCAAGTACACAGAACATACACACCTTTGCACGTAATTATTAACAATGAATTTATGACCTATCAACTTCTTTCTTCAAGAACCATGTTATAAAGGTCGACTCATTTAATTAGTCATCAATGAATATGTTTTAAAAAAACAATTATTAGAGTCAGATAAACAGTAGTAGATTCTCCTGGAAAGAAACAGGGTAGTTTTTCTTCTGAGAATGAATGGAAGGTGGCAGATGCTGTCTGGAACTCAGTGTTCAATGCTTCCCTTTCCTTCTGCATAACTGGGTAAGCAAAACGGATGCCAGAGACTACTTATGCATCTCTGCACCTGACATGGTCTAAAGCAGTATGTTTATACTTAGCTATCTCAAATCCCTTTTGAAATACAATGGAAATAAAATATGTAAATACAACATATATGCATTCTCCAAAGTGTCAAAAGCCATTAAATAGGTTATTCGATTATGCTAAGAAATAGCTGTTTAATGTACATTTATTAATAAGTTAGATATAAACTGAAATTGCTATTTGATTTATGGAAATATCTTGGTTGTCTAATTTGTAGACTTAACTGCCCTAATGCAGGCACAAGTCTTTCCCCAGACTATCAGAACAGAAGGGCAGGAAATTATTCCATAGTAAGGAAGATATCTTTTTATCCTCAAATTGAAAACAATGTTAGAAAGTTCCTGGTACAATCACTTTAATTAAGTGCAATTCATTTGATCCTTACACAGATCTTGCAGGATTACTGCTTACATATAGCCAATTATAAACATCCAGAGACTCCCCAGTTCTTATTACAGGAAACTAAAATGACTTAATAAATAACGCATTCTTCCATGATTTGGGCCCATTCTGTTTTCATTATAGTGCTTTCCTCTATTTCGCACCAAACAAACAACAAACACTTATTCCTCATCTTTGAACTGCTTTGGCTTGAGCCATTGAAAATAAAAGTCAAGTTCAACTATAAGTGAACCGTGAAAAACAGCCGATGCCCTGTAACCATGACACCCTGCCTGTCAACATCCAAAACAGAAGGCAGATCGAGTCTGGAGCTGCCAGCAGCATGACCAGAAATGTAATTCAGAAAAACTTTTTAAACAGTAATAGAAGGAATGAGAGGTTTGTGTTGTTATTATTATTCTTTACTTCACTGCGATGGTCATCTCTAAGAAAGCAAAAACTTCTTCTGTGGCTTTTTCCAACCCAAAGCCACCTGAATGTTTTGTAAAGAGCCATCACAATAATCAAAACAGTGGTCCGTTTGTGCACCATAGTGGGAAAGTACCTTAGTGCACTGTAAGATATGAGGAATGTGTAGGGTTCAGCAGGTAACTTTGACATCACCTAAATGTACAAGCCAAATGCCTTTGTTTCATATTTCTAAATGATTTGTCCTTCAACACATTCCCTGAATCATCATACCTGATGGCTATAGACTTCACAGCTCAAACTGAAATGTACTGCTGGGTGCGGTGGCTCATGCCTGTAATCCCAGCACTTTGGGAGCCCGAGGCAGGCAAATTGCCTGAGGTCAGAAGTTTGAGACCAGCCTGACCTACCTGGTGAAATCCTATCTCTACTAAAAATACAAACATTAGTCAGGCATGATGGCCCATGCCTGTAATCCCAGCTACCTGGGAGGCTGAGGCAGGAGAATCACTTGAACCCGGGAGGTGGAGGTCACAGTGAGCTCACATGGCACCACTGGACTCCAGCCTGGACAAGAGTGAGACTCTGTGGCAAAAAGAAAAAAGAAATGTACTGAGATACTGTGCATGACGACCACTGATCGGCATTCTTTGTTGTCACACTGTTCTCATTGCTGATGGGTTTCAGGGACTTGTATGTCTCTGAGCCAAGCTGTACTTATTGATTCAAATGCCTGCCTTCCACAGTATACAGGGTTGATGACAGTTCAATAAATGCACTTGCTCTTTATGTTTCCTAAAGCAACCATCGAATTATTTGGGTAAAACTGACCAGAACGTCTTCAGGTAACAGTAATTAAAACTGTCATTTGGTTAGGGAAACTATAATGTGAAAGGAAAGGAAAAGAAACAATTCAAAAATAAATTGTTCTCTAACAATAGCTTCCTTTCAGCTCTGTCATCTAGAAAAAGAGTAACTCAATACCATTCAGTGCTATTCAATAATATGGTAAGATCTGTAAGCCAGGTTCTACGGATATCGTTTTTGTTACAGAAGCAATAATCTTGTGTTGGATCATGGCCAGCACAAAATACCAGACAAATGTTTAAATCGGAAGCTTTCACTTAATGTAAAAATTCTTTAAGACTTATCTAGACTCTGAAAATCGTTTGTAAATCATGTGCTAAAATCATCTACCTATCTTCATTATACATCATATTTTGGATAACAAAGATATCATCTGAAGAAAAAATTTGCTAGTGGTGATTTGAAAGAAAAAAAGAAACCCAAGACACAAAAACTCTTTCATAACAGTTCAAAAATCTTGAGGCCAAATTTATGCATTCATTTGGCTTTCAGCAGGCAACTGCTTTGTCCTCAGCAGTATTATGCAAGCTTAGTTAAGAATGCAGAAGAGCTCAGAGAGCTGAAAATTCTATTCCCATTGCCATGGTGAAAAGCACAATGAATGAAGATAGCAGCCCCCAAGCACAAGTAGGGTGGTCTCCAACATCCCCATGGACCACCACCACCAAACTTAAAAACAATGTTATTATACAACGTAGAAATGAACTCTCCATCTAGGATCTAAAAACTCACTTCGAATATCATTTCAGAGAAACAGATCCTCTTTCTCCCCATCCCACCAACAATGACAAAACCAAAAAAAGACAGTCATGAAAAACAAGAATTTCCAAGTATGCAAAAAAAAAATACATGAATAACCTTCACAACAGGTATTTCTCATGTTCTGGGGAAATGCAGCTCCTCATTGCACAATCTAAGAGTATTTTGTACAAAACCTCCCAGAAGACACCCCCACTGAGATGATCAATCAGCCCACAGTAGCTTCACGATGCTTTTCAAAAGTGAAGTCTTTGAAGAATGTTAACATTTCATTACTTCCTTTTCTGGGGGTTATTGAATCAAGAAGTCATTGCCCCCTATCAATCTTTGCAGGGAAAAAATAGAAAGCTACCACAACTTCCTGATAGCACAGCACAGCTGCTTGACCTACAGACAACATTCCATATTTCAAGCAATTAGAACATGTTAAGCCATTGTATTATAAATAAGTGGTTTATTATAGGGGAGCCTTCTTCACTGACTGTCTGTCAGGGGGATATTTAAATAAAAGGCTATATTTACCTTTTATAGTATTTTGCTGCATGGATAGTATGATATGTATGTGTGAGTAAACTTTTTATACCTGAGGGGTGGTTAGTTGCTCTATGTAGGAATATGCACATCCACTGTAGTTGCTAGTATTTCATCAAGAGGCCACACTCCAGGTTGGCTGCTGCAGATTTCCTTATTTTTATGTCCATGTTAACCTAAGAAGCTTTTGTAATTGGCAAAATGGATATAAGAGGTGAGAATTTTGTTAGTAAAATTATCGGTGCTCAAAATACGTAAAGTGGATAGAATCTAAAGACAGTCTTCCCTCTTATGTGTAATACTAGAATAATCCAGTGAGCTAAGGAGGTGAGCCACTTTTTGGAAGTGAGCTGTTTTTGGAAATGGTTGCTGAGCTTGATTCCAAACATGATTCACAGGACTTTGGTTGCCTGATTCCATCTCTAAGTTTAACCAAGTTCTGCCCCTAGAATAGTGTTGTGTTTATCTCCAGAGGACCCTTTCATGTCAGCTGTGATTAAAGTACCTACAGGGACAGAGACCTGGGACTTTGTTGAGCTTCAGAAAAGGCACTCTGATTATTAAGCCTGGTTGCTATGACATACCTGTGTGGGAATATTATGAGGATGCTTCTGTATTTGCAATGGAATTGTCAGGAAGTAAAACTACAGCCCTCGTCTACCTCTAAATAATGATGAGCACTGCCAGCTATTTGTAAAATTCAATTTATTCTTCTGAGGCACATACTTAAACTAAATTTCCCAGTGTCTCTTCAGTGGGATGTGGCCATTAGGTGAAATCTAGCCAAGGAATATGAGAGTGAGTGACGTGTGCTATTTCCCATCATGGCTTTTAAGAGAAGTAGATGGATGCAGCCTCCCACATTCTCTTTCCCTTCTGTCAGCGGGACATAAGTATAGAAGAGACTTAGGGGATGTTATACCTATTGATAGAACCTGGGTTCTTGAATCATCATATGGAAGCTGACTAGTCATATCTACTTGGGCTGTAATGTGAGCTAGAAATAAACCTTTATTGTGTTTCAGTCATTATACATTTTTGGGTCGATTTGTTACCATAGTCCTGCCTACCTAACTGAATCAGGAGACTATCAATATTTATAAAAAATAATCTAGGAATTGGTTATGACCAGGATGATTTATAATGCTTGGAATATATTTAACTACAAATGATCAGTGCCACTTTATTTGAAGAACATCTGAGAAACAAATTGTACAGGGGAATTAGCAGGCAGAAACTTTACCAAGCAATTCTATATTTTTACATATGACTTTTGACTCACCACTACTTCTAGGTCTTTCTAATTTTTCTTTTCTTTTTCTCATTCAGGAATCACTATCGGAATCTTAATTTTACTGCAATGCCTAAAAAGAGCAGCTAACAATTCCTGAGCACTAACTATGTTTCGGGAACTGTCCTCAGACCTTTATGTCGATTGATTCATTTCATCTTTACAACAACAGTAAATGCAGATGCCACAATTGTCCCCATGTTATAGAGAAGGAACTGAAGTACAGAAGGGCAAATGACAGCGAGGAAAGCAGAACCTCAGAACCCATGTCTAGCATCAGTAAGCACTCTCTTAACAATTCCACTATATTGCCTGCCTTCTGCAGATATCACAGTAGATTCAAAGATGAATGAGACTTAACCCCAAAGAGTTTATAAAATTATATGCAATAAAAAGTAGTACATATATGCATCATTAAGTAAAATACAAAATATTGTGGACTTTGAAAAAAAGGGAGAAGATGATATTTAATCAAAGAAATCTGGAATATTTACGAAGAAAAAATAGCATTTGTTATGCATTTTAATCCAATTCAACATACTTGTAGTAAACAATATTTTATGCCAGTTCTTCAGAGTCTGTGGTCAAATAACAACTACAAAATGTATCCACATTGATACGTACTCAGGAAAATATCCTACTCTTTAAAGTGGAAAATAAGATTAAAATATTCATAAATTAGGTTCCTATTTAAACGTCAAACCCAAGGCTACTCAGGATCTTTTTATTTTAGGGATTGGAGGTAGGGAGATAGGTCTCACTATGTTGCCCAGGCTGGCCTCAACTTCTCTGCTCAAGAGATCCTCCTGCCTCAACCTCCTGGGTAGCTGGGACTACAGGTGTGTGCCATCATACCTGACTAGGTTTTTTTCCTTTTAGTATGCCTTAAATAAATTTTTCTGCTGTGTTGCTCACTGTAATAAGTGAACATACGTTTGCATTTGCACAAGTATATTAAACTCTAACATGCATATTGACAAGTGTGCATATAAGGGCAGCACTCAAAGAATTTTCATAAGCTGAAAATTACACTGTGTAACCTTTACTCAAATTAAAAAAAAATTGACCAGCACCCCAGTAGCCCTCCTTCTGTTCATTTTTAATCACTAACCCCTCCCAAGGGTTATCCAACCTCCTGACAAAATAGATTGATTTTGCTGCTCTTTGTACTTAAATAAATGGAATCTTAAATTACAGGCTCTTTTGCTATGGCATCTTTGACTCAAATTTATGTTTACGAGAGTCATCTATAGTGATGAGTATAATTAGAATTGGTTTATTTTCATTGCTGCATAGCACTTCATTATATGAATATACCACAGTTTATCCATTCTACTATTGATAGGAATTTGGACAATTTCCAGTGTTTGCTACAAAAAAATAATTCTGTAAACATTCTCACGTCTTTTTATTCACATATCTATACATTTTTGTAGGGACTATATGGATTTTAAGAGATATCACCTATTTGGAAATCCAGCTCAGTAAATAACATGTGTTAGTAGTAGCAGCAACCAAATGAGAAATGCGTAATAAAATAAGCATTATCCGTGAGAATATGTGTCAACATTCACACGTCTTCCTAATTCCATCTTCCATCTTCCTCTTTCTAGTATCAGATTTTAGCCACAGCTCAGTAGAAGCTTATTGTGTCACTTTCCAGGAAATTGCTTTTACAATATCACATTAAGCTTCAGGGCATATGTTTTAGGACAGTCTTCATGGTGGATTTTGGCTGAAGTTGAGGTAGAGAAAGGGTCCCTTCATTTAGTGTTATTAGTCTTCTGGGACTTTCTTGGGGTACTGTTTTCACTTCTCCTAATTTCTAGTTTAGTAAATTTCATGTATAATGCTTCAATTTTCTGTGGGCTTACTTTTTTTTGCCATTTGTGTTAAAACATGCTATGAAATTCTTGCTTACAAAACTTGGATAGCAGGCATGATAACACCAATTATTTGTCTTATCCCTGCCCAACCATCGAAATGATGTAACTGCTAGCAACTGAGGTTTCTTCCTATGCCTACAGGCATTTAGTGCCCTGAGCGTATTATACAAATGGCAAAAAAAAAAAAGCCCACAGAAACTTGATCTACCTCAACTCCAGCAAAAATTAAACTGAGAGAAAATATCATGGTAACTTATTTTAAAACATAAATCAATTTTACTAGTAGCAGTCCAAATCAATGTCTTTGAGAAGCTATAGGATCTTGAGTCAATAAACTGGGGGTGGGCATGGTAATTTTTCTTAAATACACTGAAAATTGAAAGGATCACTCCGATTATGAAGTCTGAATTTTTCTTTCTAACCCTTCTGTGGCACATGACCAGTGTACTTGGTGGAAAACACATTCCTCAGACCCCAGGATAGGCCAACTTGTCCTAGTTTAACTTGTGCTGTGCTTTTTTATAACAGCAACTCAAGACGGAAACATCTGGAAAAATACCATGACAGAGCTGGTGGGATCAAAGACCAAAGTGAAATGGTCTATTGTTAATTTCCAGGAACTGACACAGAGTGCAGAGTGAAATACCTCAGTTGGGCATGGATCCCACTGGACTTCTGAAAAGCTTGCATATTTCTATATTCCCTCAGCAGATAACTGAAGGAAAAACAATTCAGTGAAGTTGAGGAAAAATAAATCTTTGTGCACGTGTCTGCGTATGCATGTGTATACACACGTACATGCCAAAGAACTCAGGTCTGTATGCAACATGTTAATAGTGTATTCCTCTGCTGGCAAAGATAACTTGCCATAAAAATACTGAAAAAGACAAAAGCAAGCTTAAGAAACACTTAAGTCCTCCGTGACGTGAAATTAAGAACTGTGCTTGCAAAGAAGCATCGTAGTCTCCCACCAGACTGAATTCCAGGGGGCAATGGGTTTCTGGTGTATCTTAGCTCCCCTCACCAGTTGGGGCAGTGTCTGGCACGTAGGTTTGCAGTAACTGAAGGTGTACTGGATGAAGGACTAATGAATGCATGAATGAATGGGAGAATAAACAGAACAAGCAGCAATCTTCATAGTCTCAGTACTGAATTCAAAGTAAGAAGTCTAAACCTTGACTCTTGTCAAGCCTTTCCCATTTGCAGCCAGTCTGCCTCCTTGAAGTTTGTGCACTACATTACAAAGAAAGAAAATAATACTTACCTACCTTGAGCAGACACTTGATGCTTACATATTTACAGAGCTAGGACTAGAAAGACTCTTCGCTCATTAACTCTGTCTATTTCTCTGTCCATAGCAAGTGTATAATGACAGACAGAATGGATGTGAATTGAAGAAACGTCCAAGAAATGAGATTATGCAGTCTCCTTGGGTAACAACTGGAGTTAGAGCACTGAGCAAATGAAAATTGCAACAGAAATGGTAAAGAAAATTAATAGGAACTGAAGTCTTTGATGAGAGTAAGAGTAGTAAGACAATTTGGGGAAAAATAATCTGAACAATTTGAATCGGGTTCGATGACTCAATGATCAAGCCCTAGAATATAAACCTCAGGAAGGCTTTATCTTTATTCATTTTTCTGTTCATTAATGTATCCCAAGGGTCTAGAACAATGTCAGACATATTACAGATGCTTAGCACAGATTTGTGGAATGGATAAACCTTAATATGTTTTTTTAAAAAAGAGGGGAGGCATGAAACTCCATTAGATTAGTCCAATTCATTCTCCAGTCTGTTTACTCTGTATTTCCCCCAACTGCGGTGCCACATGATGATACTTTTGATTATACAGTTTAAAGGACAAAAAGGTAGAGAATAAAATGTCTTTTCCCTTCCCCTACCTTAGCTCCTTTTCCATACAAACTGAATATTTGGGGAATAAAGTCAAAAGTCTGCAGCTGGAGAACAGTAGGATCAATTTTGTGTACTTCATGTGTGAATGCATTATGTAACAGCAAGAGAAAAGAGAAAGTACTGGCTTTCTCTCTTACAGTTTGTGTGAACATAAATTAAATGCAGGAAAGTTATAAAGTCACTCTGCAGTTTTTTAAACATTTATAACTCTGATGTCAGAGGTGATAGAAATAATTTGTAAATGGCCTGCAAAGCAAATTTGCCTCCTAAAGTTGTTAAAACCTGAGTTCTGTGAGTCCCAGCACCTATTCTTATCTTCTGTTGTATAATAGGCAGATGAACATTTGTCCTAGGTACTTTAATAACAAATACACTTTGTACAATCACATAGGGTGTTTTCTTGAACATGAACATGTTTTTGTCTTAAAATGCCATCTGCAAATTTCTTCTAGCCTGCCTATATATTTAGGTTAGTACAAGTTTGTAAGAGCTCAAAGGTGTAGGGAGACTCTTCTTAATTCCAGGAAGAAGCAAAGGTGGAATAGGCCAAGTTGTGTTTATTACGCTTCTTACCGGTGTCCCAGTGTCCTATTCATATCCCTCTTGAGACAGAACAAGACTGGAGTTCACCAAAAAAGACTAACCACCCAAGCTTTTTCCCAAAGGCACTGTTGGTTAACAGACATGTTGCAGAAGAATCTGTGTGAAGCCCTCAACTGCTCTGACTTGTATGCCCCAGAAGCTAAATTAGGTCACAGCAGTTGCATAATATTAAATGAGGCAGGGGCGGCCGGAGCAACTCTATGAGAAGCTGACATTCCTCAAAGCATGAACTGGAAGCCAAAGTGAGAGTTTTTGTTTTGCCTTTTGAAAATATATCTTTCTATTTCCCACTATCGTTTAACTAACAGCTCCTCTAACTCTCCACCCCCTCAAAAGAGAAAAGAGAAGGAGGGAAGGAGTCACATCAAGGACCAATTTTCCTTAAGCAAAATTCTTCCTTGTTAGCCATTCTGCAAAAGTTCATTAGCTGAATAAACCATTCTCCACAGACCTCATCTTTATTCCCCTCTTCTTTCCCCTCCCCGCTTCTTTTTAACCTTTCAGCACAGAATTAAGTCTTTGTGATATTCAGCACATCAATGAACTCACCCAGCCAGGCGGAGCTCCTGGGCCGGGGCAGGGGTGACTTTGTGGGCTGCATTCCAATTTACCGAGGTGGCGACAAGGAGACCCAGCCCCAGCCCTCCAATGGGCCCTGTGTCTGAGTATGATTCATAACACAAACAAGTTTAGAAAGCGAAAGAAAGGAAGAAAGGAGCATGGGATTGAAGTCATTGAGTCAGTATTGTGGCAAGATTTAGAGCATTCTGTGGGGAGAGAAAGAGAATTAGTCTCGTGTCCTAGCACCCAGTCCACAGATAGATTTGCATCAAAAGAAGGCATTTCACATCTTCTAAGATAAGCTCAAATGCAAACCAAACCAAACAAACCCCACATCTACTCTTCCCACTCCACCATCCCACTCCCACCCTGTTCTGGCAAAATAAATTATAAATGAATGAATGAAATAAGTAAGTCCTTTTTGACAATGGTCAATCTTCCTTATACATTTTTCTTTATGAATACTGTGGTATGTATGCCAAATTAGCTGCTAATTCTTTTTTATGAGATCTGAAAAAATGCCGCAGAGATTTTTAAATATTCAAAGAACTTAAAGAACAAATGGAGTCTAATAGATTCAAAACAAAATGATTGCCTAGAAGTATGCTCTGATTCCTAAAATAAGATTTTTTTAAAAAAGGATAAAGTCGTTTTGTCTATTTTTTTTCGATGCCATATAACTAATATCTGAGTAAAAGGAACTGGCCACGTCTAGCTTTTCTCTTACTCCCTATTTTTAACAGATTTGTGTATATTTTACATTTTATCCAGAAATCTCCTAACAATGCAGGTGGCAGCTGGAGGAAGTAAAAGCTGCATATTAAAAGTAGCGTGGACAAGAATATCAGCTTGAATGTGTGCAGCCACTAATGCCTATCATCCACTTTAAGTGATAAAGATCGGCAAGGCCCCTCATTAAAGCAAAATTTCCAAATCTCCCAACAGCGGCTGTGCATTTTCTTCATTTATAAAATACATTATCTGATTCAGTCACAGAAACCTCATAATATTGTCTTATCTTGACAAAATTAAACAGCTTTGCTTTCCTGTCTTCTACTCTAGTAATCTTTGGCATTAACATACAATTTCTGCTGAGACCAAACAGCCCTGCCGACTTTACAACATGTAAAAAGAATCCCTTCATCCTGAGCTGCCCAGGAGAGTCGAGGTGGAAAATGGGTGCAATATTTAGTGACTCTGCCCAATGACCAGACATGGAATCCACAGATTCACATTCCTTAAATGTTTCAGTAATGCTTTCCTTATTTTATTTCATAATTTTTATTTTTAAAGAAATGGTTAGGGCATGGAATCAGCTTCCTAACTGGTGATCACATGAATCGATCTACATTTCAAATGTGGGGTGTACCAGTCCATCTGCTTAACTTTTGGAGACAGCTTCAACAAAATCCAGGACAGGCTGCACTCCCTTTTGTCCTGACCTCAATCTTGCTTACAAAGGAGAACACTTTTAGATGTGAAAAAAACGAAAAATAATAATGAGTTGTTTCTCTCCTCTAGACTCCTTGTGAAATACAACTACAATTCCTTCATCTCTCCTGAGCCACTAAGTTTAAGCTGATGTCACTAGTGTGATCATAGGTGGTCTAAAGTCAAGGTGTTTTACTTATCGTTGCGTAAAGAAAAAGAGGAACAAATACATTTGGTATTTTCATCCTCTTCTCTGAATAAGTAAGAAAACAAAAAGTAAAAAGCTTTATAACCAATAAAGGTCTCATTCAGTATGTGTGAAATAAGAGTTGAATTAGTCTTCTGAAATTAATTAAATGTTTTAGCTTCTGTAAAACCTGTAATATTTCTAACTGGGAAAACTAGTTTAAGTTCATAATTCTTTCTAAATCTTATTTTTTTTAAGTTTTTAATCATTTCACAAATGAAGAAGAGATGAATAATTTTTTAAAAATTTAATAATTATGAGTTGTACACATATTAGTCCCATATATATTTTTAAAAACCATATTCTCATGCTTGCAAAGAGTTCATAAGTTATTTTTCTATTTTTTCCTAAGAGTCTTTTCCTAAGGTAAAGCTTACCAATATAGGTTATGATTAATTAAATTTTTTCTAGAAATATTTTTTAGAAATCCAAGTACTTTTCATAACTGTTAATAAGATACATATTTCTTTTACAGAAATAAAAAGGTTGAGAATGATGATTTTCAATAAAGCGACCAAAACACAAAGCACTTTTATAGAAAATGCACAGCCTAATAGTCTGTGTGTTCCTGGAAGGTCTGGATCACCAGCTGTGTTTGCACCTGCTTAGCTGCCCCTGACCTTTATACTAACAGGCCAGCCTCCTTCAAATTAGGCTATCTGGAGTCTGTACCTACTCCTCTCCCACGGCTCCCTTCCTAATTGAGGCATATCACACACTCAGAAATAAGGCTTATTTTCTAAAGACATTGGAGTGTCTGAAGATTAAGGTCTGGGTTACTATATAATCCTTAACTTACAGAGTATGCCTTTGACCATCAGAATGTAATCCATACCACAATTTGAACCTCTTTAGGTAGGTTTCATTAATGGACCATTCATCCTTTGTGTCTTCTTTCTATAAGTAGCAATTAATGTTGCCAGCATCATGGGGGAGAAAAAGTAAGACAGGCATTTAAAAGAAATGTTCTATATGAAGCAAAGAGGAAAGTGCTTCCCATTCAGAAATTGGGAACAACCACACTGGTTTCTTAACATATAAAAATGACAAGATTCTTTAAATAAATAAGTATAACCCAAGACCCCCTTCCAGAACTGACTTGTAGATACCAAGGGAGGTGTGGTTTGAGACATTTGAGTAGGGAAAATAATACCTCAAAACTTTCAGTAGGGGAGAAGGTGGACTTTTTCAAAAGTTAGAAAACTTTCAAGAGGCTATTTGAAAAGCATAAAAAATTGTATTTTCACTTTCCTTCATTGTGAGAGATACTCGAGGGATATGAATTTGGTAAGAGACAGGAAAAGAAGACCCTCATAGTATGCTGCTGCAAACAACAGTTGCAAGATAAAAACTGTTATAAGTTCTAGAGATTGTATTTATCCAGAAGTTTCTCAATTTGTACCAGTAGCCCCGAAGTCACATGTCCTGAAAAGAACTTCCTTCCTATATATAGTTCCATTCTTATAGACAGCAATATTATATATTTAGGTTCTGAATCTGGGTTTGCTTTCCCCTCCTCAAAACTGGAAATAGTTTGGTAACAGAATTGAAAGGAGTTGTGCGTTATTATTTCCGTTTTGCCAGGAGGGCATCTGTATTCTTACTGGTAGCAATATCTAATATATGTCTATCAGATCACAAAAAATAAAAAACTAAATCTGAACTGTGCATGCCCATTTATTCTCCTGTCTAAAAGAAGGCCTGCCAGTCATGGAGAAAAGCCAAAAGATTAAAACTCAAAAATGCATCAGAGTGATGCTCAAGTGTATTTGCTTATTGGTTTAAAAATTCTTTAATGATAAAAAGGTTTGCTTTAAAATTTTTCATAAAATATAACTAATAATCTAAAAATCACTCAGAGGTATTACTAAATGTTGAATTAGACAACTTTAAATCTTAGGTTCATAACACACCAAACACACACATACTGTGATGAAATAGATTCCAGCATTATGATTGATCCTGTATATTGAAATAATAAAAAAAAATTCTCATTGTCATTTAGGAGATTTCACTGGGGGACTGTTCCAGTTTTTGGTTTACAAGATATGAAATCAGATGTTTCATGACAAAAATTATCATCATTTCCAATGGAACATTCAAATGGCAAGATCCTACATCAATGGATGGACAAGTTCAGGGTTCCAAGTTCATTCCCACTGGTAAACAGTGGAGAAATTAATGGGATTTTGGAAATTCACAGTTGTCATCTGTTTCTACTTCCCCAAAGCAGTCCAATACAAGGATATTGAGGAGAGGATGGAAAAAGGTTGAAAAATGGTTTCAGAGTGTCATATTAATAATCTGAAGGTTGGCTACAGGAAAAAATCTTTTTTATGACATATTTCAATTCTGTTCCTTTACATGGAGAAATGCACAACTGCAAAAGCAATGCGAGGAATATGTACGCTCATAGAGAACAGTCAGGTAGACCAGCTGTCATAATACTTGGCTAGCCGAGTAATACAAAGAGTGAAGCAATCATAAACAATTGGTTTGGGTTTTTTATTGTTGCTACCATTATTATTATGACCAATGATTAAGTCTTTAGGAGATGATAATGTCTCACGCCCTTTGTAGCAGATTTTGTTACTTCATTATATTGCATTTAAATATCCAATTGTTCTAGCCTTATGTGTTAATCACAGGTCAATAACTTGTGAGCAAATACCAGAAACTGGCAATTTATGAGAGAAGCTGTGCTGGTATGATCTTCTCTTAAGTGGCAGCAAACTACATGGTATGTTCTAATGTTAGGTATAATGACTTCTAAAATAAATATGCTGGCGCAGTTAACATCAAGAAGAAAACATAATGAGCAATGGCTACAAATTCCTTATGAAAATATACTCTTTTATCTGCAAAGTTCTCATGCCAATTCCTTTCCCTCAGCAATTTATTTGTGGGTCAGGAGCCTCATTTGTGTGGCTTTTAAGGAAGACACGTATGTTAGTCCCCTCTCATGTTGCTAATAAAGACATACCTAAAACTAGATAATTTATAAAGGTAAAAGGTTTAATTAACTCACAGTTCCACATGACTGGGGAGGCCTCAGGAAACTTACAAACATGGCAGAAGGATAAGCAAACACATCCTCCTTCACATGGCAGCAACAAGGAGACGTGCCAAGAAAAAGGGTTGGAAAAGTCCCTTAAAAAACCATCAGATCTCATGAGAACTCACTATCAAGGGAACAGCATGAGGATAAGTGCCTCATGATTAAATTATACTAGCTCCAGCCAGGTCCTTCCCATGACACGTGGGGATTATGGGAACTACAATTCAAAATGAGCTTTGGATGGGGACACAGCCAAACCACATCAAGAATCAAAGAAAGGATGCCGCATGTGTATAGCTCTCAACAGATCCCTTGCAGTACTCAGATTATCTAAGACATTACACAAAGACTTACTTGGTTAGAATATCAACAACTTCCATGTGCCAAGTGGCTTTAGTGAAATCTTGCTCCAGGAATATTTGAAGCATATACTTTTCAAATACATAATGCAGTAAATCTAAAGGCTCTGACAGGAGGAATATAGGGTGCTTTGCAATGCACAAAGGCAAAGCATCACTCTTAGGTTGGGGAAAGAAGGGCTTGGGTTTCTTTATTTTTTTTTTTTTGCTGTTTTTTGTTTGTTTGTTTTGGAGATGGAGTTTCGCTCTTGTTGCCCAGGCTGGACTGCAGTGGTGCAATCTTGACTCACTGCAACCTCCGCCTCCCAGGTTCAAGCGATTTTCCTACTTTAGCTTCCCGAGTAGCTGGAATTACAGGCGTCCACCATCACACCCGTTTTTTTTTCTGAGGGAAATTAATACATAAGCTGACACACGAAGGATACGTAAGAATCACATGAGAAGAGGAAGAGTGATCCCAGGCATAGGAATCAGTATCTGTGACAAAGCCCTGAAAGAATTTCAAGGTAGAAGGAGTCAAGCACAAGAAAGGAAAAAAAGCTACTGAGATAAAGTAACACCAGGGCACACTAGACCTCACAAAAGTCAGGTGGAGTTGTCTGGATGCTTTTATCAAAGCAAGAAGGAATTGGGAAAGGATTCTCTGCAGTATTGTGACATGATTATATTTTAACATGCTCACTCTGGTTAGAAATGGATGGGAAGTAGGAGAAATTGGAGCCAGGAAAACCAAGAGACTGCAGCAAGCAGTACAGCAGGTGAGAAACGGGAGTGGCAGGAGCCAGGCAGTAAAGGCAGTGGGAAGGAAGAAAGCGAAATCTCCTTTGTATTGAACTCCTATGAGCCAGCATATGTATTATTTATATTGTATATGATACATAACACATATTTCATATTTTAAAAGAGCACACACCAAATAGTTATAAAAAATTATTGTTTTTTCTAAAGTAGCTCATGCATTAAAATGAAAGTGTAACACAAATTCTGTGAAACTGAATAATAAAAGAGCTTTTAAAATAGTTTGACCTTAGATCTGGAAAGTTAATGAAAATTAGAAGAAGTAAACTTCCATCTTAGGGTCTGAATCACACAATAAAGGAATAGTTTTAAGAAAGCTTAAATAAACGAAAACTGGAAATGAGAAACACCAGGTAGGTATGAATAGGCTGCTGATAAAGCTGTCAGCAACTGAGCCAAGAGCTCAGCCTCGTATGGACAATATGTGCTGTGAAGGAAACATCCTTATCATGTGAATGTGAGGTAGAAGGGCATACGAGTAAAGGAAATTGCAAAATGGAGCTATAGGAAAATTTATCACCTGTTTATGTGTCAGTCCACAGTCACATAAATAGGTAGTAAGATAACATCCAATTTCATATCATGGGGATTGCTACAAAGTGAAAAAAATGTTACTGCAATTTTTCAAAATGGTGAAAATGTCCTCCTATAATTTCAGAGATCTAGAATCTCTGTGGCTATAACATCTCATTTTCTGTAATATATTAATATGAAACTTAAAGAGAGGGCACTGACATTCCCAGACTATTTCCCAGAAGTCTTAAAAATAATAGGGCAAAGAATCTTAGCATCATTTGAGTACTAAAGCTATGGTTTTATTTTGTATTCTTAAAATTTTTTAGACATTTTCATTAGGTACAGCACATATAATAAATGCCACATATTTGAAAGGTACAATCTGATAAGCTTAGGCATGTGTATACCCAGGAAAGCACGGCCACAATAAAGATAATGAGCATATCTATCACTCCCCAAAGGTTCCCATTTGTAACCTTCCCTTCCATCCCTGCCAGCCCTTCTCCCTCCAATCCACAGGCAACTACGGATTGCTTTCAGTCATAACAGGTTAGTTTGTACTCTCCAGAGTTTAGCGAATATAAATGAAATAATACATAGGCACTCTTCATCTGGCTTCTTCAGCATAATGATTTTGAGAGTCACCCATGATTGAGCATGTATCAACAGTTCACTCACCTTTATTGTAAGTAACAGTCTATTGCATGGTTATATCACAATTTGCTTATCCATTTGCCTGTTGATAAGGTCTGTTTTCTTTCCAGTGCTTGACTACTGTGAACAAAGCCGCTATAAACATTTGTATACACGTCTACGTATGTATGGACATATATTTCCTTTTCTTACGGAAAATACCTAGGAGTGGAATGGCTGAGTCACATGGTGAATGTTTAACTTTTGAAGTCACTGCCAAACTGCATCAGCACTTTATGAGACTTCAGGTTTATCCTTGCCCATATTTTGTACGTTTTTTCTTTCTAATTTTAGCAATTCTAATGGGTGTGAAGTGGTAGTGTATTGTGGTTTTTGATTTGCATTTCCCTAATAGCTAACTATGTAGAGCATCTTATATGCTTATTTGCTGTCCACATATTGTTTTTGGTGAAGTATCCAGATCATTTTCCCATTTTTTTCTAATGGATTATTTTATCATGAAGTTTTGAGAGTTCTTTATATATTCTGACACAAGTCCTTTATTAACATACAATATGCTAATGTTTCCTCCTTGTCTGTAACTTGTCTTTCCATTCTTCTTTTTTTAAAAAAACAATATGAGACATGGTTTCACTATGTTGCCCAGACTGGTCTCAAACTCCTGCCCTTAAGTGATCCTTCAGCCTTAGTGTTCAGAGTAGCTGGGATTCTAGGTTGAAGCCACCACAGCCAACTGTCTTTTCATTCTCTTCATGGTCCTTCAGATTGTGGTAAGAAATATGTATCATAAAATTTGCTATTTTCACTATTTTTATGTGTACAGTTGAATGGCATTAAATAGATGTGCAATGTTATGAAACCGTTACCACTATTTCCAAAACGTTTTCATCACCTTAAACAGAAATTCTGTAACCATCAAGCAATAATTCCCTATTTTCCATTCCTTCCACCTCCAGGTAAGCTCTAATATACTTTATTTTCCATGCATTTGCCTATTCTAAATATTTCAGGTATGTGGAATTATACAGTATTTGCCCTTTGCTTCTGGATTATTTCATGTAGAATAACATTTTCAAGGTTCACCCATGGGACATCACATATCAAAATTTCAATATTTTTATGGCTGCATAATATTCTATTGTACATATATAAAATACTTTGCTTATCCTTAGAAATATTTTAGTGAGAATAATGTTTTGATTTTATTATGTCCAGTTTATCCATTTGTTCTTTTATTGATTGAACATTTGGTATTGCATCTAAAAAATCTCTGACTAACTGAAGTTCACAAATATTTTCTCCCATGTTTACATAAACATTTCTTTCATTTTAGGTTTTATATTTAGGTATTGACCAATTTTGGGTTAATTTTTTTCTTTACTGTGGGATATGGATCAAATTTCATTTCAATATCCAATTGCTCTAGCTTTATTTGTTTTAAAAAAATTCATTCTCCAATTGCCTTTGCATTTTTACAATGTTTAAAATGTATAGCACCTCCCCCCTCTCTCTTCCTCCTGAACCAGCCATGTGAAATGCTGGCTCTCCGCTTCACCTTCAACCATGATTCTAAGTTTCCTGAGGCCTCCCCAGAAGCAAAGCAGATGCCAGTATCATGCTTCCTATCCAGGCTCTTTGAAACTGCTGAATTGGCTCATTGGAACTATAAGCCAATTAAACCTCTTTTTTTTTTTTTTTTTTTTGAGACGGAGTTTCACTCTTGTTACCCAGGCTGGAGTGCAATGGCGCAATCTCGGCTCACCGCAACCTCCACCTCCTGGGTTCAGGCAATTCTCCTGCCTCAGCCTCCTGAGTAGCTGGGATTACAGGCATACGCCACCATGCCCAGCTGATTTTTTGTATTTTGAGTAGAGAAGGGGTTTCACCTTGTTGACCAGGATGGTCTTGATCTCTTGACCTCGTGATCCACCCGCCTCGGCCTCCCAGTCTCAGGTATTTCTTTATAGCAATGTGAGAACAAACTAATATAGCTTCATTTCTTGAATATCTTTTTTCTGGTCTTGTAGGTAATGCTGGCTTTATAAAATGAGTTGAGAAGTATTCTCTCATATTCAATTTTGTACAAGAGATTTGTGAAATTAATATTACTTTTTCTTAAAAGTTTCATATAATTTATCAGGAAAGTTGACTGGACATGAAGTTTCTTATAGAGAAGGTATTTTATTACAAATTGATTTTTAAAATAGATACAGAATTACTAATATTTTCTTTCCTTTTGTTGTGTTTTTCAAGGAATTTTCCATTTCATCTAAGTTGTCAAATGTATTGGTATGCAGTGATTCATAATCTTCCCTTATTATCACTGTAATCTATAGTGATACCACCTCCCTCATTCCTGATATTTGTAATTTGTATCTTTTCTATTCTTCTTTATCTTCATCAACCTGGATAGGGATTTACTATTTTTATCAATCTTTTCAACAAACAAGCTTTTGGTTTTTTTTTTTTGAGGCGGAGTTTCGCTCTTGTTACCCAGGCTGGAGTGCAATGGCGCGATCTCGGCTCACCGCAACCTCCGCCTCCTGGGTTCAAGCAATTCTCCTGCTTCAGCCTCCCGAGTAGCTGGGATTACAGGCACGCGCCACCATGCCCAGCTAATTTTTGTATCTTTAGTAGAGACGGGGTTTCACCATTT
>CM052652.1:6382223-6417230 GCA_028533165.1 Leontopithecus rosalia | reverse complement strand
TCTTGAGCCACCGCGCCCGGCCAACCTTTTGGTTTTATCTATTTTCTCTATTGTTTTTCCTGTTTCTATTTTATTGATTTCTATTGTGATGTTTATTTTCTTTACTTTGAATTTCTCTTTCTTGTTTTTAAAGTGGAAGTGGGGAGTCACTGATTTGAGACAATGAAGCAATACTCTTTTAGAGTAAATTTCCCTCTAAATATTGTTCTAGCAGCATCTCACAAATTTTGATGGATATCTCTTTATTTTCACTTCATTCAAAGTATTTTCTAATTTTCCTTTTGGCTTCTTTGACATATGGAATGTCTTATTACTTAGAAATGTCTTATTTCATTTCAAAATAATTCACTACTTTTAAGATATCTTTATAATACTTACTTCTAAGTTAATTCCATTGTGGTCAAACAACATGTATGACTTGAATCTTTTAAAATTTACTGAGACTTGTTTTATCACATATGTTTCGCTTGCACTTGAAAAAAATGTGTATTCTGCTGTTGTCTGGGAGATTATTGTGCAAATGTCAATTAGATCAAGTTGACAGTTTGTTCAAGTTGTCCATAACCTTACTGGTTTTTTCCTAATTTTTCTATCAATTCTCAAGAGAGGAATATCAAAATCTCTGACTATAATTGTAAATTTCTCTATTTTTCCTTGCATTTTTATTAATTTTTGTCTCATGTATTTTGAAGCTCTATAAATAAGTACATAACTATTCAGGATTATAAGGTATCCGGATGAATTGGCCTATCTATCTTTGGGACATGATCTTCTTTCTTCCTGATAATCTTTGCTCTGAAAAACACTTGGTCTGCTGTTAATATAGCCATTCCAGCCTTCTCTTGATTAGCATTTGCATCCTTCTATTTCCATCTTTCTATTTTTACCCTATTTGTGCCTTTAAACTTAAAGTGCATTTCTTATAGGCAACATATAGTTGGGTCTTAACATTTTTATCCCATCTGACAATCTTTGCCTTGTATTCGTATTTAATGTGATTACTGATATTGATTTTTCAATATCAATATATTGACCATTTATATTTAATGTGATTATTGATACTGTTTTTTCTAATCCTCTTTATGACAAAACTCCTGAAAAGAATTATATACACTCACTTCTCCAAACCCTTTCTCCCATTCTACTCTGAACCTGTTTCTGTCTGGCTTTCATTCCTACTGTTCTCCTGAAACAAGTCTTTGTCAAGGCCATTCACTTCCTCTATCTTGCTGAATCCAAAGGTCAATTCTCAACTCTCATTAAACTTGACCTTTCTGCAACATTTGACATAGGTGATCACTGTCTCCTTAAAGTATGTTTCTTTCCCTGGCTGGTAGCACGCCATACTCTCCTTGAAATCATTCAGCAACACTGACTACTCTGTCTCTGAGATCTTTGCTCTTTCTACCTTATTACTTCAACTTCTTAACTTCATAATGCCATAAGCCTCAGGGCTCAGCATACTCATTTCTTTAGTGCTCTCATTCTTCTTGTGGATTTAAATACTACCTGCCATGGATGCTGGGTGTACCACTCAGATGCCCTGCCCTTTAGGATTGAAACACTCATTTCCCACATTGCTGAGAAAGCTAATGGTTGATTTCGCAAAACTTATTCCCCATCTTCAGCAAGCAACTGCCCTCAGCTGAAGAAAGTTGACTCACTCAAGGTCACAAGTTTGGGTATCAAGTAACTGGCTAACGTAGGAGTATGATTTACGACAATTCTGCAAGGTTTTTCCAACTCTAGAGCTCTCCGTAAGACTGGTGGAAGGATTTATTTCTGGTCTTACTGCAGTCCAACTTTTCCCTCTGTCCATTCCTACTTGTTTACTCCTCACAGTTATTAATCTCAAAAGTCCTTGCCAATACATGTCTGGGTGCAAATCTTCATCTCATTATGAGCCTCTTGGGAAAGCTGATGTGAAACGTTATTTACATGCTGACACCTCCAAACTCGTCCTCCAGCACGTACCTTTTGTCTGAGTCCCAAGACCGAAATATCCACTGTTCTCTCAACCTTCCATCATTTCTTATTAGATGTCTAATGGAAATCTCAAACTTAACATGTCTGAAACTGAACACTCGATCAATATTACCTCCTCACTTAAAAAACTACCCATACACTGTCTTTCTCCATTTAAGTTGATGAAAACTCCGAACTCCCATTGTTTGTTACATAAGCCAAAAGCCCTGGAGAATTCTGGGGGACTTCCTCTCACACTGCACACCAGATTTGTCAGCAAACCTGTTGGTTCTATTTTTAAAACACTTGACCATTTCTCACCACCCAGCTATCACTCTGGCCCAAGTCACCCTATGTTTCAACTGGCTTCTCTACAGTGCCTCCCAAGTTTTTCCTTGTGTCTCTTACTACTCCCTGTTATGGTCTGCATATGCCCCCCCCAAATTCAGGTGTTGAAACTGAATCTCCATTGTGGTGATATTAAGACATGGGGCCTTTTGAGAAATAATTAAGTCAAGGGGGCTCCATCTTCATGAATGGATTAGTGCCTTATAAAAGGGCTGGAAGGAACTAGCTCAGGTCCCTTTTGCCCTTCCGTCCCTTGTACCAAGTGAGGACACCTAGATGAACGAGCCTGTACCAGACACCTGCTGGCGCCTTGATTTTCGACTTCCCAGCCTCCAACTGTGAGGAAACAAGTTTCTTTTATTTCAGAATTACCCAGTCTGTGGCATTTTGTTATAACAGCACAAATAATGTAAGACACACCCTCTCCAGTCTTTTGAACCCAGTGACAAGAGTGATTCTATTAAAACATAAGGCAGATCACTTTACACTGCGCTCACACTTTATAATGGCTTTCTCCTCTGTCCCTTCCCTCCCTCTTCACTCCTCTCTCTGACCTATCATTCTACGATAGGTCATAGACATGCTACCATGCCTGCTGTCTCCCCTCAGTGCCTCTGCGTAGGCTCATCCCTTGGCCTGAAATGCTCCCTTCCTCTGCAGGGTTCATCCCCTCTCCTATGTCATCTTTGTTCAAATCTCACTCTCAATTAGGTCTTCCTCGACTGCCCCACTAAAATTGCGACCACCTCTGTTCCAGGCAGTTCTTGTTTTCTTTCCTGGATTTATTAGTTTTTCCTTCCTTTGCACTTAGTATCTTTCAATGTGTTTTATAATTTACTTTAAAAAAATTGTTTGTTTCTCCCTCCTCCCACTCCACTCCCAGAATTTAAACCCCACAAGTACAGATAGTTTCATCAGTTTTATTTATTGCTGTTTCTGTAGGATCTAGAACACTGCCTGGCACATAAGCAGCAAATACATGATCATTGAGACAATTAATCAGCCAATCCATCTATCACTGAACTGATGACTAAACATTTTGTTTTACCCCAGTCTTATGGCTGAAGTATAGAATACGTATCTTGTTAATATGAAAACAAATACTAAAACAGAAAATAAATTATTTTCTAGTTACCCTCCTACGAGGCTAAGAAACAAATATGCAAAAATCCATTCAAGCTATCCAGCCAACAGATCTTGCCTTCTGATGCTAAAATCAACAGATTGGAGCTTTATCCCAGTTTAGAGATAGGAGAACTAAGCTGGCCAGCTAAGCTCTCCTACCTCTGAATTGTTGTAAGGCTCCGATAATTAGTATCAGTAAGTATCAGTAAGTTGTTAAGAAACAGCTAATTTGTTGAGTAATTCTTTTTTATTTTCTAAACAACACCTAACTTTCACTATGATGTGTATTTAACTCTAGCAAACAAGCCAACCAATCAACTAAAAAAATAAAACAAAATAAATTCTAACAAAGCTAAGTACTGGAAGTGACTGGCATTTTTGGGGGATCAAGAGCTTTATGACATATGATAGAGGCATATGTGCAATTCTATCTTTAATACACTTTTAAAGTAAAGGGCATGTAATACACATAATCCTTTGATGATCTATCATGTTGAAGAGTGCTTACTGAATATCAAAAAGCACCAATTGGCCAGGCGCGGTGGCTCAAGCCTGTAATCCCAGCACTTTGGGAAGCCGAGGTGGGTGGATCACGAGGTCAAGAGATCGAGACCATCCTGGTCAATGTGGTGAAACCCCGTCTCTACTAAAAATACAAAAAATTAGCTGGGCGTGGTGGCACGTGCCTGTAATCCCAGCTACTCAGGAGGCTGAGGCAGGAGAATTGCCTGAACCCAGGAGGCAGGGGTTGCGGTGAGCCTAGATTGCGCCATTGCACTCCAGCCTTGGTAACAAGCGCAAAACTCTGTCTCAAAAAAAAAAAAAAGAAACCAATTAAGTCAGAGGAAACTCCTGACAAGGTTGCAGACAGCTGGACATGTACATCTGCTCAAAGTCAGTGATCTGTACAGAAGACCCCAGAGAAAGAATTAGTATCAATCTGATATTCAGTGACAAACAAGTATTACCAAGAATCCAATATGACACTGGAGACAATAACAAAACTGGCAAGTTAAGTATAAATTGAGTAACCTCAGATGTTGTGAACATTTGAAGCCCTTGATTGCGCTCAAAGCTGTCATGTTGACAAGAAAATTCTTATTCAACCTAAAAATGTAAGAATTCCTATCCATTCCACCCTGGCCCTGTAAACCTGCTCTCTCAGCCAGAAAGTCTGAATAATCCAGCAGTCACCAGGTGTCTCCTTTGGGATGAACTTTGTTTCTTCTACTCCCTTCAAGCCATCGATTTCCTGCTCCTGTTTCCTTGGCTCTCTGGGGAATAAAGATAGCAAATAGCCGGCTATCTATGCCCCTCTTTCTGTTTTGATGACTCTTATAGACTCTTGAAACATTTCACTTGCAACAACAAATGACAAAATATTGTTGTCCAGACTTCAGCATTGGGTCAACGTTTTTATCTAAGAGGAAAATGAACTCAAATTGACAGGTTTTTGTTACTAATGGTAAAATTTGAGCTTTCAAGCAAAAATAAGAATTTTGGAAGACTTGTTTCTATCACAGTATGCTCGGCAGCTTCTCAATATTTAAAGATCTTTAGATGAGGTCATTAGTGGTATTAATAAGTATGATATTTTGTATATTATAAAGTAAAATGTATTAACGTTTAGAAGTTCTATATAATTCAGAAGGTTATTTTCCAAATGACTAATGTACAATGTTACAGAATTATGCATGGGTAAAATCTCCATTCCAAATGCAAGACAGGATGGTGGATTTAATATATACATATGTATATACTACATACATAGACAGCAGAATACAAAGAGCTCATGGATCCCACATTTCAACCCACCTTCAGAAACAATTACCTATCAAGTTTCGCTGTGGCATCAAAGAAGAACATAAAAAATTATCTCAAAATGCTATTAAAAGATCACTTTAGTAACTACATATTTGTATGAACCTGTATTTTCTTCATATTTTCAATCAAAACAACATACTGGAACAGGTCATATGCACGTGTATGAGAATTAAACTATTTTCTATTAAATCAGTCACCAAAGAAGTGATGTTCACAAAAAAAAATTGAAAAACAATGTCACTCTTAACTACTTTTTGTTCTGAAAAATATGTTTATTTATATTAACATATATTTGGTTTAATATTATTTTTAAATTAATAAATATATAAATATGTTAAGCTTTTCTCAGTTTAATTTTTACTAAGGTAAATATCAATAGCATAAACCAGAATCCTTTGGAATCCTTAATAATTGTTAAGCATGTGAAGGGGTCCCCAGGCCAAATCATTTGAAAACCAGTAATATAAGAAAATTGTGTAGCCACTGAATATTCTAGATGAGTACATGTAGAAAGATCCCAAAATAATACGTGCCATGCACAGAAAAATAACTGAAGAGAGATGTACTTCAATGTTAACTACGTCTGCAAAGTTGTGAAATTATGAGTAATATAATTTTTATTTTTGTGGTCCTGTTAACATTTTTTAAATGAGCATAGCTTGCTTAAATAAAAAGCAACGAATTAACAAAGAAATGAATAACTCAATTATGTCATACATAATAATAGCTTTTGTCTAGAGAAACACCTTTACCCTTTTCATTGCCCTCTTCATTTTTATTCAATGTCTTCCTTTCTTCCTGCTCTGATGGCAATTCTTGATATACATATTTCTTCTCCATAGCCCCTGCCCCTGGTCAAGAGTTTTTAATCTTCTAGTTCTTACCAATACTCATAAAAACTATCCTACCCTATAAATCAACTTTTCCCCTCATCTGCAGATTATCAACAAATACTAAAATCACTGTTCTCTAAAATTATGTATTATAAAGCACAATGATGCTATGGTTTGTGTGTTCACACCTTTTGCAGGTTACACATCAACATCACTTTGATCACTGTAACCTCTTGAGTTAGTCTGACTTTTCAACATCCCAGTGTGTGCCCACCAATAGCTGTTAAATACAGCTATGGCACCAACAATGGGAGGTGTATGTGAATCTTCAGAGTGACCTACATGTTGGGTCCACTTAGCCACTTGATTGCACAGTAGTTAATCCTCTAGAACCCGATAGACCTGTGATGAAATCCACAGCTCTATATCCCTGGATATATTTTATGACCTGTCTAGACCTCTCCTCACTCAAAAGGTGAGAAACTTTACAGATGTATTATAATATAAAAAGGCTTACGTACTCTAGCAGATGGTAAGAACTCAAAACATGTAAGCTGCTGTGCTTTTGCAATCATAGCATTAGTATTACTGTTCTTGGTGTAATTCTAGATTTTAGCTCTCCACTTAATCCTGCTTTCCTTAGACATCATTATAATGGGTAATAAATATGGTTGGATCTGTCTCCCTGACAAAATATCATCTCGAATTGTAATCTCCAATGTCGGTGGTGGGGCCTGGTGGGAGGTGACTGGATCATGGGGGCAGCTTCTCCTGAACGATTTAACACCATCCCCCTTGGTGCTATTCTTGTATCAGTGAGTTCTCATGAGATCCAGTTGTTAAAAGGATGTAGCACCTTCCCAGTCTCTCTCTTCCTCTTGCTCTGGCTATGGAAAATGCCTTGCTCCACATTTGCCTTCACCAGGATTAAAAGGATCTCTCTACATTGCTCAGGTTGGTCTTGAACTCTTGGGTCAAGTGATCCTCCTGCCTCTGCCTCCCAAAGTGTTGGTATTATAGGTGTAAGCCACAGTACTTGGCCCCTACCTTGTTAAATGCATTGTTTATTAGGCTATTAATTGATCAGGAAGTCAAAAAACACCTAAACTACCCTAGCCCTATGAATTTAAAATATGGCTGGGACAGCAATTTATAGGACCACCATGGAGGCAAATGAAGGAAAAAGTCTACCCCATTCCTGATATATTGCTTCAATTTTCTCATCAATTAAATTCAGAATTCCTGAAAACAAAAAATACTTCTTATTATTATTTTGACACAGGGTCTCACTCCATCATGCAGGTTGGGGTGCAGAGGGATGATTATGCTCCTCTTCAGCCTTGACTTCCTGGGCTCTAGTGATCCTCCCACCTCAGCCTTCCAAGTAGCTAGGACTACAGGCACATGCCACCATGCCCAGCTAATTACTGTATTTTTCACAGAGGTGGGATTTCAGCATGTGTCCCAATCTGGTCTCGAAATCCTAGGCTCAAGCAATCTGAGTCAGCTTCCCAAAGAGCTGAGGTTAAAGCTGTAAGCCACTGCACTGCACCTGGGATACAACTTCTTTTTTAAAATAAACTTCTAACTTTTAAAACTTCTAAAGCTTTTCTCTTTTTCTGAGACAGAGTTTCACTCTTCTTGCCTGGGGTTGGAGTGCAATGGCACAGCCTCAGCTCCCTGCAGCCTCTGCTTCCCAGGTTCAAGGGATTCTCCTGCCTCAGCCTCCCATGTAGCTGGGATTACAGGCATGTGTTACCACACCTGGCTAATTTTGTATTTTTAGTGGAGATAGAGTTTTACCACGTTGGCCAGCCTAGTCTTGAACTCCTGACCTTAGGTGATCTGCCCTCCTTAGCCTCCCAAAGTACTGGGATTAGAGGTGTGAGCCACCGCAACCAGCCAGCTAAAACTTCTTTAGGTGTCTCTACATATTAAATAGTCTTCTATGATCATTGGAAATAACTCTTTTTTAAAAAAAATTTATTAGATAATTTAAAAATCTGAATATGTCAATAAGTATTCTGTGAAATTGTTATGAATGTCATATCACAGATTCCCTTTACTTCTTATCAGGGTATATGTTTTTAGCTATTATGAGACGATGTGTAAGTTTTTCAACATAAGAAGCTCTTGAGCAACCCTTAAGAAAAATATGTTTAACTTACATCGCCCCAAATAAGTTTCCATGTGTGGAGAAACCTTCTGGTGAGAGTCATGTTCACATTTAAAATGTCACTAAAATCAACACTGGAAAGTGCTAAGGGTCTGTATGGGCGCTGACTAGCTACAAAGGGAAAGGAAGGCACAAAAGGAGATGCTGGCTGGGAATCGGGAGACAGAACTGATCTGGGTACGACTGCTGATTAGCTGTGTAGCTCTGCCTAAGTGTCTTTATCTTTCTTGATCGTAGTTTTCTAGTATGTGTACTATATTAATAGAGATCTCAGAAGTCCTTTGGGCTCTGTAATTCTATTTTTTTTCCTTGCACTGTGAATTTTTGCCTTGTCTTTCTTCTCACTCTTTTGGACTTCTCTGCATCATTTGGCATTATTGAGAACAATCTCCTTAAAGCTCCATCCCTGGCTTTTATGGTGAGAACAACTCAGGGGCTCATTTCAAATACCACTGTCCTCAATCAGGGCTGGCCCTCATGGCTCAGTTCCTGAGCTAACTGAAAGCTTGTTTCTCCCCCACCCCCCCACCTTATTCTCTCCTTTTTCAGAGAGTTGAAAATATCTAGCGTCTTCCATTAGTCCCTGCTGTGGCTTCAATGCATCCTCCAAAGTTCATGTGTCAGAGACTGAATCCCCAAGGCAGTGGCATTTAGAAGTGAGACCTTTAAGAGGTGAGTAGGTTTGTGGGAATTCTTCCCTTATAAATGCATTAATGACGTTACTGTGGGAGTGAGTTAATTAATATGGGACTTGGTTAGTTATTGTGGAGTTGGTTCGTGATAAAAGGATGAGTTCTGGCCCCTTCTCTTCCTTTCTCTCATGCAGTCTTTTGCCCTCCTGCTTTCTGCCACGGGATGACACAAGGAGGAGCAAGAAGACCCTCACACAATGCAGCACCTCAGTCTTGGAATTCCCGGCCCCAGAACCATGAGCAGAATAAACTCCATTTCTTTATAAACTCCCAAATCTCTGGTGTTTTGTTATAATAATGCAAAACAGACTAAGACAGAAAATTGGTACAGAGAATGGGAATGCTGCTTTAACAAATACCTGAAAAGTGGAAGCAGCTTTAGGACTGGGTAATGCGTAGACGCTAGAAGAATTTGGAGCACCAGGCTAGGAAAAGCCTGGATTGCTGTGAATGGAGTGGTAACCGCAATGCTGCTGAGGGCTCAGAGGAAGACAAGCACTGTAGGGAGAACGTAAATCTTCCTAGGGATTGCTTAACTGGTCATGGTCAGAACGTGGGTAGAAATACAGAGTGTAAGGGCTATTCTCATATGGTGTCAGGCAGACATGAGAAGCAGGATGTAGACGGTCCCCAACTTAAACAATTTTTTTACTTTATGATGATGTGAAAGTAATATGCATTCAACAGAAACAGTACTTTCAGTACCTACACAACCACTGTGTTTTTCACTTTCAAATATAGTATATATTCCAGTAAATTATATGAGCTGTTCCACACTTGATTACACAATAGGCTTTTGTTTATAGGCTAATCTGAGCATTCTGAGCATGTTTTAGGTACCCAGGCTAAGCTGTGATGTTCAGCAAGTTAGGTGTGTTAAATGTATTTTTGACTTACTGTATTTTCAACATAGAATTTGTTTATCAAGATATAACCACATAATAAGTCAAGGAGCATTGGAAAGTGGCATAAAGGCCACTCTTTATTTTCGTTATACACTTGTAAGGAACTTCATGGAATCATGTCATGCCCTAGAACTTTGTGGAAGGCAGAACTTGAATGCGGAACGAGGACATCCGGCAGAAGAAATATATCTAAGCAACGAACTGTTCGAGCTGCTGCACGGCTTCTTTTAGATACTTACAGTAAAATGAAGGAAGAGAGAAATGATGTAAAAATGGAATTTATAATTAAAAGGAAAGCAGAATGAAAAGATTTGGAAAACTATCAGCCTGACCAGGTAAAGAATAAAAAAGTTTATTTATCTATTTATTTTTATTCTTTAGGAGAGAACACTAAGGTATGGCCAAGAGACATTTGCTAAGGAGATTCATATGGACAGAAGGAAGCCAGGTTCTACTCATCAAGACCATAGGACAATAGGCATTTCAAATATCCAAGGCAAGCTAGTACCTCAAGGGCAAGGTTTCCAGAGAGGCACCTACATGACCTTGACGTTTACTGCCCTACACTGCCTTGGGACTCCACTCCTGGAATTCTGGTACAGAACCCCTCAGCTGCCCTGGTCACGGCTCAGGTGCTGAGGAGCGGCTTGACCTGCCACTCTACAAGGAACAAGCTATAAATCTTGGATATCCATATGGTGCTATGTCTGAAGGCACACAGAATGCAAGCACTGTGGGGCCATGGTGGCCTCCATCTAGGTTTCAAAGCACATTACAGACAGCCTGGGGCCCAGGCAAAGACTTGTCACAGGGGTAGTCACTGCAGGGAGTCCCTGCTAGAGCAATGCCTAGTGGAGCCATGGGAGTGGTGTGGCCCCTGAGACCATGAACCACAGGGTCACCAATGTCCAACTCCAGCCTGGAAAAACAGCAGACCAAGACTTTAACCTGTGAGAGCTGCTTGGTGGACTGAGCCCAGAAAGGCCACAGAAGCAGGGCTGCCCTTATTAATGGGTGAATGTCATCATCTCAGGAGTGAGTTTGTCATTATCACAGGAGTGATTTCAGTCCTCTCTTGCTATCTGTTGTGCACACTGTCACCATGTGATGCTTTCAGCCTTATTAGGATGCAGCAAGAAGGTCCTCACAAGACACATCTGCTTGCTCTTGAACTTCCCAACCTCCAGAACTATAAGCCCAGTTAACTTCTATTGTTTATAAATTACCCATTCTATGATATGTTATTATAGCAGCATGACATGGACTAAGTCCCTTTACCATGATACCTCATAAATCTCTATCTCTACACCATATGACGTCACATCACACAATGGAAAGAACATGGATTTGGGACTTTAACAATACTTAGGTTCTTTAACCTAAGTGAAGATTTATTGAAAGTAAATTTTCCAGTTTTACAAGTTAAAAAACACACAATGAGAGAGGTCAGATGAATTTCTCACCCAACTCCTACATTGGACCTGATCCAAATTACTAAGAGAATGCTCAGTCTAAGACTGAGTATAGAACAAGTTTCAATAAATGTTTATTAAAGTACATTTTAGAATCCCAGCCCAGCTCAGGTATTAAAAGAAACAAATTCTGAGCTGAGTAAGTACTCAGGGGTTGGTAGTTACCTAACGTTTTCTTCTCATAATTTACTTAACCGTTCTTTCCAAATAATTATTCCATTGCCCACTAAGTACGTATTTGGTATAGCAGAATAAAACAAACAGGAGTGGTACATCGGAATAAACTGGCCTCTTCAAACAGCATCTCCGAGTCTTTCAAGGAGACACCCTACCTTAGAGGATATCAAAGTTTGTTTGAAATGGAAACAGCCTCTCCAAAAGGAGTCTTCAAAGACTGCAAAGTACTACAGAAGAGCTTTAAATTGAGGCTTTTTTTCTATGGTACTTTAAGTACAACAGATGGATCTTCATAATTAGTATCACATTTGCATTTTTCTCTCCACAAAAACGCTAATAATCTTAGAAGGAGAATTTAAAAGCATCATTCCATCATATTTTTATTGATCTTATTTATAATTTGTATGGCAAGTCTTCTTTATGATACCTGTTAGTTTCAATCCTCTCCTGGGAGATGAACACATTTACAAATGAGGAAATGAACAGAGTAGTTAGGAGCACAAACTTGAAAATGGCTTTAGGACGAGAACTCATTGGAAGGCTCTGATAAAGTGGAAGAAATCTTAAGATTCAGATACAGCCTGAAGTCCACCTATGTAATCTCCCCCAACAGAGTAGGCCTACTTATCTTTTGTGTACGTTTCTATGAGGCTCCCATCCTCTCCCTGTGCACTGTAATTCCTACCACTCGGAAGCATTTGGTTGAAAGGGGCTATGAAATAAGATAAATCATGGAACAAACTGTCCTCCTAGGCAAGCTCTCAAGCTCTCCTCATGTACAGCTGGAGACAGCTGTTGATGAACTATGGTGGGTGCAGGAGTTTAACCGATACCATCATCAGAGCACAGAGTTAGCAGAGGCCCTAGGACAGTCAGCATGGGACAGTATACCCTGAGAGAACTAGGCCAGTGTAAACAGAGATCACGTCCCAGCCGTGTAGCACAGCCAACATTGTATCTGAGGATCTCAGTGATCCTCATAGGTTCCCTATAAGGCTGACAGCATCCTCATTTTGTAGACAGAGAAACTAACATTTAGGAAAGTAAACCATATTGCCCAAAGTGCTCTAGTTAGTGGCAAAGCGGTATTTTCATTTAGGTCCCATCCAACGCCAAACTTCACCATACTAAGTGGAATGCCATTTTGACTTGTCAACTCTATGCAATCAATTTGTTCTGGTAAAGGTTTTGCTTTAATTTGCCCAAGTCCAATCCCTCATAATCAATAATATAACTTTGCAAGTCACCTGAATAGGGATTAGTAGCGCAATCAATGACCATGAAACAGAAAAGATAAACTGGTCCACAGGGAAATTGAGCCCTTGACCTTAAGCTCTCCAGAGCTGAATTCTAACCAACTCAGTTAATTAGCCACAGACTATTAAATGAACAAATCAGAGCCCAAATCCTTTCAAACCACAAATCTAAGTCGGCCCTGTATAGGAACACAGAGTTAATAAGTACTGATTTTTTTTTCATATCAGAGGGATAATGTGCCAACATCCTAATAAGGCTAAAGGAGGCACGTCACACATTATGGTAAAACTCATTATCAAGCTTATGAACCACGAAAGGATCGGTATGCACTGATTTTGAGTGTGCCTCATTTAGTACAGTGCAGACGCTCTTGAGTATCCCAAAACAGATGAAATTCTAAGGGACAATTTCATAACCTTTTTTTTTTTTAACTTTCTCTTGCTGTTCATAATGCCTATACTTCGCTACATCTTTTTTTTTTAATTGATGTATCTAACTTAGGAATCCAGTCTTTAAGAAGATCCTGGTCAAACTGCCAATTTTTCATCAGACTCATTAAACTCCACCCCATAGGTAAGATCAGGTCTTGAATTCTCGAGTTGGAGAGTACTCCATGGAAGATACTGTGTGTCCTAGATGAAAAGCAGTAATCTAACCAGTAAGATCTGTAAGCCCAGAGAGCCTGAAAGAAGAATCCCCTTTTCCTCACCTGTTGGTACTGGACTTCAGGCCTCTTAAACAACACATGGAGTATACTCTGCACCCAGGACTCAGCCTCACACAGTGGCACCAAGGTCACTCAGGGGTTGAGTTCTCACAGAGCAAGAGAGGAGCAGGGAAGGATGTAAGAAGAAGGAGTTACGTCCTCGATCTAGTATAGTATTGGGGCCATTGCTCTTCCCTACCTCCATAAATTATTGATCATTTTGAAAAGTCTAGAAAGTGAGAAACAGAAAAGATAAGGGGAAATTATAAGAAAAAAGGAGGGAATTCATGTAAGATGTTCTTCCATTCCTTTTTCCTCGGTCCAGACCCTTCACATAGTCCTCCCATCTTCACTCTAACTCCTTGACCCAGAATATCTGTGCTCCCCTCTTCCCAAACTCCTAATCTCCTTCATTGTAGCCAGGCATCGAGTCAAATCAATCACACATTCAGAACTGTGGGAGTCTCACCCACTTCCCAGGGGTGGTGGTAAGGCACAGATCTCAAAGCTAGAGTTTCAGTAAGAGCAGATTTGTTGCTTGCATTTAAATTTTTGGAAGCCTCACTTTTCACAGAAATAATGTTCTCCAAGATGACTCAGTTCGATAGCACTGTTATTCAGTGTACATTTTGTGCTAAGTACGCTCTTGTCTGTCGGCCTCAGATCCTACATATCATAGTATATTCTGAGGCCCAAACAAATACATTATGGAACACGACCTGCTTCTATGTAGAAGCTTTGTCTGCACTGCCTCATGCGTATTTATTATTAGGTAGGAAAGTGGCGAAGTTTGCAAAGTAGAGAAAGATACTTTAAAGAGGCGGGAACAAGGTTATCTAAAGAATCTGGTGCATTGACTAAATCATGTAATTAGGAAAAGTAAGAGCAGACATTAGGAACAACAGAAATTCATCATTCCCGTTCTACTTTCATTTTCTATAAACGATGTACCACTTAATGTACAAAATTGATAGGATTAGGTTTGGTGGCAGTTCTAGATTTAAACATGGAAACGCCTCATTAACAGAAATCACATGGCTATCATTCTTTTTAACAGAAGTTTTGGTTGTCCAAACTATCATTCATGAGAGACTCTAAATTCAGACTGGTGAAATGCACTTTTAATTTACTGATACTAATCCAACAAGATCATTTGGAAATATTTAAAATGCCTATAACAGGAATCGTTTACTGGAAGACTATAATGAATTATTTAACGTGCTTTTTTCAGGACAAAACTAAGAGTAATATTCTATTTTGTAAGGGGATTAAATTTGCAACGAAAGGAACTTACCGGGGAAGCTGGCCAATTGAAAGCTGGCAAAACAATGTGAGCAGATGCACTAGGAGTCATCTGATCTGGGAAGATAATCCCAACGCTGTCAGACCTTCTAAAACTGCCTCAACCATGTCAATGCAAAAATGGAAACTTATTCCTAGTCTGCAGCTTTAATAGGGCAAGGGAGGCGCTACTCACAAAGCGGGGATGCTTTTCCACCGCGTCTCTGCTGCATGGGCTGCCAGCGCTCACAGATACAGATGTCCACATCAACTGTGAACTGATATCTGCTCTGAAAGAGCAGGGATATTCCTCACTGCATTTCACGACTGTTACTTGAAATATTCACTAAACACATACGTGTAAAATGTACTTAAATGGCAAACCAAAGACATTAACGCCTCATTCTAAACCTGACAAATTAATAAAGTAATTTTTACTTATACAGTTATAAAGGGTTAGCGTTATAATAAAAAATGTCCTAATTTGTCTTGGTCAAGGGTGTGAACGGATATGAAATGAGAAAATATGAAAAAGTAGTATTGACAGGAAAAGTATTTTCCAACATTGCAATTGTTGTGATCTTCCCACAATATTTACAGAAGCAGATTTGCAATTTTGCCATTTGAAAAATATTGTAACTGTGAAACAGTTAACATTCAATTTAAAGTTTAGGATTTAAAATGAGCTTAAGTTTATGCAACAGACTTCCTTACCTTTAATTTATACGATGGAACTTATTTTCAGGGCAGAACAGATTGAGCAAATCATCCAAGCAACTATGATTTCATTATTATGGATACCACTGGAGACTACACTGAAAACTGAGTGCTACCAACTCAACCTAGAGATTTAAAAGTCACAATATCTGTGACTCAGTTGCCACGTCCATCCAAGGTCAATGGTTAAGGGTTCAATGATTCTGAAAGTAGCAAAAAAAAAAAAAAAGGAATTTCAAACTACGATAGAATAGTTGGCTAACTTCCACCAGCTTTGCATCAGATTTACCCTCCCTGGCTTCCTCCTATAACATCTCATTTATCCACAAATACTTATCTGGCAATCTTATGCATTTGGAACACAACTGAGAATCAATTAGTCAAGTCACAAAAGTTAAGCCATAAAACTCTTTGCTCTCTCTTGGAGAAGAAACTCATACACCATCAATTTCACAGAATATTTGCTTTTATGCTTTACCTAAAAATCTTACAAATTTGGTTTTCTAAATCCAAAGAATGTTGGATACCATAAATAAATGGGGTTAGGACTTGTTATAGATCCTATGAGAGCAGAGATACAATAGCAGACAAAATAGAAAATCTGTTAAAACTGACCAAAGCTTAAAAAGCACCATATTCTGGGGATACTGCAGTAAGAACTAATGTAACTCAATCGGTTTCACTGGCAATCATGGTATTACATTCATGGTAGAAGAGCTGACGTCCATTCTGATGTCTGACTCATTCAGATAGTTCCTATTTTGTTTGGTTTGGTCAGTTTAATGAGTTATAAAAGTACTAATCCATTTTAGAAGCGATCCATTTAAAAGGCTTAAAACAATATGAATATGTATGCGTGTGTGTGGGTGTGTGATATATCTACCTAGATACAGCTATATAAAGAGATACTTGTATCTCTATCTAGCGGTGCTTAGATTCTAAGAACTTCAAGCCAATTTTGCCTGCACTCAGTGGGTGCTGCTAGTACATCCAGGTGTACGAAGTGGGTGGCTTCTTGATTTGAACCATTAAATAGTGAGGTTTTGGTAGAGGTCTGAACTAAGTGAATACCGTTTCTGTAAGTCAAGAACAGTCGAATATCAGCCATTTCATACCGCTCCAGCTAATATTATTATGGGACATTTTGTGATCTGTATAATCTTCCCATACAGTATTTTACTTAGTTCAATTATAAAATTAAATTAGACTATAAACATGCAGTAACTGAGCAGTAGGGACCCTGACCTGGAAAGAAAAATGTTATTAATGTCACAATAGAAGTCAAAATAATTAAACAAAAGCTTATATTTAAAAGGTCACATAGTAGGACCCTCAATTATCACAAATTTACCATGAAGCGCTCTATGCTAACTCACACTAATACTAGGTAATATTTTATTTCTACTCTCTGAAGGACAGCTGGATTGTGAACGCCAGTTGCTGGCTTCTGAGTGCCCAGGAAATGTGCACTGAAGCTAAAATGAAACTTGTCCGCTTATTCTCCCAGTCATGAGATCCACTTTGTTTATTTATTCAGAAAGGAGAAGAGGTGTGATTAAAAATCATTTACATAGTCAATGGAAGATATTATTAAGTTTGTTCATATTTCTGGTAAAAACAAGAAAACCTGAACTTTTGTTTTATTCTGCAGGAACTAAGATGTTGGGTGATTAATAATGGATAACAGAAAAACATCAACTGGCATTATGATTTTCCTACAAGTAAATTGATTTCCAAGCTGGGATATGCTTTGTGATTTAGGAAGATCAGGCTTTATAATCATTGATAACCTTTTCTGAGAAACAACTGACCCACAGTCAACCTATTACATAACCTAGTCAAAGAAAGAAAACTGTTTTGGCCAGGCACGGTGGCTCATGCCTGTAAACCCAGCACTTTGGGAGGCCGAGGTGGGTGGATCACAAGGTCAAGAGATCGAGACCATCCTGGTCAACATGGTGAAACCCCGTCTCTACTAAAAATACAAAAAAATTAGCTGGGCATGGTGGCACGTGCCTGTAATCCCAGCTACTCGGGAGGCTGAGGCAGGAGAATTGCCTGAACCCAGGAGGCGGAGGTTGCGGTGAGCCGAGATCGCGCCATTGCACTCCAGCCTGGGTAACAAGAGAGAAACTCCAACTCAAAAAAAAAAAAGAAAGAAAACTGTTTCACAAAAACCACGAAACCAAACCTGCACTATCATAAGCTATTAAATGAGCTTGTTTTGAACTCAAATGTATGTTATTCAGAAGATTCAAGTAGCACATTTAGAAAGTACATAAAAGCTGTTTATAACAAAGCATGGCCTTAGAATGATAGTTTAATTCCTTACATGTCCCATCAGCATATGTCTCTACTATTAACATTTTATTTTTAATAAGTCTCATAAAGTAGACTGAACCAAATAGATTCTCCTTTCCTGGTCCTTTTTAAAGTGTTACCAAGTTACACCCATTGCTAATATTCCTAAAGATCTAAAGATTCAAGTATATCCATGTAGTTCCAGTTAAATATTATGAGAAAAATCCTATCTAATCACAGTAATAAAACTATAGAAAACGGAAGTGTAAAACTACAGGAAATTGTGTGTGTGTGTGTGTGTGTGTGTGTGCACGCACACGTGCATGTCCATATGTGTTGCTCTTTTGAGAATAGATGAATTTAAAAAATATTTTTGGACCAGGGCCATGAACTGAATGAACATGATCTTCATGAAGCTCCAAGAGGAACCCTACACTTTACAGAAACAAAAACTTTCTATGGAAAATTTGTTATGCACAGCTATATCAAGGTAAAAAAATAAATAAAAAAGGAAAGAAAGAGAGACAGAGTATATAACAGAGAGTTTAAATGAGGTCAACAGAATTACACCAGCTGGTCTCACTCCCCACTGGGCTGCAGGGGGAAATGAAGCAATCCACAGGACACAGGTTTAATCCAGACAAGGCTTCACAGAAAAAGAAAATCAACACAGCAAATTGCACTGAAAAACAATCTTCAGCCAGTCCAGATTATGGAGTAATAAAAGAACCGAATATCTGAAATGTTTGCCGTTCAAAGAGAAATTCTTACATACTAAGCCAGTTAGCCCAGGTTTTGATACAAAATCACCAAATTCAGAAATACTGCCTTCAACTTATAGAAGAGAAGGGCGGGGGTGGGTGGTCACACATTTTGGTGAATGCAAATATAAAATCATGATTGCCTATATTACAATAATTCCTTTAAAATGTAGAGTGGAGCAGTAGGGAGATGCTTCTCCCTTTCTTGACAGATCCCAGTGCAGTCTCACGTGTCTGTCGGTGTGTGGGGTGACAGGAGGACTTTGTGCAGGGCTCTGCTAGGCTCATTATGATGATGCTCAGACACTGGGCGTCTCACACGTTCCTCTCTGCTGCCTCATTCAAACACCGCAGTTCAGATGCTGAAGACTGTAATTCAAGCTAAAGGAAGAGTCGCAAGAAGAATGGCCAATGCATAAATTTAGATGTGAAAAACAGACGTCTCCATTGACAGTGCTATTGGGACAGACACTCCATTTCAAAACAGGGCATCCTAGTCCTTTTCCCTTTATAATGCCCTCCTCTTGCTTAGCTGGCTCTGTTCTCTTTAGTTCTGTATCATCTTCTGGTTTTGTCCATCTGTCTCAGTTTCCTTCCCCCAGAGAGTGTGACCTTATTGCTACTTGTGCCAGAGGCAGCCTGGGAAAAACTGAGATGCCAGGAAGCAAGAGGCCTCCCTACAATCCTGACCTTTCAAAAGCTTTTTATGAACACCTGGCATGAAGAGAAGCCTGCTGACTTCACTCACCTGCATGTACCAGGCAGAAGAACACACAAGGCTCTCCTTTTTTTTGGTCTTACCCTCAGAGTTGTGTTGTTCTTCCATCTAATGGAATACATTTTCACTGGCTTCACTTGAAGAACTGCATTTAAGTCATGGTATGGCAGTTATGGCTTAAAACAAGCCTAGTTTATTCAAATAAAATATCTAAGCAATATTTCATTGAATTTACATTAGAGCAAAAGAATAAAAGATATATTCTGGCAAATTAAGAAGGATGAATGGAGCTGTATCAATTTTCACCTTATGCAGTATTTTTATTATGAATAGACTTGAACTGTATCATGACGGGCATTTAACTCATGCAGTACCTTTTGCCTAAAAAAAGAGAACTCTTTATCTCAAAAAGCAAATAAAATACTTCATGTGTCATGTTTTTTATAATGTTTAAATTTTTAAAAAAATTACATGGATCTCATTTAAATTTCACTAAAATATTCAACATTGGCAAGGCAAGTATTAGAACACCAGCTAAGGAATACAGACTGATAGGAGAAGCAACTAAGTGAAAATCAGGCCACACCACTGGTAAGGGAGCATTTCTACTTCTACCCATGACTAACCCTTGATAGGAAGTAATTCCCTTGCCTTCCCTGGGCAGGTAGTCCATACATTCGTTCTTTAACAGCATGGGTGTGAGTTGAACAAGACAGACAAATTAAGGCAATGTTTACCATGACTGGAGAAAGAATTCAATAAGCAAGTCATGTTCATGATATGGTTAAAGAAAAGAAGAATCTAACTTTCTCTTCAATACAGTTCTAGCTTATCGGCCACCAGAGAAAAATGGGATAAGCCCAAAGTCAAAGTCAGGCCCAGGGGTTTTGAGTGTACACACAGACTTCCTAAGATTTACTTCATTTGAGTTCTTTTTTTGCATCCCCTGGGCAAATGCAATTGATTTCAGAATTACTGATTGCTTTGGATGGTCCAACCCAGTTTCCCTTCATCCCTGGGGATAATCAAGAGCTGATTTCTGATTCTCAAGAAAAATGGAGAATTGAAGGAATATTAGATCTCAAACTACCAGTATAATCTTCTAATTTGACTTATCATAAAGTATTATATTTCTATAGGACAGATTAATAATCCAAAAAATGAAACGAAGATGATCAAAACCTATAGTTAATACTTTAAAATACAATCCAACACCATTTGATCTTCTGGATTGGTGACATTCCAATTTATTCTCTCTAACGTTTCCTTAAGAGTATAATCAAAGGATGACTAGGTAAGAGCTGGGTTCCATTCTGGTACTTAATTCTTTCTGTAATTCCATTTTAGCACCACTGAATTATCATTAGTGCTTTAAAGAGCTGCCTTTTGTGGATAGAATGAATTTATTATTACACGTATTCATCACTTTGGTCTTCTTACTGATGTGTTTAAGGAGTAGAGATACAATATTTTCATCCAATACGTCACAATGCATATAATTGCTGGCATTCTAAACTCATCTGGAAAAATAAATGTTGTTACTATATTATTGGAGATTGTAGAGTGTCCTTCACATTTTTACTTTCATTATTCTCACTTCAGAGATTCTGTTAATGAAAGTCAAGTGCCCTTCCACCCAGTGAGGATACAGGGGGAAGAAGCTGTCTTTGAATCAGAAAATGGGCCCTTACCAGACACTAAATCTGCTTGTACATTGGGTCATGGGCTTCCCAATCTCCAGAATTGTGAGAAAGAAAGTTTTGTTGTTTAGAAGCACCCCACCCCTACACACACACACACACACACACACACACACACACACACACACACCCCACAAGTAAAGTGGTTTCAGCTGTTTCATATTTAAATCATTTAACAAAATGTCCTGGGCTCCCAGAGCACACAACACTTCCCCTGGAGCAGCTACAGCTGGGCGGGCCACAGCCTCTCACCCTGAGCTGCAATCTGCATTAGTCATGGGAGAACACAGGGAATGAAAAAGTGTAAGTTTCACAGCATGCTCTGAAATAATGGAATATGAAGATACACACTGCTCCCATCAAAGAAGAAAAGGTATGACTTGTTTTCCACATACCATCAATTTTTGTAGCGTAAAAATACCTAAATCATTTGAATCCCAAATCCCATTTTCCATTTTGTCAAAAACAATGACCTTTATTCTAAACTGCCAAGAGTTTCATTAGTTCTAGAGAGAGTAGACATGCTTATCACAGCAGCAATGACTCCTGCTCAGAAGCCTAAGGAAGAGAAATGGTTTATGAAGACAATAACCTGATTTTATTTCACCAGGGAACAAGGCTTTCGAGTCTCTTGTTGCTTCTCACAGTCAATGTAATGTATTTATCAAATGCTGCAAAGTGATTACTTCATCTGCTCCAGTCATCAGAGGCAAATAAGATTACCATGTGAGACAGCAGAGAAAGAGTTGTTTTTTCTAACCACATTAAAGCACACAGCCCACATTGTTAAATTGAACAAAACCCATAGGAAACAAATAAAGAAATTTGATTAAATTTCTGATGAACCATGTTACGAATATGGAAACACATTTATTTGAAATCCATATCATCCCTATCTAAACAGGACACAAATACATTGACTCTTAGAGTTCTGACTGCCAGAGGCTGGAAGCGGTAAGAGCTGGAATGTGTTACTCAGAGTGGTTAACAAGGAAATAGAAACAATCTAGTAGCAAGCAAGAGAAGGACACAAGTTTCCTGAGGGCAAAAGCCATTGCTAACTTATTTGGTCTCAGATCTAGACAAGTGTCAGTTTCTTAAAAGTGCCTATTAACCAACCTGAGCCAGGTCTTCCTGGGGATAATTTGCAGACTAGCAGAAAATTGAGCCTTTTGGAGATAAATATATTTGTTGCTCCAAACTTGAGAGGATTGTTTAGAAAATAACTATTCAAGGATTTGACTTTACTCCCAAATCTGGAAAACGCTGATATTAGAGAGCAGAAATACAGAATTTCACTTCTGATAAATTGGGAAAAGTCAAGAGATCTATGAATTTCCTGGCTTGAAGGAAATTAAACAAATTCTTTACAAAATATTAATACATTGCATGAAATAATATATAATTAGGACAATATATTATGACCAAGTGGGGTTTATCCCAGGAATGCAAGGCAATTAATGTAATTCACCATATTAATAGATGTTTGACAAAGACGTCAAGGAAATTCGAGGAGGGAAGACAGAGACTTTTCCACAAATGGCACTGGATCAGCTAGACATCTGTATGGAAAAAAACAAAAGAACCTCATACTACATTCAAAAATTAAATGAATTACGAATCTCAACATAAGAGCTAAAATGTTAGAAGAAAACACAGGGAAAAATAGTTGTGATATTAAGTTTATGAAGCACAAATGATAAAAGAATGATAAAATGGGTTTATCAAAATGAAAAATCTTATATTTGAAAAAATGCAGTTAAGTAAACAAAAATATAAGGAGCATACTAGGAGAATATCTTTGCAATACATATGTCCAACAAATAGCTTGTATCTACAATATATAAAGAACTCTTACAATTCAAGAAAACAATCTAAAAATGAGTAAAAGATTTGAACAGACACTGTGCATAAGAAGGTACAAATGGGCAGTAAGTACATGAAAGGAAGTTCAACACTACTAGTTATTCAGGAAATGTGAATTGAAGTCCCAATGAGATATCACTACACACTACTAGTCTGGCTACAGTTAGAAAGGCTCACAATACCAAATGCTAGGAAGGATGTGGAGCAAGTAGATCTCTCATACATTGCTGGTAAAAATGCAAAATCATACAGATACTTGGGAAAGCAGTATGACAACTTCCTGTAATATTAAAGGTACACTTACTGTATAACTCTGCAGTCCATTTCTGTTTGCACAAAGGCAAAACCGCAATGACAAAAGGCAGGTATGTGATAAAGGGAGAAGGTGACTTGGTGACTTTTTAAAACGAGGGAACTGTTGTATATTTTGTCCGTGGTAGCGGCTAAACAATTGAATAGCCAAAATTCCTCAGGCCATACCCTTAAAATAGGGGAATTGTACTGTATAAAATAATGCCTTAATAAAAAATAAAAGTTAAAATTACATAAATATTCCTATTTATCCACTGCCTGTTGGTATCATAGAAAAGAACATAGAAAATGGCCACAGAGTAACACAGTGAAATTAAGATTTTGAGAAAGAGTGATCAGAAATATTGAGCCTAAATATCAAGTCCAGCCCAAATAAACTACCTTTTACCACTATAAATGTCATCCAGGAGCTTTTATTATTTTCTGGGGGTAAGTGTTATATATAACCTGTAAGGCAATAGTAACAGCAGATTCTGGGTACATTCAATTACATAATGGAGAAACAGCTTAATCCTGTCACAGATTTCCAATGACAGTTTGCCATTAGTAAACCTTGAAGAAGGAGAGAAAAAAGGATGGGAGGGGTGAAGAATGGAAGAAAGAGAGCTAAAAAGGAAAATGAGAGAGGAATGCCAAGCAGGAGAAAAAACAGCTGACAAAAACCACCAAGCAAAACAAAGCAAAACAGTAGAAAAGTACCTGCTAGGAAAAAAGGTTACGGGAAAAGCAGAGGAAGAACTGAGCAATACAAACAGACACGGTCTAAGAAAACAAAAGATGTGGGAAGGAATGCTGAGGTCAATGAAAGCAAGCAAGCCGGGCGTGGTGGCTCACACCTACAGTCCCAGCACTTCAGGAGGCCGAGGCGGGTCAGGAGTTTGAGAATAGTCCGGGCTACATGGCAAAACTCCTTCTCTACAAAAAATACAAAAAAATTAGCCAACACTGTGGCCTGCATATGTGGTTGCAGCTACTCAGGAGGCTGAGATGGGAAAATCGCCTGAGGCCCGGAGAGGCTGCAGTGAGCCGGGCAACAGAGCAGTATGTTGTTCCCCTCAAAAAAAAGGCAGGCAGAGTCAGACACCAAGTACAACGGGTAGAGAGAGAAAAAATAACTACAAACGAGGAAAGAAAAAAAGGAGGGTTAGGAAGTCCACATTTGGATGGGAGCACGAGACATGAGACTTCCAATATATTATTTTGTTGTAAAATTAAAATATTGTAAGGAAATACCAAAGAAATAACTTGAAGAATTACTTTCCAGATGTTTTCAATGCACTTTTTTTCCTCCTATGAAATGTAACTTCCTGGGCCTTTTAAAATCTTACTTGCCTCTCTTCAATGTAAATAACTCAGTTCAAGGCATGGCTTCCCTTCCAAGGACTTTTAATTTATACATTTTAATAATTCTCTTCAAGGCTTTCAAAATGTCCATGAAATGACTTCCTACTACAAAACAGAGGGACAACAGGGAGATCAATTATAAAGACTTGCCTGTGTTCTGGTTCCAGGTCTGTCTGTAATAGTTGGACAAGTTTCTGTATGTGTGTGTGTTTATGTGTGTGTGTGCGCGCATGCATGCATGCGTTGTGTGTGTTAACAAACCAGTTTTCCAGTTCCATTTACCTCACTCTGTTTTCTTTCTCCCTTACTCTTTCCTGTTTTCATTCATTTCCTTAATTCTATTTCATGCTTTTACCTTTCTCTTTCCTTCCCTTCTTTTTTTCCCTTCCAACAAATCTGAGAACATGTGGAAGGTTGATCACTGTGCCAGCTGCCAGGGACACAAAGCCACAAGTGGTTCTACCCTGCTCAGGATCTGGGCTGGCTGGAAGGGAGCTAATTCATCAGTAATTTTCAATGCTTTAACATTAAGGAGAAACCACTATTGACTGTTGTATCCTGCAATATTAATCTTTAAAAGCAAAACTTTCTTTCCTATGGGAATTTAAACCTTTGGGATACAACATTTTTCTTAGTTATACACTCTTATTTGCCTCCCCATTCCCTAATGTCCTGTCTTCACAGTTCAGTTTGGAATTTTAAAACTCAGCCTGACAAGACAGCCTGAGGGTCACGCAAAGCTGAAGCTATAAACATGATCATGTGAACTTAGGGATAATCATTTGTGGCAACAACAAAAACTCTGGCAACCTAAAACATAAACAGCTTCAGCAAAATGTGCCTCATTTGAGCAGGGGTATGGTGTGTAAGAAACTGCTAACTAGGTTTCACAATATCCTAACTGGTGTTGACATATCAGCATACCTTACAACTCTTCTAGATTTCCACAATTATTATCAAGAATGTGGAATAAGAAGTTTTTTTTAACAAAAGATACTTATCTTTTTATCTTAATCCCTCCCCTTCTTAATGTACTTTACACAATTCAATTAATGCCTTGAACATCTACAGAAATTTCTCTTCTCATGCTATGACTAATTGATCTCTGCAAATCAGCGGGTGTTTCATCCAAAAGCTCACATCATAGGATGCTTGGTAGTTTACTTGTTACAACCCATAAAACATGACAGGCTCAAGAAGGAGCACAGCTCACATCTTCCTTAACACAAGTCAAGGTTCAAGAATCCAATGGCTTAATACCTAAAGTAAGATAATTAAAAGAGCTTGGATCAAATTACTTAATAAGAACTCCAATCCTTTCCTTAGTCTCAAGATGTGACACAACAAGAACCATGGTGGAAATATTAAAAGTGCTGGCTTTTGACACAATGTGCGCATTGGTCTAAGCTTGAGAGCAGAAAACAACCCAAAGAGGCAGCTGGAGCAGGATTCACAGCATCTCTCTCTTAGCAATTCTGAATTATGATTTCTTAAAGAGCAATAGTGGGTTCTTTCGTTACTTGGTACAGAACCCAGAACAACATGTGTGTGTACTTAATAAACAGTATTTGATGGCAAAACAAATGCAAACACTGTTGGCTATTTTGAGAGTCATGCTCCTTCATGACTTGAACTCCTAACAGACACTCTACATACTAGCTCCCTTGAAGCAGACGTTTCATTTGCTCTTTGAAAATATTAAAATGGAGAGAAGACTTGCCCTGTGTTTCTGCCACTGCTTTAAAACAAGACATGCACGGTGCTTTTTTTTCCTTTCCAACTTTTATTTTAGGTTAAGAGGGTGCATGTGAAGGCTTGTTACATGGGTAGATTACGTGTCAGGGGAGTTTGGTATACAGATTATTGTGTCACCCAGGTGATAAGAATCATACCTGATGGGTAGTTTTTCAATCCTTGCCCTCCCCTACCCTCCAACCCCACGTTTTCCTAAGTGCCTGTTGTCCCCTCTTCGTGTGCATGTTTACTCAGTGTTTAGCTCTCACAGTGAGAACATGCAGGATTTGGTTTTTCTGTTCTTGATTAAATCGCTTAGGACAATGGCCTCCAGGTCCACTTTTGTTGCTACAAAGAACATGATTTTGTCCTTTTTTATGGCTGCGCAGTATTCCACAGTGTATATGTACCACATTTTCTTTATCTAGGGTATCACTGACAGGCATTTAGGTTGATTCCATGTCTTTGCCATTGTGAATAGTACTGCAGTGAACACATGGGCACACATGTCTTTTTAGTAGAAAGATTTATTCCTTTGGGTATATACCCAGTAATGGGATTGCTGGGTCAAATGGTAATTCTGTTTCAAGCTCTTTGAGAAATCTCCAAACTGCTTTCCACAGTGGCTGAACTAATTTCCACTCCCACCAGCAGTGTATAAGCCCCATTTGTGTAATGTTTACAGCTACATTCATGAGGGCAACGAGGGGAGGAGTCTGGTTCCGTAGCCCAGAGACAAACTGGAGAATGTTAACATCATAACAAGTCATCACCCCTTCAGCAAATTTCTCTTGACAGCTGAGACATTATCAAAGATGATTTATATTCAGAGATGCTAAGGCCAGTCTATGCCCAAAAGGAAAAAATAAACAAAGAAAAAAAACATAACCTTTAACTAGTTATACCTCGGGAAGGGAGCCAAAAAGGGTGAGGGTGAAGGGACAGCTGGGAAAGACAAAAAAAAAAAAAAAAAACCTACCCAGAAACCTGCTGCTGAAGTATTTGCACTAAACAGTCTCCGCCCAGGATACATTCGTACATCCCATTGCGATTTCTTCCCTAAATATGTGCCTATTCCAGGCATTTCCCATATCATCAACTATCACTATTTTTTTAAAATTCCTGAATTCTTTAGGGTTAGAAATCTCTCACAACAAAGACAGAAGAGTAGACTAGGATTCACTTAAAACAAACAAACAAACAAAAAACTGCCCTGTGGCTGAGTCTGTCATCTGGGAATGTTTCAAAGTCAGCTCTCATCTCGAGGCAGCGCTTAGCAGAGGTGGGGCTGACACTACTGGGTCTCCCGCCTCCGACAGGCTCCAGTCTCCTCTCACTGAACTACAAATTCTCTCTCTATGGACAGAGCAGACGCTCAGCAACTAGTTCCATTTCTCTTATTATTTCCGTCTTCAGACGGCCTGCGGATGACACTGTGCTAATACCACCTTTGGAAGAAGAGGCAGCTCAACCCTCAGAACACTCCCCTAAGGATTTATTTATCAAATTGTCACCATGATAATACTACAGTTACTTAAAATTCCTTTGCTTTGGTTTCCTTTAAAAAAAATGTGTGTGTGCTAGTGTATCTCACACACCACAGCTTTAGGAAATGTTAGCAAACTGCAAATAATCTCTCCCTCACTTAATTGTCAAGATGTTGAAAGTCATTTCCTTCTACAAATATGTCCAAACTCTGTTATCCTATCCCTATAAAGTTCTGTGTCATTCAAGGGCTTTTAAGGAAAGTACACAAACCTGTATTAAGCAACAATTAAGCGCCACAGACCAGGCTACTTACTTTTCATTACCCTCTCACTCTGTGAAGTGGGCAGTGGACATTCCTGTGTCTGTTTTATAGATAAGAAAATAAAGCTAGGCAAGTCCCACAGCAGTACATGGCAGAGGCAAGAATCAAATGCAAGTCTGAGTCATTCCAAGTTACAGGGGTGTCCTTTCCAATGCTACTGTGACCTTCAAAAAACCTCAGGAATTTACACTTGTGGGGACAAGGTGAAAATCACCCCTGAGAAGCTTGGATTCATTCTTTGGGATGGGGCTCAGGGTGCTATCATGTTTAACTTCAAGGAAAAGGCTTAGTCAAATCAGGCTGTAATCGTATAAACTCATGCTCTCCAGTTCTCCAATGAGGGTACCATAAGCATGTTCAGGAGAGAAAAGTAGCTCCCAAGGAAAATCAGCATCCCAAGGGAATCACATGGATGTAGTCTTCCTCTACCTCACCCATAAGGCGATCTCTGGCAGAGACAGGAAATGGGCTTCACCACTGCTGTCAACCCAGATTGACAGATGATTGGAAAGATTCTGGGTTGTGGCAAAAGTGCAGAATCAACCAGCAAATGCTCACGGCCCTCCCTTCACTTATATGTTTGGTATGAGTCTGGTCATATTATTTCAATGCTGTATGACTCAATTTCCCCTACCATCAACCCTACAACCTCTCCCCAGTCATGAAACCATTTTGTTCATTGTTAATTTACACACTGTCAAAACTGAGCTGAAGAAAGGTACAGCTAAAATCTACACTGAATCTTATGTTTATTCCACCAGTTTTTATATAATTATTAAAAACTCATCAATGGTAGTCTTAGAATAATATTGATTATAAAACTATTCAGCAAAACAAAAGAATATCCAATATAAAGTAATCTATTCAAACTTTCCTATTAACACATATCATGCCTACCAGTATTTATTTGAGGTAGGGGTATAGGTCATAGTACCTTAGTCTCCAGGTAGGTGCCTCCAACAGTTCATGAGTCCTATTGTACGTGTAGAGGCTCAACAGTTGACTGAGAAAAGTCTGACTATTTCAGCCACAGACTTTCAATTAGGCAAGTTAGGAGAAAAAAGGGCAGGGAGGTATGAAACTTGATAGCTCTCATTCTTTGTAGTGGGGAATTCTCTTGCAGTAACTGATTTACTGAGGATTCTGCGGCAGCGCACTCATGCTGTAATTGGTTACGTGCAAGTTAACAAGCCCTGATTTGTGGACTGCAAAGATGACACACTGTAGACAGTCTGCTTTTCCTGCCCACCTGGCTATAGGATTCTAGATATGCAAATTGAGCAAACCTAATATATCAATGCTGATTAGAAATGAAGGCCCTTATTACACAGAGGTAGCCCTTGTGTTGCTGCTGACAAGGCTATGCCAGAATTGAAATGTGGAGCCATCACTCATACATTCTACATAAGTAAAATATGCCAGGCACAGAGGGCATTGTGAACTAGGTAGGTACTCAAAAAGGTGAGTTTTCAAGTAGGTCTGTGATTTACATTTTTTTTTTTTTGAGGCAGAGTCTCACTCTGTTGCCCAGGCTTTAGTGCAGTGGCTTGATTTCATCTTACTGCAACCTCCACCTCCCAGGTTCAGTGAATAGCTGAGATTATAGGCACCTGCCACCATACCTGGCTAATTTTTGTATTTTTAGTGGAGACGAGGTTTCACCACATTGCCCAGACTGGTACATTTCCTTTTTTATAAGCTCAGCAATTAAGCAGGCCATGAATTAGGACTCAGAAGAGTGATGCATTAAGAAAGTCTCCAGTAGAGCATAGAAACTCCACGAGAATGGTGGATTACATAACACCAGAAGTGATATCTGGGGGCCAGTTAAATCTTTCCAATAATAATTTTGATACCAATCAATAAATTGAGGAGCTGATGGAAATAGATCCTATATACAACAGCAAAGGATAATCATTTCACATTTGACTCAGACCAACAAAGTGAAAATAGCTAAACAGAGAAGGAAATAAAATGAAACTGAATATAAACCCATAAAACAAATAGTTACTAAAGACAATTAAGATGGAATCTGGAATGAACCACAGTAGTTAACCCTATATGAGAGAATGCATGTAAAAGACATATTTTAATACCAGCCCACTATAAAAAATGTAGAGAAGCCCAAATCTGCAGTTCTTTTATTTATTACATGAAATCCATTAACTAACAGTATAACTAAATATACTTTGAAAGACCCAATTGGGGAAAAAAAAAGCACAGTCTTTTTTTTGTCTCACCTAATGTTTTGACTTGCATTTTGAATATTTGGTTACTACAGAAATAAAGTATATGACCTATTCCAGAGAACTGGGAATTGTGTACTTATTTCACTCCTTAATCAATAACATACAATGGGGGAAAACACAGCCTTAAGTGTTATTCAAGTTAATTATACTGCAATGAAACCTCAGACTCGCATACTGAAGGAGTCCTTCAGATAATTCAGTGCATCTTATATCTGGGAGTACTGTCTTCTAATGGGGTACTTACTAGCTAAAGAAGAACAAAGAGCCTATAATCTTCAGAGATGACTGCTGTCAAACAGCATAAATCAGAGACCACAACTGATTAACTAATTTGAGCAGTAAAGACAGACTTAGTTGCTATGGCAATAAAGAAAAAATGGAAGATTTGATCACCTGAGAGATTCCTTCTTCTCATGGGATTTCAGAGAAATCAGAAACTACAAAGAGAAAATGCCCACCAACTTATCGATTGTAGCCATAAAATAATAATATTTTGTAATTACTTTTTTTTGAAGTTTTAAAATGGCTTTACCAATATAAATTTTTAGAGTGATGGACACTGCTGGCAGCATGCCAACCTATCAGTCACAAGACATTCAGGAAGGTGATTCCTGGACAGAACATGAGTTAGAGCTAAAGAATTTTAGGCTCTTGCCTGTCTCTGTGACCTCCAAAGAACTCATTCCCCTAATTTAGGAACTACTTTTCCAACATACCCCACAATTTCAAATTGCCACTATTTAATTAATGCAATTTTAAGTTTAAAAATCAGACTCCCAAAGTCATTAGATCATATCCCACCAAATTGCTACCTCAGTGCCAGGCACCCAATTCCAAGGGGGACAGTTCAGAGTTGCGCACATCATATAACTAGGGTTGCTTGTCTGGAAAATGACTTAGTCATCTTGTCTGAAAATATCTGAAATGTTCATTTGTAGGAAACGAAGTCTCAAGTCCATCCCACATGGTTTCCAGGGATAGAATTTCAAGGTGGCCTCGCAGAACAGAGGTAGCCCATTATAAGGATCGTGGCTCTGAATCAACATGAAGAAAAAGGAAGGAGGCAGCTGCATGGTGAAAGAGAGTTCCTTTCACTGCAAAAGATTCTAGCAGCAGTCAACAATGACCTAGCAAGGTGTATGTCTGGAGGATTTCCTTGCACTGCTCAGAAGACTGAACTAGAGAGGATGAGTGGCGGCTTCCTCCACCATCCTGTGACTGGGACCCTCAGTGTGGCACTACTGGGTAGAATGTTCATGGTCTGCCCTGGAGCCCCGTGCTCTTGAAAAAAGCACTCCCGTCTTGAATGCCAGCCTTTTAAGTTGAGCGGGTTCCCCTTCGTGGGGAACAGCTACTTCTTTCTATTCTTCAGCTGTCTTTCACTAGAAGAGATTTGGAGACATGATTTAGTAAGTCTGAAAAACATTCAGCCTAAATGTTTGGATGTGAGTTTGTTTGTTTGATTGATTTTTCTAAGGTTCTCTCAGTATGGCCACATAATTCTAGATACTCCCAGACTGAGAAAAATGGAACACTTAGGCACAACGGGCCACAGGGGAAGAGGAATATCTCCCAATTTAGATTCACCTCCACTTGACATCAGCATGAATTCAAGTTGAAAGATACTGATTATGCCCTGGGCAATGCAAAGGACTGCGGCACTTTGCAGGAAAATCGGGGATGAATGCGTTTCTGTGTTTGTACCTTATCACGTTGTTTAAAAGATTTGAAGCACCTTGAGAGTTTGGTTACCACACAGGACCTGACCGTGCAAAGGTCACAGAGCGGAAAGGTCCAATTAGTGGTTTGGAGCCCCAGCTTTGGAATCAAATGGCCAGGTCTGAACTGTTAATCAGCCAATGGCAAATTCTGTGAATCTAGGTGACTTGGAATATCTTCTCATTTTAGAGCATTTACAAAAGTAATTAAAGCCCTTGCTTTTCTTTCTCATCCCCATATGCAACAAGTAATAAATGAGGATCTATTAATAGATAAGACTTTGCACTTCATCAGCAAACACTTTTCTAACCAGATTTCTTAAGCCTTTATCATATAATGACACGGCAGAGTAAATTACATTTGTTTTTCTGATGCAGGTTTTTCTAAGTAACTTCAGGTAACCATATGTCAAATATAGAAGAGCTAAACATAGAAATTCTACACATCATCATTCATCTATTTGCTTTGTTTTATGTCTTACATTATTTTGTGTAAATTGATCTTTGTTACTTAGTGACAAAGTGATAAAACATATGGGTGTGCCATGTGAATAGAGAAACAGACAATTTCTGATAAAATTAGACAAGGAGCTACAGCAAATATGATCCCAATTCACAGAGAGATCCTGAGATTTTCTTATTTTTTTTCTAGATAAAGTCTCATTCTGTCGCTCAGGCTGGGGCGCAGTGATACAATCTTGGGTCACTGCAACCTCCACCTCCCAGGTTCAAGCTATTCTCCTGCCTCGGGCTCCCAAGTAGCTGGAATTACAGGCACCTGCCACCACACCTGGCTAATTTTTGTATTTTCAGTAGAGACTGGATTTCACTATGTTGGCCAGGCTGGTCTCGAACTCATGACCTCAGGTGATCTGTCCACTTCAGCCTCCCAAAGTTCTGGGATTACAGATATGAGCCACCGTGCCTGGCCAGGTGAGATTATTCTTTTCTGTCTCCTTTGTGTCCCCACCTTACTGGTCCCCTTAACTTCTCTTATTCACAAATGATTCCCATCTTTCTTCTAAACCCTAAGTCTCCTGAGTTTGGGTGCCATGTCTTATTTGTGTTTTTAGTACCATGCCTGACATATGGAAAGCATTTCATACACATTTGCTGAAGGAGTGAATGAAGGAATCTCCTCCCAACTATTTTCAGCATTCATCTTTCACAGTTTTTGAAAGGTGTCTGCCAAGTCCACAGGGTTAAGGAGTCCTCTTGCCAGTGTTGGGGCTCAGCAAACAATACCTTGAAATATGGCACTCTGACATGCTGAATTAAAGAAGCAGCCTCAAGGTCTCTCTGATCAACCCCCCCTCCTGTCTCTGACTCCTCTTTCTCTCCAAAAGCCCTGGATGAAGCTGTTCTCTGCAGTTCCTCTACCTACCCGAAAACTAGATCCACCAATCAGAAATGCAATTAGCTTTGATCTCTCCCTAAACTTGCATTAATCAGGGAAAATTAAATTCACATCATAGAGGAAGAGACTAAATATTAAACAGCACACCTAGAGCCCAGATGAACTTTGTCCCAAAGTACTGTCTGTTTAATTCCCAAAAAGAATTATTCACTAATCCTCATCTGAGCATTTGGCTCATTCACTCCCCATAAAAATTATTTACCACTCTTGAAATTGCCATATTCTCCCCCATCTCACCTTTCCCTTTGAAGAAGGGTAAATAAGCATCTGGACCCCACTGGGCTACTGAGGAATCACTTTCCTGTGATTTTTCTCCTGTGCACATTAAATAATTTGTATGTCTTTTCTATTAATCTGCCCTTGTAAGGTCATTTTCAGGGAAGCTTCAAAAAACAGAGGGGAAGTCTTCCCCTTTGCCCCACGCCTGTCAAATGAATATAGTACTTGTTCCTCTTGGTTCCACATCCCTTACATTCAACGCCAATAAAGTCTTCCTCAATGGCACCGCTCTTCGGCTATCTTTTTCACCAACCTACATAAACCCAAGTCTTCACATTTATTTTACATAAAGTAAACCCACAGATTAGTATTAGCTGATCTGTGCAAGCCTATGTATTTGATATTCCTTTATCTTGTTTCTCCTAATTCCTTTCTGAAAATTCATTACTTCTTTCTTCTTACTTATTCTCTTATTTTTCCATAATAGAAAATGAACATTAAACAGTTCCCTTTATAGCTGTTTTGGAGTAATCCTGCATTCCTCTCAGCTTTAATCATTTGATCACAAAGAATAAGCTAAGTCTGGGCAACAGGAACTGGGGGCTTTGATATCCCTGGTGCTCCAATCAACTGGAGAACCATTTGGTATTGAGCAATTCCTGGGCGGGGGGAGGGGGCGGAAAGTGCTGGCTGACTTCTTGAACTGGGCCAAGAGCCACCAAGTATCTTAACATTTCTGTCAGCGGCATAATGCTTTCATGATGTATCTCTTTATCCTTGGCCATGTCCTAAAAATAATGTCATGATTTGCACTCTGAAATCCATAAGGATTATTCATATCCCCAGGAAACGGTCTGAATACACCTTCCTGATCAAAAACATCTAACATTACCCTTTTACATTCTCACTGACAATCGCTTATGACTTCTCTGCATATGATTACAATTCTCAGAAGAAGCAAGTCTTGGACTGTTTTTCATGTATCAAAAACTCAATCTTGATTTCATAGGGGAATTAAGGTTGTGATCAACATCTTCATTTCACCATTTATACAGCTGGAAAATGGCCAATGTAAACCTGTATCAGGTTCAAATTGCAACACTATCTCAAGTAAACCCCAAAGCACTGTTTCTAATGCTAGAAATATTTTAACTAAGTTAGCATACCTCAGGTTAGCCTAACTGTATAAGGCCTAGGATCGCAGTAACTGTTTTATGAGAAAAAAATCCTATTCATAAAGGTTTTAACTATAAGGCACCAGTCACCACAGCAAGACATTTCTTCACTCTCTTACAAGTAGAGCCATCCTCAAAGTCCTTCGCTCTGCTTTTGTCTCCTGACCTTCCAGTAGGTTATTTTCCTTCCTTCCCCACCTCTCTC
>CM052652.1:6294374-6381723 GCA_028533165.1 Leontopithecus rosalia | reverse complement strand
CTCTGCCTTCCCGGAGCTCCAAGCATTAGTCAGTAGGGGAACCAAGCCCGTCCACTCTACACGAAGAGCTGCAGCACCGAGACGCCGGCAAAACCGCTGCGCCGGCCACAAGAGTCACGCTGGCGACCCATGGGGCCCCTCCACTGGGAATCTTCTGGTCCGTGAGTGACAAAAATTCGTCTGAAAGTGTGGCGTCCTCTCGTTCTCTGGGCTTTCACCGGGAGCTACAATCCCGAGCTGTCAGCGATCAGCCATCTTGGATCTCATCTCCAAGTTGTGAGAATTTTAAATACTTGGTGGTTTAAGTTTTCACCTCATCTACATTTGTAATAAGCCACTCTGAGAAGTATCTTTTGTCATATGCAGTAATTCTCACTCGGGGAGGGGGATGCACGAGCAGGAGGTGTGAAATGTGTACAAAATGAGGAGGTGCAAACCTGTGTGTGGCAGATGCATTCCCTAGAGATTTGTGTAGACAACTGCTTACCATCTTCCTAACCTTCAGAATGACTGATGGACTTTTCCTCTTTCCTTAATAGCCAGAAGAAACTGATTTTTACTTACAGTGACGAAAACATATGCCCAAACAGGGCAGTTTTCATCTACGGACAATTCTCAACTATCCTGCAGATTTTCTATAACCTAGTTTCAATTCTATAAAGGTCTCTACTAATGCCTTATAAATTTCAGGCTCACTTTGCCTCATGAGTCAGTGACCACTCAGGAAATACCCACTACGTTTAGTACCAGATTCAGCAAACTATAAAGGGAGATAAATCAGCAGGAAAAATCATGCTGCACACAAAAGACAAGAAAAAATGTTTTGGGGAGTATCGACATCACTATTTTCCAACAAAACAATGCCTAGAAGCGTTTTAATATTTTCTGAAACTTCTACTTGTATCTCAAAGAAATGGGTTCAGCCATTTTGAAAGTATTCTACAATTAATTATTTAATTCACAAATTACTCAAGAGAAATCTCTTCTTTTCCCATCTGATAGCCACCTTTAAGTCATTTCACAAGTCATTAGCAGGACTATGGGTCAATGGGAAAGAAACAGAAGGAAGATACTGGCCAGTTCAATGTGTTGCTTACTAGAACTCTGATAGAATTCTGGTAAATGTAAGACTAGAGAAGAAAACAGACTAAAATAAGATTTCCCAGCATTCTACCTTGTAATTTCAATTATTATCATTATTATTATTACTATTATTATTGAGACGGAGTTTCGCTCTTGTTACCCAGACTGGAGTGCAATGGCACGATCTCGGCTCACGGCAACCTCTGCCTCCTGGGTTCAGGCAATTCTCCTGCCTCAGCCTCCTGAGTAGCTGGGATTACAGGCACGCGCCACCGTGCCCAGCTAATTTTTTGTATTTTTAGTAGAGACGGGGTTTCACCATGTTGACCATGATGGTCTCGATCTCTTGACCTCGTGATCCACCCGCCTTGGCCTCCCAAAGTGCTGGGATTACAAGCATGAGCCACCGCGTCCAGCCCGGAATTTCAATTATTTATGTGCTCCTTGGCTTCTACCCCTATGAAGAATCAAAAGCCAGCCAATATGAAGGAGCTATGAAAATAAGGTACATTTTTAAAGAACAAAAGAAATCAGAATGGAACTAAAGGAAACAATGAATGAGCCCAATTTTTCAAATCTAGAAATTGTAGTGAAAGAAATTTAATTTGCTTCGACCTCCTAGAACACTAAATACTTGTACCACCAATTTTGCACTTAGCATGCTGACTCATGCCATTATCATTGTCAGCAACAATAGTAACAGGTATGAACTGATCTTTTACCAAGTTCTAGGCTCTCCAAGGCACCTTGCAAACCATGTTTCCAATCCTTTCCACAACCTCCAAGATAAATATTAATTCCTTTTTACTGAGAAGAAAACCAAGGCTCACGGGTAAATAACCTGCTCAGGGCCACAAAGTCTGCTGGATCCGTCAGGGTCAAACCCAAGACTGGCTGACCCCAAACCCATTCCACAGTTTTCTCAACATCAGATGGAACCATTTACAGGTCTCGCTCTCTTTCTTAGTGAGACTGTAAGCATCCACTGGAGAGTGGAAGTGGAATTTCTAGTGGGACAAGATCTGGAATATCCATATTTTTACATCACTTATCTCCAGTGGAGTACTTCGTGACTACTGTTGATTGGGTCTCCATTGTATCAGGAGACTTTTGTTTGTTTTCATGTCATTTTTTCTTTCCACAGAAGGGCTAGTTGCAGCAAGGCAGTTACTGTGTGGAGAGATGGTAATGTCTTTGCTACCAACAGTATAGGCTGGGTCGGCTAGCACAGTATTCTCAAAAATGTCTTGCAACCCTGTTTTACCACTTACAAATGGGTGGTAGACATGCAAACCTAGCCTAGGGAGCCCTATGAACCAGAAATCTTTGAGGCAAATAGTGGTTACTTACAGGTCACCAAAGGGAGCAGACATAGGAGTGTAAACTCTATCACCCCAAGTGGTTACTGAGTTGCACCGCCAATTCGATGACTGTGGTCAGGGTGTCTTCTTCCAATCTAAAGACAGATTTACTGGTAACAGAGGCACTGTAACCTGTCACTACAAAGGGTAGTTCAATTCCACCAGCTTGAAAGGCAGGGGTCGCTTTGAGCCTCTTTTACAGAATAAAGGAAAATGCTAACCTATCAGGATATCTAATGTCAAAAGAAAAACAGTGTATCCCCTTGTGGGATTACTCTGCCTCAACAATTTAGAACAAGTGAGTAGCTCTGAAGAAAAAATTGAAATTGTGTCTTGGCTTATGAAAAATTACTAAAAACGATTTTAATATCCCCGTTAATCCATTCAGTGGTACTTAATCAGCACACGACAAAGACTTCGGCACAAATGCTGCTATCTTCTGAGGCAGCCACAGCTTGCGCAAGGGTCAAAACTGAACTCGGTGAAATGTAAATTTACCCTTTCTTTCCAAAGGAAGATGTATGTGACTCACTGATATGTGAAATGTGAGCTGTTTCTCACAAACTACACATACAATCCTAAAAAACTTTTGGAAACCATCCAACAGATTAAATGAGTCACTCTGGAAATACTTTCTTCCAAACATTGTTAAAAATGATAAACACACAATCAGCCAACTTGGGCAATATTATATACCCCTCCAATATTATTCAAGAAACAAACAGAGATGGAAAAGACATTCCTCAATTCTCAAAATGTTATAGTGCCTTTTGGGCTTGGTTTTTAGCAGACAAAGGAGCAAGCTCTCCCTTTTTAGTGGACAAAGGGTTGTGCTTCAGCCTAGAGCTCTCATGTCTTGCTCTAGCCACATCAACAGATTCCTAAGTGACCTTGGCTGAAGCACTTAGCCTTCCTGCATTTTAGTGTGGCCAACTGTGAAAGAAGAAAGATAATGAGAACGAAAACAATGCACCTACACACCTCACTGAAGTGTTTTTATGAATTAATCATGCTGAGGTTCGAAAGTGGTTTTATGCTGCAAAAGCATTTGATAACAGTCAGCAAATTCCCACATTAATGTGCTATATATGGTCCACGGGATTACGTCAGAGACTTTGCATGATATGCATTCAGGTTACTTTGTGCACAAGACTTTAGGTGACATTAAAAGAAACATATGTTCTCTAATGCTTTCACTATTTACCCCAGGGAGGAACAAGAAAGTTAGTTTAAAAAATTGCATCCAACGCTATGGTCTGCATGTTGATGCCCCTCTCCCCAAAATGTATATGTTGAAACCTAACGCCCAATGGAATGGTATTAAGAAGTGGGGGCCTATGGGAGATGATTAGGTCATAAGCGCCCCACCTTCATGAATGGGATTAATGCCCTTATACTAGAGACTCCAGGGAGCATATTGCCCATATGTAAGGGAACAGCGAGAAGGCACCATCTACAAGGAACCAACTTTCACCAGACACAGGCACCATCTACAAGGAACTAACCTTCACCAGACACAGAATCTGCTAGCAACTTTATCTAGGACTTCCCAGCCTCCAAAAATTTCAGAAATATATGGTTATTTTTTATAGCTATCCAGTTTAAGATATTTTTGTTATAGCAATCCAAATGGACTAAGACATCCAGTGAAAATTATAAAAGTATCTAAGTAAAAGGTGAGGCCTTGACAGTTTACACGTGAGCTCTGAGAACGAGTGATGCCTAGCTTGTGAAGCGGGGTGAGTCTCCCTTTTACCCCAGCAGTCTGTTCCTTTTCCAGTCCTGCCCTTTACAAGGGCCTCCTCCCTTCCTCTGCACTAAATCACATGCTTCTCTCCTAGCAAAATGCAACTTTTTTTTTTTGAGACAGAGTTTCACTCTTGTTGCCCAGGCTGGAGTACAATGGTGTGATCTCGGCTCACTGCAATCCCCGCCTCCCTGGTTCAAGTGATTCTCCTGCCTCAGCTTCCTGAGTAGCTGGGATTACAGGCACATGCCACCATGCCCGGCTAATTTTATATTTTTAGTAGAGACTGGGTTTTTCTATGTTGGTCAGGCTGGTCTTAAACTCCCCACCCCAGGTGATCCACCTGTTCTGGCCTCCCAAAATGCTGGGATTACAGGCATAAGCCACCATGCCTAGCCCCAAATGCAACTTCTAAGGCAGACTTTTCTGATTAGACACACTCTCCTCAGCACGTGAAGAAATTCTTACTACCAGATATGAAGCTGTAATTGCGTTTAATTGGCATGTAATACATAATTATTAATTATAATGTACTTTTTAGTCAGTGCCTAGTGGCCAGGCCCAGGACTCCCCTTTCTAAAAACATGAAGCCAAGTACGGTGCTCTTCAGTTCTATGGTCACCCAATGAATGGCACTGATTAGATTGAAAACATCTTTAGATATTTATCATAGATAGCATAAGCCTTCGAAAATCAATTGTTGTCAATACGTCAATACCCACTGCTTGGACTCAACACACGTGACTTTGCAGATACTGCTTTAGATTCCATCTCCTTCATCATGAAGTCAGAGGGTGTGGACAGAAAAGTCCCAACAGAAAACCATCTGGTTTATGTAGCCCCCTTCCTTTGCCTATTGGCTTTCCTGCTTTACTCCACCTCATGCATAATCTGAACAATATCATTTAAGGACTCCCATCTCTTCTCTTTTACATAAGAAGATCTACCCGCAGAATGTTCAGTCCTGACATGTTCTTTGACACACATAGTTCTGCAGCATCTCATTAAGTAGCTGTGTTTGATATTCACATCCAAAGGGGCGTGCAAGTCACTGAACAATGGTACGAGAACGTAAATGCTGACCACACCGGGAGGCCTAGGAACCTTGAGGAATTGTTTTGCACAGCTGGTACTTTCTTCTGCTTCTCAAGCGAAAGAATCTCTTTGCTGGAGCACCAACCTGGAAGTCAGGGAGCCTGGGTTCCAGTTCCAGCACTGAGCGGGAGTGGGTCTTTGAACAAGGTTTATCAGTTGTCTACACCAATGCTTTTTCAAAAGGGTTCATCTTGACCATCTCTCAGCTCCTTCTTAAAATATATAGTAATCAATATGATTCCATGGCTTTTCATATACATGTTAGTGTTAAAGGTATATCAAAGGAATGGAGAAGTATGCTGTGGCTTTTTTTTTTTTTAAGACTGAGTCTTGTGCTACTAACCCAGGCAGGACTGCAGAGGTGTGATCTTAGCTCACTGCAACCTCTACCTCCCAGGCTCAAAGGATCCTCACCTCAGCCTTCCAAATAGCTAGAACTACAGGCACATGCCACCATGCCCAGCTAATCTTTGTATTTTCAGTAGAGATGGGGTTTCACCATGTTGCCCAGGCTGGTTTTGAACTCCTGAGCTCAAGGTATCCACCATCTCAGCCTCCCAAAGTGCTAGATTACAGACATGAGCCACCTTGCCTGGGCTGGCTTTTTGAATTTGAATTTACTATACAAGCTTTGGATTTACTATACAATTTCTGAAGAGCTAAAGTTTAGACTTCTATTTAAAGATCCACAAAACTAACAGTCCTCATAAACAAGAAAAGGTAACAGATGAAATTAAATGCAAGCACCAATTTAAATCAAATCCAAACTGCCATTCTTTTGCCTACAGTTGGAAACCTGGAGGCATCTAAAAGAAAAAAGAAAAAAAAAACAGAAAAACTCATGGAATTAAGAAGATCCTGTGCATATTCTGCTTCTCTTCTTCCTCTTCACTGATTCCCAAGCACACAGGAATTGCTTGGATTCTAAAACACGGAATTCCAAAAGACAGGAATTCCAAAATGCGCAGGAATTGCAGGAATTTCTTATGCGGGAATCTCTCTCTTGGAGAGAACAGGGCCACAATACAAGTGCAAACCAAGAGGGAGAAAAGTCCCTAAAGGCCAGACAGGGGAACAAAGAGGGGAGATGGAAATCATAGTCTCTAAATGGGCGCATGGATAAATCAGACTTACCCAAAAGAGAACACTCCTGGTTTAGCCACCAGTAAGCTCTCTCTCAGGTGCAGCAGTCTCTGTGTTAATTCCATCTCCACTCTGGAAAAATTCACGCTGTGAGTATGCAGTGAGTACAGACTGGCTGGAATGTTTAGGAAAAATCGCCAGGCTACAGTAAGTCAGTAGCCTCTACTTCTGGAATCACAATCACACCTGTGGCCATGTAATTAGCTGTACGGCTAAGCATCTGCCACAAAATTGCCACTATGACATGTGAACTGGTAACACCAACAATAAAGATACCGACTGCCGTGTACCTCTAAGTTTAGTCAACAGAGATTGTGAGTCTACCTTGGCACATATAAACTACTCCAAGACTTTAGAAAAGGAAAAAACGTATGTGCAAGAAGTACAATGCAAAATGTGAAGCAACGATGCCACATAAGGTTTACAAATCTGGAGCCATATACAAGGAGGAGGAAGGGTAACTGATGACTGGTAATCAAAGGACTCACGGCAGGGGTGACATCTGAAGTAATTCCTCATCTGGGCTGTGAGGGAAAACAGCATTTCTGACAGCTGAGTTAGTATAAAGGATAATTCAGGGGCAAGAAAGAGCAGAGGGAGGTCAGGCGTGGTGGGCTATACCTGTAATCCTAGCATTTTGGGAGGCCCAAGGCAGGCGGATCACGAGGTCAGGAGTTGGAGACCAGCCTGGCCAATATAGCGGAACCCTGTCTCTACTAAAAATACAAATCATCAGCTGGGCATGGTGGCAGACACCTATAATCCCAGCTACTTGAGAGGCTGAGGCAGGAGAATCCCTTGAACCCAGGAGGCATAGGTTGCAGTGAGCCGAGATGGCGCCATTGTGCTCCAGCCAGGGAGACAGTGCGAGACTCTGTTGAAAGAAGAAAGAAAGAGAGAGAGAGAGAGAGAGAGAGAGAGAGAGAGAGAGAGAGAGGGAGAGAGGGAGAGAGAGAGAGAGAGGGAGAGAGGGAGAGAGAGAGAGAGAGAGAGAGAGAGGAAAGAAAGAAAGAGAGAAAGAAAGAAAGAAAGAAAGAAAGAAAGAAAGAAAGAAAGAAAGAAAGGGAGAAAGAAAGAAAGAAAGAAAGAAAGGGAGAAAGACAGAGAAAGAAAGGAAAAGCAAGCAAGCAAGCGCAGAGGGAGCTTCAGAGATGGGGAATGGCTGGAACTAGCTGAAGTGGCAGAGAGAGATAGGCGGAAAGAAAGTGGAAAACAGGTTTTAGAGGGCTCTGAAGGCCTGCTCAAGAGTCTACATTTTATTTGGAAGCCAAGAGATAAACCAACTAACAGTGTTTAATTGGAAAGCCACAAATTCATCATGGTTTTTTCAAGATTATCTTTCTGATGAGGATGTGAAAGGTTAAATTCAAGGGAGATACCTGGAGTTCACTTGGGAAGCTGCAATGAAAGCTTAGGAAGGACTGGGTAAGGACGTGGAGTGAGGATAAGGGGAGAGGAGAGAAATCACTCCTTCTAAAGCAGGGTTGTCCAGTACAAATTTCTACAATGTGAGCCACCAGCCACACGCAGCTACTGAGCACGTGAAATATGGCTAGTTCAACAGAAAAAGTAAATTTTTAGTTTTATTTAACTTTAATTTAAATAGCTACATGTGGTTAGTCACTACTGTAATGGACATACAATTCTCAAATAATTAATATGTATTGGTAAGAAGTCAAAAATCAGGCAAAATAACATTAAAGACATTTAAACAAGAGATGACAGAAATTTACATTACTTTTGATAGTTTCTCAAAATGTTTGGTGTGAGCCAAGTGTCTCTTAAAATACATTAAGCTGTGACCTTCTGGCAGATGGGAACAGTTTTCTTTCATCTTCCTATCTCCCTATCTCTAGTACATTGCCAAGCATTATAAGTACTCAGTGAACAACTCTGAATGAATAAATGAATGAGTTAAAGGATGAGTACATCGTGAATATGAAGTCTAGAACCCACCATTAAAGAGTTACTGATTTAGGCAAATCTCTTCGTGGGTGAAGGTAGCAACTGTGGGTTGCCTCCATAACGTCATTCCCTGAGTGCCCCAGAAATAAAAAATCTAGAGCTTATGAACTAAACAGCCTGAATGATTAGCATTCACTTTCTTAGTAAAATGGATAATGCTATTTTTGTTCAAGAGCATTAAAACAGCCAAAAGAATTTATATGAATGCTGGAACCTTAGCATCATCATACACTTATAGTGAAATGCATTTAGATATCAATTTTCTGATTATAAAAAGAATACATGTTTCTTGTAGAGACTTTGGAATGTATTCAAATAAGAGAAAATAAAAGTTACCTACAGTTTTTAAATCAAAGACATTCAATGTGATTATATTTATTTATGCCTTTTTTGTGTGTATAATATACATATTTTCCCCCAAAAGGCAAATTTTTATAGTATAATCAATGTCAGTATTCTTTTAAAACAATGTTAATAGCTGTATGATGTTCCATCATGTGAACATGCCCTAATTTATATAACCATAACCCTACTGTTGGTCATTAGGTTCATGCCAATATTCTAGAACGCCATTTGGCAATTTATATTAAGAAAAGTTAAAATACTTAATGCATTGACCTAGGATCTCCACTTTTAGAAATATATTATAAGAAAATTGGCCAGGCACAGTGGCTCACGCCTGTAATCCCAGCACTTTGGGAGGCCAAGGTGGGTGGATCACCTGAGGTCAGGAGTTTGAGACAGTCTGGTCAAAATGGTGAAACCTTGTCTCCACTAAAAATACAAAAATTAGCTAGGCGTGGTGGCAGGCACCTATAATCCCAGTTACATTTGAGGCTGAGGCAGGAAAATCATCTGAACCTGGGAGGCAGAGGTTGCAGTGAGCCAAGATTGCACCATTGCACTCCAGCCTGGGCAAAGAGTGAGACTCTGTCACCAAAAAAAAAAAAAAAAGAAAAAGAAAAAGAAAAGAAAGGGAAGAAAGGAAGGACAGAAAGAAGAGAAGAAAAGAGTCCTCAATGGGCATCAAAGCATTATTTATTTAGAGTAAGACTGCTAAAAGGCTTTAACATCAAATAATAAAGTAATCATAAATTATGTCAAATGAATTTTATAACACTTGTAAAGGTGGTTATGAAAAACTTGAAATGAGATAGGAAATACTTATAAAACAAAAACACACAGAACCAAGCGACACAGATAGAATAATCGCCACTTTTTAAGACAAAACCAAAACCTGTGCATAGAGATAGAGAACAAAAGCCTAGGTGGCAAAATACGAGCAACGGCTGTCCTCAGCTAAGAAACTGTAAAGTAATTTTATCTGCTTCCACCCCAGCCTTCCCATGTATGAAAAGCTCTGTAATAGACACAATTTTCTGTAGTGAATCAAGAGTGTCCTGGTTAAGAACACAGGGCGCTCTGACCCTACCATCAATGTCCTCAGGAAAGACATCAGGGCTCATGGTGATATCTAAGACCTTCTCTCTTATTGGTTAGGACACTGTGAGACAAGTTTCTCTCTATTTTTATATAGAAAAGCAAACCAGCATGATTTCTAAGCAAAGAAACACTTCCCAGGAAGTTTGCACACTGCATGTTTTCATCCTGCTTTTTAGAAGGTGCAAGGTGACCTACCTTTAAACCTCAGACAACAGTTAAAGAATGCTAATCTCATCAGCTCCCCACTAGAAACAAAAAATCATTACATTTCCATGTCAGTCTCTGGCCTCATGTAGGGGAATCTGCCAAGGGTACCCCATAATGCCATTCAAGTGTCCTGGGCAGGTGGTGTTCAACAGTCATGACCATTGTGGGGAGGCAACTGCCCTGAGAAAAGGCAGGAGGCATTGTGAAAGCACACTGGCCTCGGGCCAGGTGTGGTGGCTCAAGCCTGTAATCCCAGCACTTTGGGAGGCCGAGGCAGGTGGATCACGAGGTCAAGAGATCGAGACCATCCTGGTCAACATGGGGAAACCCCGTCTCTACTAAAAATACAAAAAAAATAGCTGGGCATGGTGGCACGTGCCTGTAATCCCAGCTACTCGGGAGGCTGAGGCAGGAGAATTGCCTGAAACCAGGAGGCAGAGGTTGCGGTGAGCCGAGATGGCGCCATTGCACTCCAGCCTGGGTAACAAGAGCGAAACTCCGTCTCAAAAAAAAAAAAAAAAAGCACAGTGGCCTCAAATGCCATCATTACATGTGCAAGACTATTGCTAGTCGCAGCTCTTAGTGCTGCCCATAAGGAAGACACTGTGCTAAGCAGTTCAAGGCATTTCCTACCACTCAGTTCCCCCTGAGGCAGCTAGGGAAATCATCATTAAGGACTTGTTAATAACCCCATTTCATACATGGGACAATTGAAGGTTGTAGAAGGTAAGTGGTCTGAGGTCCCTCACTTAAGTAGCATCAGAGATGGGATTCCACCTTAACATCCTGACTGGGTACCCAGCCTGACTCCTGGCAACCCCCTGCTCACTCCCATACAGCCCACCATGCTCATAAACTCTGCTCTGAATATTATTTACAAAATCAGTTGGAGTTTATATACTTATTTTATGTGAAGAGTTTCTAGCTAATGTGCAAAATTATCCTAATCATGTCAAAGGCAAAGGAAAATAAATCACAGAAACCCCTTTCTATAGCTACAGCTCACAAAACTATAGCTTCACTGGCACTGGGGTATTTAATTGGAATTAGGTGCTATAGTCATTGATTTAATTGGAATCAAATGTGCCACACTTATGTACTGACATAGTCGCAAGAGAATAGAATTGTGCTGTGCCAAGATAAATGTTTCTCTGACTGAGATTATAGGCTTTCCTTCTCAAATTAATTCATTCAGAATTTTTCATTTATATTAACAGGTTGCTTATACTACTGACCACATGAGCCAGCAGCAGGAAAGTCATTTAACTATGCAATTGCAGGCTGTCTACTCCGCCCACCACTGCATACGTCACTCTCAGGCGTTGAGTTAGATCATGAAATTGCTGCACCGCACTCTCCTACCCCACTTTCTCCTGGCTCGCCACATTCCTATCTGTAGGTAGAAGGTAGCAAATGAAAAACAAGCAAACTTGATCAACTTCCAGGCTTAGGAAAACAGATGTGGACCTAACAGAGAAAAGACTATTTTCCATGTACATTTGCTGTGTATTGCTTTGAGACCTTGTATCATATTTTATTAACATGAAAAGATGTCTCAAATTAATGAATCTGTTCAGATTTCAGGGCACTGGTCTTTCGGAATCTCTTTATTAGGCTACATTTGCAGTTTACAGCTTCTCTCACGCTGGCTGGTTAATTTCATTTAATAGGATCCAGAGGCTCTGGCCAATCATGTATGGAATTATAATCCATTTTGTGGAAATAACACCTTTCATTTGTATTGTATGTTGCAGTTCTCAAATCATTCATCGAGTGCTCACAATATTTCCATTAGAGGCATCAAAAGAAATCATGCCCAGTGTAGTGACAAGGCAAGTTGTGGAACTACACGGAGAAACTCAGTTGCTCCATCTGGATGTCCTTCCTTTCAACAACCATACTAGACTTCTTTTTTTGTAAGTATATGATCATAGAATAACTGAAACATTATAGATTCCTAGACTGTATTATCATCTCCCAAAACTGCTGTAGTAAACCAATATTTACAATAACCCTACTATGTGCCAGACACCAACGTCGAAGCTGGGGATATGAACAACTCGTGATGCAACTCAACAATTTTTTTTTTTTTTTTAATTCACCAGATTATCCTGCTGCATGTCCAGGCTGGGACCAGCAGTGCTTCAGAAAGAGTCCAGGCTTCAGGAATTCAACAGCCTGGGCTTAAATGTGGCTTAACTGCTAGCCAGCCAGGTGACCAAGAAAGTCATTGTACCTCTCTGAGATTCAGTTTGGCAAGAGTGAAGAGAAATGTGGGTAAAACAAAACAGTGAATATAAAGAGTTTGGGACATGGCAGGTATTCAGTCAATGGTAAGTCAATGAAAGGAAGATTAGAGAAGAAGAAAGAAAAAAGACAGCTCAGCCAACTCGATCTCTTGCGTCTCAGTCTGTTTGGGCTGCTGTGTCTAAATACCATACGCTGAGTAACTTACAAACAACAGAAACTTATTTAGCACAATTCCAGAGGCTGGGAAGTTCAACACCAAGGTGGATTTGGTATGTACGGAGAACCTCTCTTCTTTCTGTGTCCTCACAAGACGGAAGGGGTAAGGCAGCTCTCAGAGGCCTCTTTGATAAGGGAACCAATCCCATTCACAAGGGTTCAACCCTCATGACCTAATCACCTCTTAAAGGCCCCATCTCCAAATAGCATCACCTTGGAAGTAGGATTTCAATATATGAATAGAGAGGGGCACAAACATTGAGACCTAGCTTTATAAAATACGATATAACAAGACCCTAAAGAAGCCTCTTTCAAAACTCAGAACTTACTTTAAAAATGCAGGCATGCAATGACATTTATACTTCCTCAACGCAGAGGACCAGGTGTCTGAGTGTCAAAGAAAGACATCTTTTCTGGAGAAAACAGGCTGGATAATTCATCAGTAGAGAGCTACAGAAAAGAGCATGTAGCTTCATGAATGGCTAGACCAAAAATAGTCACCACAGGAAGGCAGGCAATCTGTTATTAGTGAAAAGGCTAATTACATCTCATTTTAGAGGATTTTGCTCTCCTGGCCACTACAGGGATCCAGGGGTTGCAGGTGCCAGAGGCATTTCCAATGACCAATTGGGAGTGAAGTGTTGTCATCATTCTTCACGCTACCCGGGGGTATAGCACAGTCCCTAGGAGAGATGACCACAATATTGGCCGCATCTCTGATGTGCAGGCTGCAGGTGGCTCCATGAAACCTCTGTACTAAAATCATAACACTCTGCAACCAAAAAATGCAGATGCCTACCCCAGATCTAACTGCTAGCTGTAAATTGTGGAGCCAGAAAAATAAAATTGAACTATCACCTTCAGTAAGGAGTATGGATTCAGCTATCGATCACTTTGCTTATCATCTTTTTTTTTTTTAGACGGAGTTTCGCTCTTGTTACCCAGGCTGGAGTGCAATGGTGCGATCTCGGCTCACCGCAACCTCCACCTCCTGGGTTCAGGCAATTCTCATGGCTCAGCCTCCTGAGTAGCTGGGATTACAGGCACACGTCACCATGCCCAGCTAAGTTTTTGTATTTTTAGTAGAGACGGGGTTTCACCATGTTGACCAGGATGGTCTCGATCTCTTGACCTAGTGATTCACCCGCCTTGGCCTCCCAAAGTGCTGGGATTACAGGTGTGAGCCACCGCGCCCAGCCTCGCTCATCATCTTGAGCAAGTAAACTACACTCAAAATCTACGAATGGGCTTTAAGCCAAGCCCCACTTATTACAGTCTCCACAAGAGGCAATCGGATGGCATGATGTCAGGTTCTATGGTAATGCTTAGGAAAAGTGAGTAAAAAATCGGGTTATCACAAAGCCACAAGGGGTGCATTTACTGGTATTGACTTTGAATACTATGAGGAAAGGACAAGGTGACAGAAGTATGAAAGAGCTGATTTTATTCTCAATACATGAGCTCCAATTTTACTGTCTTTGCCATAGCTAAGGGAGAGATGCAGAGAGAATGCTCCTGTTCATAGGGACTACCAAATTCCCAGTAGGAATTTTGTGTCATCTCTAGTGCTACCCTCATGCTACAAAGGCACCTGAAGGAAGCTCCTTAGAACAAAGTGTGCATTTTTAAAGACACTTGGCTAACATTTACTGCATAAGTTCTTTCTCTCTAGCAGTAAGATTTTTCTCTTTTCATTTTGTATAGATATAGGTAAAATTAATTTGGACCTAATGAACTGGTAATATGTGCATAGGATTAAAAACTGATAAGCCTTCTGCGTTGATTACATGTATAATCTTCTGGGTTTCTGACAGCAATTCCAAAGATGGGGAGGAGCGCCACCTGTTTAACTTAGGGCTTATTTTCTCCTCTCTCTTTATAGTGTTGAGAGTGCCAGAGATGACAGTAATAGCATTATCTGATTTGATTTCAGTAGCAATCTCTTTAATTTAATAACTCTGATGTCAGCTTCTCTGTCAAGCTGCCAAGTTCAATTCCCACTTCTACACGATTAATACTCTAATGAAGACGCTGATTTTAGTGCTAGTATACACTTGCAAAGCTTTGCTCCTCTTAGCTACAACTCAAGTCTGTGCAGTGAACTATGATAAATCAACCCCACCTAGAGTCCCTATCAGCTATGAGATTAAAAACCACTGTGGGAGGCCGAGGCGGGTGGATCACGAGGTCAATAGATCAAGACCATCCTGGTCAACATGGTGAAACCCCGTCTCTACTAAAAATACAAAAAATTAGCTGGACATGGTGGCGCGTGCCTGTAATCCCAGCTACTCGGGAGGCTGAGGCAGGAGAATTGCCTGAACCCAGGAGGAGGAGGTTGTGGTGAGCCGAGATTGCACCATTGCACTCCAGCCTGGGCAACAAGAGCGAAACTCCATCTCAAAAAAAAAAAAACCACCACCGAACGTTTCCATTTTGCTCTAAAACTTTATTACTATATAACATATTTAACATTAGGCAATTCTCCTGCCTCAGCCTATCTACACATAGAACAGTAGGGGCTATCAGGATACGTTTTAATTCTAAAAGGCATATTGGCCACTTTTTCTCCTTGAGGTTTATTTAATACTAAGTTTAAAACTGGGGAGAAAAGATCAATCAGTAGAGACTGAAAGTCTGAGAAATTCAAGAATGCAGCTGTGGTTGGGAAGTCCAAAACACAGCCCAGTTCTCAAAGCTTGCAGCTGCATTAGTAAGAGATACACACGCCCCCAAGTATCTAATTTAACAAAGGGCCCCCAAGTATCTAATTTAACAAAGGTAACAACCACTCGAGGATAAAGAGCGCAAGGAGTGGAGTCTGTAGTTCTACATCTCCGTCCACAGAGATGAGCTATGCTTCCCGGATCTCCCACCAACCACTACAAAATCCTCCCATGGTGATATTGTGAGGCTTTGCCTTTTCCTCAAGTGTCTTTTTCTTTTCTTTTTTTTTTTTTTTGAGATGGAGTCTTGCTCTGCCACCCAGGCTGGAGGGCGGTGGCACGATCTCTGCTCACTGCAACCTCCTCCTCCCAGGTTCAAGCGATTCCCCTGCCTCAGCCTCCCGAGTAGCTGGGATTACAGGAGCGCACCACCACGCCCTGCTAATTTTTTTGTACATTTGTAGAGACAGGGTCTTGTCATGTTGACTAGGCTGGTCTCCAACTCCCGACCTCAGGTGATCCACCCACCTAGGCCTTCCAAAGTGCTAAGATTACAGACGTGCGCCACCTGCCCTGCCTGACTTTTCCCTAACTTCTTAACCTCATGGTGACTACTAAGAGCACCAACCAATCTCTTTTCTATACTCAAGGCATGACAATGAGCTGTTTTTCTTTTATTGCCCTTTTAGAAGTCACACTGATTATGTTTACAGTGACAGTCAAAATGTGCTCTCTTGGGTTTTACAGGAATGACTCCAAGTCAGGTCTTCATCAGTGTGTGCCTGGATCACAGCAGCAGGCTCCTCGCTGGTCTTCCTCCCTCAGTCCTCTCTTCCCTGCACCATCGCTAGAGAGAACAGACCTGCAACAGACCTCCATCCCTAGAGAGAACAAAAGAGGCATCCTCAGCACCTCTTTTCAGATAACCACATTCCTATTTAAAGTGGGACCAGCCCATGCCCACTCTCAGTCCATGAGGTCCAGCTGTAGATGGCTCTATGCACCACCCTTTCAGGAGAGACATGAACCTGGTCTAGCCTGTCTGAAACCAGACGCTCAATTCTAGGACACTACTTGGGTTCTGAGAATTTGATGTAGACCTAGAGCTTCTGGCCATCAGCTTAGTGCAGTAGAAAGGCACCTCCCTGAGAAGGGAGCTGGCACAGAGATGGTAAGAAGAGATTCAGAAGTCATGACTTTGCTGGAGCCCCTGCATCCAGCAAGCCAAAAGCCAGGCTATCTATGGTCTTAAGAAATTTGAGCCAATAAATTCTTTTTTGATTCAACTATTTTGAACTCGGATTTTGTCACGTGCAGCTGAAACGGTCATGGCTGACACAATCACACACATTGTTGACATGACACTCTTGCTTGAGAACTCTTCTGCTGTGCTTCTTTGTCCAGGATTCTAGAAAGTTTCCTGCAAAATCCAAATGAGTTCGTTCTTTTTTCTCCAAACTCCTCTCTCTTACCAGTCGGGTCCTTTTTACCTCCAGATAAGTGAGTTTCTCTCTGTCTTGACCCTCCAGGTCCTGCCTCAATGTGTTTCTTCAAACCCTTCATCATCTCGCTTTCCAGGTAGAAGCCCTTTGCATTTTGCTTTTTTTATTTTGTTGTTTTCTGTTTTTGTTTTTTGTTTGGTTGGTTTTGTTTTTTTTTTTTGAAACGGGGTCTTTCTCTGTTGCCCAGGCTGGAGTGCAGTGGTGCAAAGGGCTTCAACCTCCTGGGCTCAAGTGATCCTCCCACTTCAGCCTCTAAAGTAGGTACATGCCACCATGCCTGGCTAATGTTTTGTTTAGAGACGAGGTATCACTATATGGCCCAGGCTGCTCTCAAACTCCTGGGCTCAAGCAATCCTCCCACCTCCCAAACTCACAAAGTGCTGGCATTATAGGCATGAGCCACCGTTCCCAGCCCCCATCCCAATTCTTCATTTTACTTCCGTCAGCCCTAGCTCATTTCCTGTAGTTCTTATTATGCACCTGCTCATAGATTAACAAGGATGTCATTCCCTCAATTAAATTATAAATTTCTTAAGAAAAGGCACATGAATTGCGTATTAAATGTTCTCAAACCTTTTAAAACCTATACCACGTCTCTTGATAAGTATAAAAATTTGACTCATTTTTAATTTCAAAATAAGTATTCTGACCAAAAGCAAACCCAATATTTTACATAGTATTAAACATAAATTAATCTTAGACAAGAAATTTGGATTGTGTCTCCCAAACCAGTGATTCTCAGACTTGAGTGAACATCATAATCACCTGGAAAACTTAGGAAAACACAGATTGCTGGGCTCTACCTCCACAAGTTGTTTTCCAGTAAGTCTGGGATGAGGCGTGACAATGTGGATTTCTAACACATTCCCAAGTGATGTTGACACTCTCCTTTGGGGATCGCTGCCCTGTAGTCTCATCCTTTCCTCCCTCTATCTTAGTTGTTGAGAAGAGCACAGGCACCTTTGAGGTCTAGATCCAGAAGCCCACATCGGAGGCGCCTGATCTGTTCTGTTATTCCTGGTGTTGTTAAATTTGCTGTTAGCAGCAGAAGTCAATGTTTAAAGCTGGACTCGGAAGCAGGCCTGATTCCCAGTCCAGGGCTCCTTGAACTCCGCCACAACACCTCCCAGGGGGATCCACCATTCGGTACAATGCCAGCCTCTCATGTTATCCTTTCTTGTATCTTATTCTATTACTCTACTCTATAATGTTTGAAATTATCTTTCTCTAAACAGCCCAGAATTTCTTCTTTATATCACAGAATGTATTTTTTTCCTTCTGCCTCCCTAGTTCAATTAAAATTCAATGTTTAGACAGTCTGGGCTTTAAAAGAAATTAGACAGTGGGTTTAAACTCACCCTATTTCCTTTCCCCCTAACAATTATTTACAATTTTCCTACAAAACATACCAAGCCTTCCCCCAGGCTCTATCTATGGGATTCTCAACTTTACTGGCACTGTTGAGGATGGTTATTTGTGGCATTTCACCAAAAAAAAAGAGAGAGAGAGAGAGAGGTTGGGGCTGGATGAGGGATAGAGAAACAAGATTCATGAGGTGAAATGTTTTCTCTCCATTTACCCCATGGAGAGGGCAGGCTGGAACCCCTGCTCTTCGTGTGGTCATGGAGGTTCTGAAGAGGCATCAACCATGTGTTTGAAAGCTTGACAGGAGGCTGGCCCAGAGCAAACCAGGACAGAGAAGCATGATGCTAAGAAAAAGAGGAGCCAAGACTCAAGCAATTAACATTTTTCATGCTTCACTGTAATTAGCCAGATCAAAGGGGACCTGGGCTCACAGATTTCACCAGGCCACATGACTCTTGTAGGACAGTGAGCCGAGGGCCCAGGAGGTCTGCAGTGCAACTAATTGTTCACAGGCAGAGCTCTGTTCCTGGTAAATCACTCTCTGTGCATCCCTCATCACTTGTTCTGATTCTGAAGTGCACACTTGAGAAAATCCCCAGGCCCCACATGGCTCCCATTCACAGTGTTTGCTGTGTGTGTCACAGATGGTGCACAAACACCTCAAAACTGCCTTGCCCGGAAGGCTCTGAGGCTGGAGGTTAAGTAGCCCGGCCAATGCCTGACTACTAGGAAGTAGCAGGAACTGAACTCAGATACAAGAGTCATCTCGATAGCATATTAAAAAAACACATTTTGGCCAGGCACAGTGGCTCGCACCTGGAATTGCAGCACTTTGAGAGTCTGAGGTGGCAGGACTGCCTGAGCCCAGGAGTTCAAGACCAGCCTGGGAAACATAGTGAGACTCTGTCTCTACAAAAATTAAAAAAAAAAAAAAATAGGTGTGGTGCTACGCCTGTGGTTCCAGGTACTCGGGAGGCTGAAGTGGGTGGATCACTGGAGCCCGGGAGGTTGAGGCTGCAGTGAGCCATGATTTTGCCACTGCACTCCGGTCAGAGCAAGACCTTGTCTCTAAAAACACCCTCACACACATACATTTTGATCTAGTAAGTCCGGGGTGAGGGTGAAGCTGGAACACAGGACCTTTAAAAAGCCCCAAGTGATTCTTATTTTCCGTCAGGTTTGGTAAATCGGTTTTAAAAGTTAAGAGACCATTTGTGAAACTTCCTATTTACTCCCAACATGCTAAACATAGAAACCTCATTTCATGAGAGTTTTACAGATTCGTTAACATGACAGTCTCTTCTGGTCTTTCTTCTGATACCCAGAGTAATAAATACATTTTATTTTTTAAATTTTTGTTATTTATTATTGTTGTTTCTTATTTATTTTAGAGACAAGGTCTTGCTCTGCCACCCAGGTTGGAGTGCAGTGGTGTGATCACAGCTTATGGCAGCCTCAAACTACTGGGCTCATGCAGTCCTCCCACCATGGCCTCCCAAAGTGCTGAGATTACAGCCACAAGCTACCACACCTGGCCAATAAATACATTTTCTATTACATTCTATAGATGTAAGAGTCCAATGCCAAGAACTCTGGGTGGTTCCAAGCTGTTCTCAGCAGAACAGCCAGAATGCTTATGATAGCTTATAAATGCTACCTGACCTGGCACCCTCACCCCTTGAACACATCCCTGCCTCACTCATTCCTCACAGATGCACTAGCCTCCCAGCCATTCTACAAACATTCTAGGAATTCCCAGCTTTGTGCCTTGGCACTGACTGTTCCCTCTGCCTCTAACACTTTTCTTCCAGATATCCACATGTCCGACTCTCTTACCTCCTTCCTGTCTCTGAGCAAACAGTAGCTCAGTAAGGCCTACCCTGACCATTTTATTAATATCTAAAATTGCAACCATCCCATCCACACAGTATGGTAACTCCCAATCCCGTTCTGCCACTTTGTTTCTTTTTGCCATAGCACAATCAGCTTCTAACATACCACATAATTTACTTATTTTTTTTTTCTGAGACGGAGTTTCACCCTTGTTTCCCAGGCTGGAGTCAATGGCACGATCTCAGCTCATCGCAACCTCCGCCTCCTGGGTTCAAGCAATTCTCCTTCCTCAGCCTCCCAAGCATCTGGGATCACAGGCATATAACAGCATGTATGGCTAATTTTGTATTTTTGGTAGATATGGGGTTTATTCATGTCAGTCTGGCTGGTATCGAATCCCCAACCTCAGGTGATTCAATTACCTCAGCCTCCCAAAGTGCTGGGATTACAGGCGTGAGCCACCGTGCCTGGCAATTTACTTATTATACTAATTATTACTTACCTTTCCTACTACAGAGTAAGCCCCATGAAACCAAGGATCTTTGTCAGTCTAATGATGTATCCAAGCACCTAGAACAGGGCTTGGGATGCAGTAGGTGCTCAATGTATGTTGAATTACTGAATATAATTGAAAGAAATTTTACACAATACTTAACCTTACTATGTGAGTGTACTCTGATAGGCCCCCCACAGTCTGAAAAGCAGACATATTTTGCCAATAACTTGCGGAATGCCAATTTAGGTCCCAGATCAATTTCCCAGAATGTGCCTTTCAACAAGTCAAATGCAAAAAGCCTCCTCCGAAAGTTCTTGAAGAGACTAACAATTACACATGATGACAGACTGTGTAAATAAGAAAGATAACATGATAAAAGTAGAAGTTTTTGGATATCATTCCTTTGGCAAAATGTTAGTTTTGATGGTACCATCATGTTTAATGGTAAAAACTGCTTTTGCACCAACCTAAATAATAAATATGTGACTGCAATGAGGCAAGGCATCAGTGAGTCACCAGAAGGGTCACTAACATTTTTCAAATTATATTAATGTAGCTATAGCACAGAATAATGTTTGAAAGCATATAGGTTAATCTCAATGTTTTATGAATTTTCCTTTCAAAACTGTTAAATGGAAAGGACTGGTATTTTTTCCGATAAAAAGTCAAGATGAATAAGATTAGTAGATCCAATATTATCATGAACGGCCAAATATTTGTAGTTACATCTTAGGGGATCTTAAAGTTTATCTCTTCTTTGATCTTAATTGGACTTCATGTTTCAGAATTTAAACTGTAAGCCTTTCCTAGTTCTATTAGCTTACTAGAGCTTACATACGAAGTATCACACACCAGGAGGCTTAACCAACGAACATTATTTTCTCTCAGTTCCAGAGGCTGGAAGTCCAAGATCAAAATGCTGGCAGGTCTGGTTTCTCTGGAGGCCTCTCTCCTTGGCTGGCGTTGCAGATGGCCCCCTTCTTGCTCGCGCTCATGTGGTCCTTCCCTCTGTACTTGTCTGCGAGCTACTCTCCTCTTCTTCTAAGGACACCAGTTATGTTGGATTAAGGCCCTCTCTAATGACTTCATTTTAACTTAATAAGCTTTTTAAAGGCTATCTGCAGATACAGTCACATTCTGAGGTACTGACAGTTAGTGCTGTCACACATGAATCTGGGGAGGAAACCCCACACTCCTAATTCTAGTACTTATGCTCAGGAATAAGCATATTCCCCTGCATCTTTAACTGCTGTCATATATGCTACCAAAACCTCAGAGGAAATTGCATAATCTCATTTTCAATGTACATTACCTTCCTGAAAACAATAAAACTGACTTGGCTCATTATATAAATGAAGGAATTAAAACTAATTTAACCACAACTACAACTTCTAGTTTTTTCCATCAACGAGGAAAGATAAAAGGACTTGTATGTTCCCCAAAGCTTAGACTTCTTTCCTGGATCTTTCATTTTAGATTCATTTACACAAACATACTGTTTTCTCCTAAACAGTCTTCTCTGGGAATTGATACAAATGAGAAAGAAAAAGGAAGGGAGGGCCAGTCAGTTCGAGAGGTAAAGCAAATGGTTTAACGTCAACCAAGTATAGATGTTATCAGCTTCAAAACATCCCAGGAATCACTGCTATTTCCACATTCTAGAGAGTGGAATCGCAGTAGAAGAAAGTTGTCAGTAGAATCTCAGTGGAACTCAGAACTGGTTCCATAAATGGTGTCAGCAATCCGTCAACTCAAACATTCACTGAAGGCCTACTATGCATAAGGAATTGTGCAAGACTCCAGAGGTTTAGTGAGAAACTACTGAAAGAAATGAGGATCTGTTACTTGATAGAGGAAAAGAGAACTTCAGCGGAGATTTGAGAAATGTCTGCAAGACAAACAAACAAAAAGCATGAAGGGCTTCCTGGCAGAAACAGATCTGATTTATCCTCAGAGACTCCAGAAGGCAGAGTTCAGTCAACTAGCTCAAAACCTAAGAGGCTGGTTTTAGCTAAAAGAAGGATGAATTTCCTGACATAACTATACAGTAACAGTGATTTAGTGAGTTCCTTTTCACTGAATGTGTCAAACGAGGTTTGGGGGTGCTGTGGAGGGATTCACAGGTGAGGTAGAGAAGGGGTAACTTTCTTGGTTTCTTCTAAAGCTGAGAAACTTCCTTAGGTCTGTACCCACTATGGGTTTCCAGTGACACAGTGAATGGTAATATCCAGTTTTATATATTTCTAAATGACATTTTGTCTATATTACAAATAAAAATATTATCATCTACACAGGCTGGATTACCTTACTGTCACAGAAGAGTTATCAATAATTTCTCAGTCCTCACCAGGTTTTATAAAGGATCTGTGAAACGTCTCTCCTCTCAACCTCTACCACTCATCTCAGATAAAGCCTGCATTCAAAACGGACCGCCTTGCCATACAGGTGATCAAGCAAGACAAAACAGCCCAAGTATAATATGGTTTTATTCTACACTATGATCTTTTACATTACTTCCTTGCAATAACAGTTTCTGGGGAACAATGTGATTTCCAATATTCAGCTCTGGCTTCTGTGGACTTAATATTCTGTGATCAACAGTGCGGTTAATAGAGGTGATTAGGAAATCAAGAAGAAGCCATCATAAAATGTATATGAAAGAGCACCTGAGGGTCCTGCTGCTATTCCTTGGCCAGGTTCTTAACAAGGGGTGAGGATCCTAACAGTGTTCAGTGATGAATAAAAAAACCAACTCTGAGAAAGGACCTCAGAGAAAGAGTAAACATTTGTCAAAGTTGAGTTCCATTGGATTTCACGCTCTTCTGAGCAGTGGAAACCAAAATCACATAATTTTCTATCCAGACATGCTAGGATGATGATCCACAGTGAGAAACATTTCACACTGAAGTCATTTATTTTATTTCATTTCATTTTTTGCTTGTCACCCCTAAATTAATAAGGGCCACCGCCACTCAGCAGCTTAATCAACAGAGCTCCATCATTCTGTCAGCTCCTTAAGAAAGAAGCACATGAAAGCAAGCCAGGGTGGGAAAGGGTTGAATGGCAGAGAAGGAAGTAGGTGGGATAGGGAGAGAAAAAAAGGAAGGTGTGGAAAAATAACGTGAGATCTCACATATAATCTAAAGCGGAGGCGGCTATGTAATTATAAAGCTGGCTTTTCTTTCACTTGACAGCACAAGAAAAGGAGGTGAAGATAAGCTTTTAAATGAAACATGACATTCCCTTATTAAATTCTGATTTAGATTTTAAATGGCTTAGTGCTTTGAGTCTGCTTCCACACTCTGAGCTAGCAAGGAGGTGTTTAATGGAAAGAAAAACGGTGAATTCTTTTGAACACTGCATGCATGTTTCTAAACAAGCTTTTATAAACACGTTTGTGCTTATAAAAGTTTTGTGTTATCTAAGCAATAGTTTACCTTTTGGTAAACATAAATGCATTCTAGCTTACTGAGAAAATGCATGGTATGCCTTTTGTTTATAAATAACATGATGCATAATGTGTGCAATGCATTAAGAATTTATTGCCCATTTCTGCTTCAGTTCCTCTCTGTCAGGGGTAGCCCACAGAAGCTATATATCCCTACAAGCAGTGCTCTGTGGCCCACATGAAATTGGGCCATTGCATGCTAGGACCTATAGACCCCAGGCAAGAGGGAAGCTGCAGTGCGTTTCCTGTGCTATCAGAGGTCTAGCAAGTGTGGGGTTTTGTTTTTCCCTCTCACACAAAAGATAAACATTCTTGCTGCTTCTCTCTACATCACATCCACCTTAGCACACCCCCATCTCTAAGGACTGCAGACATTTCTCCCCAAAGTATATGGGAAGTGCCCCAAATTGCTGCAGTTTGCATCTGCTTGTCAAATACCACCAGTAATATTCACAATCATGCAAAATATTTCTTGAGCATTCTGCATATAGAAAAATAGTTTTACCTACAGAATCTGAGTATGTGGTAGATATTATTAACTTCATTTTATAAAAAAGAAAACTGAGCTCAGAGAGGCTATACAATTTCTCCAAAGGTACATAGCAAGTAAATGATAGACTCGAGATCTGTCTCTGATTTCACGTCCAGGTCTTATCTTGCCTTTCCTTTCTTCCTCCCTTTCTTCTCTTTCTCCCTCTCTCCCTCCCTTCCTACCATTTCTCTTTTCCTTCCCTTTCTTTTTTCCTTCACTTTTTTCCTTCCCTCCCCTTCTTTCCCTCTTTTTCTTTTTAATAGTGTTATTGAGTTGTAATTTACATATAAGTATATTAACAAACCTGAAGTACACAATTTGATAAATTTTGATGTACACACAGTGGTAAAACCATCACCACAATTAAGGTAATATGCATGTCTATTACCGGATCACATTTCCTCATGATACTTTGTAATTTCTTCCTCCCCTATTCCATCTACACTCTCCATCCTAGAACACCATTCATCTGCTTTCTTTCACAATTGACCTGTTTGAACTTTCAAGAATTTTATAGGAATGGAATCATAGAGTATGTAATGTTTTTGTTTAGGTTCTTTCACGAAGCATGATTATTTTAAGATTTATCCACAATGTTGCATACATCGTAAATTCTTTTTTATTGGTAAATAATATTCCAGCGTATGGATATACCCCAATATTGTTTATCAGTTCACCTGCTAATAGACATCTTCATTGTTTCCAGTTTGGGGCTAATAGCATTCCGAGAAATACAGCAGCTATGAAAACTCATCTATAATTCTTTATATGAATACATGCTCTCATTTCTCTTAGTTAGATGCCTATGAATGGACTGTCTTGGTAATACAGCATGTGTATATTTAACTCTTTAAAGAAGCTGCCAAATTGTTTTCCAAAACGGTTGTACCATTTTACATTGCCACCAGAGGTATATGAAACGCCCAGTTGATCCATATTCTCATTTACGCTTCATATGGTTAGTCTTTTTAACGTTAGTCATTCTAGTAAGTGCTGAATGGTATCTCATGGTGGTTTTAATTTGCATTTCCTAAATGATAAATGATGAACATCCTTTCATGTGGTTGTCTGCCATCCATATAACTGTCCTCCATATATTTGTACAAACATTTTGCCCATTTTTAATTGCATTGTTTTCTTATTATCAAGTTTTGAATATTTTTAAATAATTTGGATACAAGTCCTTTATTAGGTATGTGATTTGCAAATAGTCAGAGTTACTCATTTTTTTTCTTTTATTGATCATACCTTTAATGTTGTATCTAAGAAGTCTTAACCTAACACAAGGTCATAAATATTTCCCTTTTCCCTTTTCTTCTAGAGGTTTGATAGTTGGGGGTTTAGATTTAAGAACATAATATGGTTCAGATTAACTCTGTATATGACTTAAGGTATGTGCTGAAGTTCTTTTTTGTATATACATATTTTAAAATTTGATTATTTTTATTTTTCTATTTTGTATTTCTTTTAAAAAATGTTGGACTATTTTAAAGCTTTCTTCTATTCCAGTATCATCAATGCTTTTTCTTTGGGAATGCCAAAATGATCAATAAAGAAGGGGCTTTAAAATAAAGATGGGGCCAGGCACAGTGGCTCACGTCTGTATTCCCAGCTCTGTAGGAGGCTGAGGAGGGAGGATCCCTGGAGTCCAGGAATTTGAGACCAGCCTGAGCAATATAGCAAGACCTCATCTGTATAAAAAATTTAAAAATTAGGCCGGGCACGGTGGCTCAAGCCTGTAATCCCAGCTACTCGGGAGGCTGAGGCAGGAGAATTGCCTGAACCCAGGAGGTGGAGGTTGCGGTGAGCTGAGATCGCGCCATTGCACTCCAGCCTGGGCAACAAGAGCGAAACTCTGTCTCAAAAAAAAAAAATTTAAAAATTAGCCAGACATGGTAGCATGTGCCTGTAGTCCCAGCTGCTTGGGAGGCTGAGGTGGGAATATATCGCTTGAGTCAGGGAGGGTGAGGCTTCAGTGAGCTGTGATTGTTCCTCTCCACTCCAGGCTGTGTGACAGTGTGAGACCCGGTCTCAATAAAATAAAAATACTACAATTGGAATGAACCAAACAATATTAAAGTGACAATTTACAGGTTACAAGAAATAGAATAAGCTCTAAGATAGGAACTCATGGTGCTCAAAGAGAATCCTGCAGGAAGACTGAATCCCACTCAAGTGCTACTGACTGCTCTGCAGATGGTAACAAGGAGGGATAACAATAAATATGCATTGCTCTGGAGTCCTGTACAATCAAAGCGTTTCACTTGAGAGTAAAAACTAATTAAAGATTGCAGCTCCGCCCATTGAAGGTAAAGTTAAATCTGTCATATTGTACATTCTGAGCAGCATTGGTTTATAAGAAACATTCATCGAGTTGCCTTTATCTGTATTTTTCGTCCTTAATTATAAAACCCCTTTTCACATGACACTGTTTTCCACAAGTGTTACTTTTGCCCTGGGGCAAACTGAGGTGGCGATGTCTGTAGTAACTGCCAAGAGAGCTGTTTGTTTCTTCCCAGGTGTAGGTCACTAGAAACTGAAAGTCCAGAACTAATTTTCTCCAGCTGCTGCAGGTGTTTTACTTCTGGCATTGTGGGGTGGGGATGGCAGATGCTGAGAAACTATAGTGTTTTACATAAGGCTGAAAGCATTCGACCTATAACCTCAGTTTTTCAGCAAACATTATGTCAATCAAGAGATCAGAACGCATCTTGCTAGAAAGAGAAAACACACACACAATGGAGAAACAGGTAGAAAGTCAGGAGTCACAGAAATTAGCTGAATGAGGCTGGGCACAGTGGCTTACACTTGTAATCCCAGCACTTTAAGAGGCCAAGGTGGGCAGATCATGAGATCAAAAGATCGAGACCATCCTGGCCAACAAAGTGAAACCGTGTCTCCACTGAAAATGCAAAAATTAGCTGGGTGTGGTGGCACACGCCTGAAATCCCAGCTACTTAGGAGGCTGAGGCAAAAGAATCACTTGAACCCATGAGGCAGAGGTTGCAATGAGCTGAGATTGCGCCACCGAACTCCAGCCTGGTAACAGAGGGAGACACAAGAGAGAAAGAGAAGAAAGAGAAAGAGAGAGGGAGAGAGGGAGGGAGGGAGAGAGGAAGGGAGGGAGTGAGAAAGGGAGGAAGTAAGGGAGGGAGGGAGGGAAAGGAATTAGCTGAATGGAAATATTACAGAAATTGAAATTTATAAAAGTGGATTGCTTCCTGGGTGAAAAAGTTAAATAAAACAAAACAAAAAATAATTGAAGAGAAAAACCACAGTTTGAAATACACAATTTAAACCTGAAAGTAAAATACTGGTATTCTTAATCATTACTTTTTAAATATTTTCTTATGCAGTATTTCAACTGGACAAAAAGAGTCATGGGTGTTTAATGTAATGGCTACTTCTGAATCCACTTCCCAATTTCTCAAATCTTAATTTGTCAAATTTGTTTCTTTCTTTTTTTTTTTTTTGAGACGGAGTTTCACTCTTGTTACCGAGGCTGGAGTGCAATGGCGCGATCTCGGCTCACCGCAACCTCCGCCTCCTGGGTTCAGGCAATTCTCCTGCCTCAGCCTCCCGAGTAGCTGGGATTACAGGCACATGCCACCATGCCCAGCTAATTTTTTGTATTTTTAGTAGAGATGGGGTTTCACCATGTTGATCAGGATGGTCTCGATCTCTTGACCTCGTGATCCACCCACCTCGGCCTCCCAAAGTGCTGGGATTACAGGCTTGAGCCACCGCGCCTGGCCTCAAATTTGTTTATTTCTAAAAGTAATAGAATATTATATATACAATCATTTTTGACTAAAAATTTGCAAGTGAGGATAAACTAGAAGGCATAAAAAATAACATATTTCCTCTCATTTTGGCCGACATTAGTAATCAATCACAATACTCTGTTCCTAACCCCTGTCAATCGATTAAAATCCTTAAAAACAAAAAAGAAGAGATACATTCATCACCTCCGATGAATATGTCAGAGCAGTAAACAAAGGATCCAACTAAAGTCAGGGAAAAAATTGAGCATTTTAGGCCAACTAACTTGATTTTGTGAACAAAGGATATTTAGAATATACTACTCAACAATTACAGAAGTTTTGCTTTATGAAAAATAGATAACCCCAGGCCACTCATTTTCTCTTCGGAATCAATCACCAACTTAAAGTCTACTTTTCTCTGGATCAAGAGTTAACCTGAAAAGGTATCTGCTACGTATTTTTCTGTTCCTGGTGCTCTACGGTAAGATTACACCTGGTTTTAGGTATCTGCTTTGCGGAGCAAAAACAAGTACAGAGCAGTCCTTGAGATAATAATCATCATCACAGGCACCCTCCAGTGTAGGCTCCTAGTGTTCACTCAGGATTTTATAGGACCTTCTGAAAATTCTATTTCTCACCCATGCCAGGAAATACCTCTGAATGTTTTCTTTTTCTGACAGGCAGTTCACAAGTCTCCAAGACACCACCTATTAACATCTAGAGTTTTCTGGTTCTGAAGTGGGATGGATGGTTAAAGTGGGTTTTTAATACTTTTCTTTTTAATTTAAAGACTTTCAAGGTATAAAGATCATGTCAAGCCTTAAACATTTGCTACTGTTTCAACAGCTTCCGAAGCCTTACCTTCTTCTTCCTCCTTAAGACTGTCTTCCTGCTCACTCGCATCTCACCGTCATTCTGCAGCTCTATGTGAAATGTTTCCTTGACTCAACACCACGTAATGCCTTTCCTTCCTTATTTTCAAAACAGGTCAAACATACAAGAAAAAAGACCAAATTTCTCTTCCATCAGTTACAGAATGATTAAGCCAGTTCTGTTCCCTTTTTAAAATTTTCTTCTGTGTAGTTGTTTTGGAAAATATTCAAGTATCCAGACAATTCTTCAATTCTAAAAGCAGACGGGACAGCTTGACCAGGCTTAGCATGTTTGGAATCTGGAGGAAGACAAGAAAAGTATCTATGAAGAGATGCTCTCTCTGCCAGTTTTGTGCTAAGGCCCATTCCTGGCCGTTGGAGGGGTAAGACGGCAGGCTTGAAAGACGTGCCCAGTCACGCACGATATCGTCTGCCTTCCATTCCTCTGCTATTGGCCAGTGTCATGACTGATAACGAAGTTGTCCTGGGTGTTAGTAGAGAAGAACGTCCTCTCCATTTGCTGGCTATATATCTGTGTCCTTTCCCAACTCCCATTTCCTGTCCTTTGGGAGCATCAAATGGGCATTTTCTGAATAACATCAAATAACCTTAAAATTTTACTAACTGGATACAGTTGTTGTGAGAGGTTTTGTCCAAGGTTAGATAGGGTCATTTGAAAGCAAATCAAATAACTCCTCATTAGGAGAACTGTTTTGACTGTTCTATTAAAACAGTTAAAAGAGCTGCTTAACTGCATAAGAAGGGCATGACCCTTCCTGCAGAACTACATGGGATTCTGACCTACAGCAATTATTTTGTTCAACAATTATTTTGTTGTAATCATCAGGATGCAGTTTTCTCAGCCTTCATCTCTTATACTCTCAGTTTGTATCATCATCTACATTCAGTCTTACTTCCGGCTTCTTTTCCTATCCTGTGTCTTCCAGTGGCCTGCTTTATTTGAATCTCTTTCCCAAAATATTCTCTGGGAGTCTTGAAGGTTAAAACCATACAAAGAAAATTCTGAGAGAAAAGAAATAAGTCTGCATGTCCTAGAGGGTTCATAGTAAGCTAAGCCTTGAAGAAATGTCAGCGTAAGGAAAGTAAACTGCATTTTGCTGAGGACCTACTATGTTCCAGTTACCGTATCAGGAGCTTTTACATGTTACCATAGTTATTCCTCACAATAACTCTATAAAGTAGGTATTACTTCCATTTTACAGGTGGGAAGTTACAATTCAGAGAGGATAAGTTTCATTGTCCGAGGTTATATATCTTTTCAAGATCCAAATGCAGGCCTTTAGACAACATATATGCATATGACCCTCATCAGTTCACATAATGCCTTTCTATTTATTAGTATGTATCGGGTGATCTCTAGTGTACTGGATATTTTATGAGATAAATAATATATACAATTCAGTCCTTTCCAACTCTGAGAACCAGTCAAAAAAAATGGATGAGCCCACTCTGCATGAGTGGGCTCACTCTGAGTGAGCCCTCAGCCCACTCTGCAACTTGACTCTGGAAACCCAACAATTATCCCTGATTCCTGCTCCCGCTCATCATGCTCATCTCAGAAAGAACCTAAGTGATGGAGTCAAAGAAGGTTTGGCTGAGGATCAGGAGACACATGTTCTGGTTTAGTCCTAGCTACTGATCATTTAAACTGGCCAAATTAAAGTCTGGGTTCACTCCCTTCACACGTAAACTAAATAATCGGCAGTGACTAAAGTCCCTTAGAGCTTCAGCATTTTACAATTCTTTCTTATTTCCCTGGTTAGGAATGGATTAACAAGCAGAGAAGGGCGGGGTCACAAATGACAAAGCTCTAAGTGCAAGGGTCTTTTCTGAAAGAAGGCAACGGAAGTCCCAACCCTCTCCACATCCGGGGCTCAGCAAGGCAATAACTGGAAGTCTGTTCTCTTGATGATTAGGGATTAGTACTCAGTACTTACACTAATAAAGGCAAAGTACTCTGGCATCAGCACAGGTCCCAGCACTGTGTTTGGACCTGCTCTGAAAAGCAGACTCTGTCTCCAAAAAACAAAAGATAATTCAAGGACATGCGAAAAACATATCAAAAGAAAGAAAAGAAAAGCAGCTTATCATTCTGATCCAATCAAAAATGAGCACCACAATAATCTAGGCAGGAACACCATGCTACCCATGAATACAAAATTCACTAAAGAAACGTGAGCCCCAAACCCTACCTGGGCAGTGCATTAATTACCCAACCAAGGTTAACTGAGTGCTAGGGGATAAGAAGCAAGCAAGGCCATGTCCCCAACCTGAGCAGAGCTCCAAGAGCAAGCACAGGGAAAGGGCAGCAAAACACGGAATCCAATGTGAATGCATTTCTGTACTTACATATAAAAGAAAGAGTTTAATATTTTCAAAGTGGAAGAAGCCAACCAAGGACACGATTGATGTAGAAACTTTAATTTCAGCCAGCCAAAACCCAGAAGAAAAATAGCAAAGTGCTACAGGCAGGGACTCCTATCCTCCATGTAATGCCACATATTAGAAAACAAGCTCCGAGAACGTGTAATATGAACACGTGAGTTTTCTAGGCATTTTCAGGAATAGATCAATCCAATAAACTCCCAAATCAGCCCTCCACCTTCCTTTGAGGACCATCTGAGCCTCTGCTGTTGAACTACGTGCATTTGATCCTGATGAGACCTGAATCCCCTTTAAGTGAGTGGTTATACCTCTAACAGCTCTGCCCACTTCACCTGGCAAAAAACCTGACTCTTTCACACTTTATGGCGTTTCTGACAAGACACTGTCCCTGTTAGTTCCACTCACAAAGCAATCCAAGCCGGGGACGAGCTGTGCCGCCTTCAAGAAGTGATGCGCCTTCACACCTCTGCAGCTACTTCAGCTTTGCCACTTTCCCATCAAGGGTTGAGAATTTTTTCATGAAAGAAAATAAAGCTCGAAGCACACCAAGCTATAAATCGGCATCAGGAAACAAGGTCATGCATTTTACAACACATGATCCAAACACGCTGTGCCAAATTGGCCTTTAGTCACTTGAATTCACATAAAGTGTGCCTGGGCTGACACTTGAATCTTACCATTTGCCCTATTGCTAGATAAAGGCTGTCGCCTTTCTCCTTCCTGGGGATTTCTCTCGGCTTAACAGCTTGCTAAATGCTTGCCTTTGTTTGATAATCATTCTAAGGCATTGTTTTAAATCATCATTCTCCCTTTCTAATTTATCTCTGCCCGACAGCAAAGCAGCTCCCAGCTATCCGTGCTGAGGTAGGTGATTAACGGGCTCGCTGATTGCCCTTATATTAACATTGCCTTCCCTGCCTTACAGATGTGTGTGTGATGATGACAGAAGAAAGGACACACAAATTACAGGAATTACCTAAAATAAAAAGCATTATTAAGTAAGAGAGGAGACCAATAATAAAAACTATTTGTTTTCAAAAAAAGAAATTTTTTTTGAAATTCTCATATTTTTTTGAAATATGAGACTATAGAAATACAGTCTCACCAGAGAGAGAAAACACAGCTTGAATATAGTTTTAGATGAATTCATACCTCAAGAGTTATACATAATTACAGTATACCCTTCTCTTTATTCATGGTACTCAACTTGATATGTTTAAATTAAATTTCAACCCAGGAATTTCTCAAAGTATTTTGCATTCTAGCATATCCTAGAAGACTCAGGACTGTGGAGGCTAATTATGAGTTCCTATTGTCTGATCCTTCTGGAATAGCCTCCTAGCTGGATTTCTGCAAGCTTCACATTCTGTATCTGGGCAGACAAAGCCCTCAAGCAACGAAAACCAAACAGCTATGCCACACTCCCAGTAGCCTCTAGGAAATGAACGCAAAGTATTTCTATCCTGGCAAAGCTTCATACCCCTGAAATGAAGTAATTTATTTGCAGGCCATCCTGCCTTCTACCATGCCAACTTCAAATACCAGTCTATGACTTATCATTCCACTCTGCTCAAGCATCCGAGTGGTAAGCCAAGCAGCTCCTGGCTTGATTTGGCTGTCATGGGAAACCCTCGAGAGCTGCATCTGCCACACAGGAGATTATCATAATTGATCTCTATATGTTTCTCATTTTCAGATAAAAGATAGTGCATGGGCACGCAGACTTCCATAAATCCCATTGGTGTGGAGGACTCCTAAACACAGCCAGTTCATAACAAGAGCAACAAGGATGACTGGATGTTAATTAACAGACTGATGAATATATAATGCAGGAATCAACAGGGACTGAAAGAAAACTCATCTAAGACATTAACACACGGGATGACCTTGGCCAAGGCACTTGGCCTCTGTAAGCTTCAATTAGACAAACAGTAAAATTGAATAAAATAAAAATCTTGATGAAAATTAGATGTGGAACTTAATTTACTCTGATGAGCTCTCCTGAGTAATTTACAGTCCTAAAGACAATAGTCAAAACACAAAGCAAACGTCCAAAGTGCCAGCTGGGAGGAAGTCGTTATCAATGCAGCTGATCAACATATTACTCAACGCCTCTTAAATCAGGTCATGTGGCATTCTATTAATTTAATGCACGCCACATGATGGTGATTCAATCTTTCACATTGGAAATAGAGTGTGCTATATCGTTTCAGAAGAAGAGGTAAAAAAAAATATTCCGATCTCCCTACGTGACTCAAAAATAATACGTGTTCTAGAAATTGTTTTAAAGAAACACACCATGGCACTAATGGCACTAAAGGGAAAGGGAAAGGTTTGCTAAATGCTCTAAAGGGTTGAAAGAAAAATACTGTGGACTCTCGGGGGTTGGGGGGTAATGAAAACTTCTAAATGATGCAATTCGTTTCTGAGTACCCAAGACTATTTAAAATGCAACCTGCTGATTGGAAAGAAAAGACATAATGAAGTACAAAGAGGGTAAATGAAGATACCACATGTTAAGCCAGTGAACTTTCAGAGTATGGAGAAAAGAAAGAAAGAAAAACCCTGTGTGTTCATGTTCTGAGCACTCAAGATTTTCAAGAGGATCAGATGAACCATACATTTTTGCTCTGGTTTTACAAATAGGTACAGGATCCTTGGTTCTCTCATTCTTATCCCAATTCTTAAATGAATGTAAGTAATCCAGGCATCATCCTTTGTCACTACTGTCTATACTGGAGATCCCAAATACATGTTTTCAGACCAAACATGTTTCCCAAGCTCCAGATAAAATTTCTGTCCAGCTTGCTCAATTCCTTAAAAAATTCCTAGAAGTTGTCCTTGTTCTCTCCACATTTAACACCACTATATGTCCCTGTGTGTCTGGGACAGTTTCCATTTATGCCTTTTGTCCTGGGGTTAGTATTATAATTTTTAAAAAACTGAGATAGGGTCTCTCTATGTTGCCAAGGCTGGTCTTGAACTCCTGGGCTCAAGGATCCTTTTGCTTCAGCCTCCCAAAGCACTGGGATTATAGGTGTGAGCCACCATGCCCCGCCTCGGGTTATTACTGATTGTAATTCCCTTTACTCTCAGATTAAGAGGGTAAGTTATGTGGAGATCATTTCCACAACTCCCACCTTCTCTGTTCCATCCACCCACCCCAGCTTTGGGGGTGCCATCTTCTCTAGCTCAGACTGCTGAAATAAGCTACTGACTGGGATTCCAATCTCCACACTGCCCTTCCCTTCCTCCAAGTCATCTTTCTCAAGAGAAAATCTCATCAGGTCACCCCCTGCTTCAATGGCTTCCCCTGCTTTCAGAATAAAGTTTAAACACTTTCGAATAGCAACGCTCAAAGACCTCCATAATTTCACTTCGTTCAATAAATCTCCTATTACGTGTTTGTCTAATCCAACTGTACTGGTACCTCCGTATTAAGAAGAATAATGCAAATTTACAGTTAGTTTTCCTAGATCCGAAACTACTAAAGTACCAATACTTTGGGACTCAAACTTCTTTTCTAGAAAAATGTACTGGCCTGAGACGTCCTGGCTACTTTCTCCAGTTAGACGCGTTTTAAAAAACTGCATGTCAATCTTGTATTTTTAAACACCTTATATTTTTTAATCAACTTATATTTTGAATGTACTAGGGACTCTTTCTATTTGAAATAGCCCAGTAGAAAATCCTTCTGACTGATAATGTATATTTTTTCTTTGTTAACTTCATATTTTTATGGGTTTCTAAAAGACTTTTTGACACTTCACACCAGATCAACTTATAAGGAATCTCAGAGTTGGAAGCATCTCTAAAGGCCTCACCTGTGTAGTATTTTATCCTTCTACAACAGTATTTCTAAGTTTTCAGATCTATTAGAAACACCTGGAAAGCTTCCGAAAAATGCGACACTCAGGCCCCTACCCCCCATCCTCCCCAACCTCCCCGCCATGATTTAATGAATCAAAAACTCCAGAGATGAGGCCCAAACACATGTGTCTGCTGATGTTCCCTGACGTTGGACAATGATGGATAGCATCCAGTCCACAATGGAACACATCAAAGAGTGAGAATGAATTAACAAACCAAACATTAAGCAAAGTAGCTGCTTCAAAAATCAGAGCCCAGGGCTGGGCACGGTAGCTCATACCTGTAATCCCAGCACTTTGGGAAGCTGAGATGTGTGGACCGCTTAGGGTCAGGAGTTTGAGAGCAGTCTGGCCAACATGGCAAAACCTCGTCTCTGCTAAACATACAAAAATTAGCAGGGAGTGATGGTGGGCCCCTATAATCTCAGCTACTTGGAAGGCTGACGCAGGGGAATTGCTTGAACTCAGAAAGTAGAGGCTGCATTGAGCTGAGACCAGGCCACTGCACTCCAGCCTGGGTGACAAGAGCAAAACTCTGTCTCAAAAAAAAAAAAAAATCAGAGCCAAATAGGTGAGATACTACCAATATAAATATACTTGAGAAATTTGCTTACAGTAGAAATTCTACAAAAAATCCAGTTCTTTGACTGAAGTTTGACTTTTGAACATAATTTTTCAAGGGAGCTAGTAGGGACGTTTTCTTCAAATAATTGACCAGGTCAGCATCAATGTCCCAGATCCCTGAGTGTGAAAAAAGTTACCACGTATTAGTTTGTCTCTCTCTTCATCTTTCCCTCAGTCTGCAATTTATTTCAGATCAATGAGACCAGGGAAATTTTCTCAATTCGTGGTTTTAACCACAAAATCTGCAATTACTGAATACTAATACTTTTTTTATTTTTCTTTTAAACCAGCTAAAATTGTGAAGCTGAATATGATACACAAGAACTGCATAATCCAGGCCAGGAATAAAAGCTATAATCTATTTTTGTCACTCTCTCTGATCTTTAGGTAAGACCCATGCTTTCTCCTTTCATAGCAATGAAAAGTGGGCACCTGCAAATCCTAATTCCCAGATTTCTAGAAGATAAATGAGGTAACAGATGAAACACTCTGGGTATTACTAACAATGGGGATAAAAAACATAATGAGGTTAAATCTACCCAAAGCAAATCTTTCACTTTCAAGCCACTGTTTGCAGACATATGCAGTACCCTGGTTCATACACTAACCAGCAGAGCCACCGGATGGAGGGATTCATAGGATTGGTTCACACAAGAAAGGCTTCTAGACTTGTACATTAGTGATCTCAGTAGAAAGTGGGAAGTTTCAGGATCCTCAGAAGGTTCTGATCCACCCTTCCTGTTTGGGAGCACAGTGCCCACCAGTCTGGTCTTCAGAATCGGCTCATCTGAATCAATACCTTTCGTCATGTAAAAGGTTGTGTAAGATCTGGTGACCCTCAGCAGGGCAGAGGAATGTAGATAAGAAGGGCCTACATCAAGAACCACACCCAGCCTCCACACTGGAATAAACACTGGGAAAAAGAGGACGGGACCCAGCGAGAAATGCAGCAGGTCAAGTCAACCAGCACCAAGCTACCCTGAGCACGTGGCCCTGGGGATTGCTCTAACCAGCCCTCCTACTGGAGACACCCAGCCCACACAAGAGTGTGTCCTTGGAGGAGGAATACTGAAAGCTGGCATTCACGAAGAGTGCTGTGCAGACCTTTCAGTCAGCCCAGGACATTCTAGAGGCAATTCATCAAGGAAGGCTTTAATCCTCATATATAAAAAATAAAAAGTAAGAGTCCCAGTCTTCCAGACTGGGATGAACTGGGCAGATTAACAAGTCGTGGACTTGGCAGGAAAAGAAAGCAGGACTGTTATCAGAACTGTGGTCAAAGGTGGGATTTGGGTCTTGGATGCCGGTAGAGAAATGAGCTATCAAATAGCGGAGCCATGTCAAGGCCAGGCAACTGCAGCCATCGAGACACTGCTGAGCTGAACAGCATTCACCTCCATCTCCTGAAATCCCTCCTGCCTGAGGTACAAGTGGTCTCTAGAGCAGAGACGCTAAACTGACTGCACATTAGAATCACTGATGTCTGGATCCCCTCTCCATCTAATTAGATCAGAATCTCTGGGTGTGGATCTGGGCGTTGCTATTTTTCCAGGACCCAAGGTTATTTCATTGTGCAACCAAGATTGAGAATGGCTACAGGGCTGGGAAGGGACTACTACTGATGGGTCATGGACAGCCTCAGTTCTGGGGAGAAGGCAACTGGAAATGCTGGGACTGGGCAGGACCTGAAAACACAAGTCCGTGTCAAATCCTGCATAATTGTAAAATTATGTCTACTTGGACAACAATTATTTTCCTTTCTATTTTTTTATTATGCTTTAAGTTCTGGGGTACATGTGCAGATTGTACAGGTTTGTTACATAGGTATACACGTGCCATGGTGGTGGTTTGCTGCATCTAACACTCTGTCATCTACATTAGGTATTTCTCCTAATTTTATCCATCCCCAATCCCCTCAACCCCTGCTATTCCTCCCATAGCTCTCAACGCCCCCCCGGCTATTCCTCCTGTAGCCCCCCACCCCACTTATTTTCCTTTAACGTCTATATTACCCTCATAGGTCTGAGGTAAGGTACTCATAAGGTACTGCGGCCTTTAAGACAGATCATTTAGACAAATCAGAAATGGAGACAAAGGCCATTCCTCACAGCTTTGATCAATACTTCTTCCAAGTTTGAAGTAGACTTATCTATTTTTAAACTACCTTGCTATCCAGGGTTGCATGTTATAATACCTATGTGATCTTTTATCTTGAATTGAATCTTAGCAAGCAGAACTTCAGAGTGTCCTGAAATAGCAATTATTATAAATAGCCAAGTTCTACAGTTAACCTATCATTTGCTGTATGTGCATTACATGTACATTTCATGTGCTGAAAGGGAGATTAGAGGTTTAAGATTAGAATTAGATGCATTACATGTCCATTTCATGTGCTGACAGGGAGATTAGAGGTTTAAGATTAGAATTAGATTTCCTCTAACATATTTGGAGAACTTCTGACTTGATTATCAGTTTTATATCAATTGGTCAGTAGCAGTTACAAAATTTTACATAGCAATAGGGTGGTGATAAGATATCCAGTGGGCTGGATTTGGGATGTGTGTGGGGGTGTGTGTGTGTGTGTCTATGTGTGTGTGTGTCTGTGTCTATGTGTGTGTGTGTTTATTAACCACATCTACAGAGAAAGCCATGAATTATATGCTTTCCTCAGATTACAAAAGTAAAATATAGTCATGATAAAGAGTCATCTCTCCAAATTTCCAACAACATGTCTTACTGTGTCTATTGCACTGCAGCTTTAAGATTCTTGACTGCTGGTTTGCTTTGCTGGTAACTTTTTTTAAAGGCAGAAGGGAGCAAAAGGAAAGCTTATGACCAGCCAAAAAGGATACACCAATTGGCGAAGTGAAAGGTAATGGAATCCCGAAGGAAAGTGGTCCTCTCACTATTCTCTTTTACATCCTGCCCATTCCTTGGCTTCCTGATTGCTTTCACTACAACCCCTGCCTCACCCCAACTGCCCAGGATACACACAGTCTCTTACTAATCCACTACGTGCACTACCACTGCAAGGATTGTTTTGCCTTCTGACTTTTGTCACATCACTTTCCTCTCCCAAAGACAAAGTCTATCTTCTCCTTAACAAGCACTTAGCACTTACCACGTGCCAGGCACTGTGCAAGTGCTTAACAAATATTAATCTGGTAAACCCTCACAAAAACCTTACAAGGTAGTTGATATTTTAACTTCATTTTGCAGATAGATAAACTGAGGCTCAGGTTTTCGTAAATTACCTCAGGTACCTAAGGTTATACAACTCATAAGTAGCAGAGCAGTATTCAAACTCAGGTGGTCTGGCTCCAGTTAGCATGGCCAAGTCCAAGTTTTAACCCAGCTCTCCAATATTATTGTGTACTGCACTCCCCAAAGAACCCCATGCTGTGGTTGTAGCCTTAACTTACACAGCCTGCACCAGTCCCACTCCATACACACAGGTGATAATCTCATGGCCTGCACAGCCCTCCACATCACTTTTAAGGTTCAGCTCGCACACTGCCATTGAGATATAGCCTTCCTATGTCCCCGAACAAGATCTATTCTTGGTCTATATTGGAGAGAAAATTTATCATGGTTTATACGTAATGACCTGTACATTTGTTTGTTCCCACCTCCCGACAGGCAACCACAAAAAGAAAGTGTTTCGTTCTTGTCATCTGCACAGGATCTAAGATAGGATCACACTCTTGATTTCAGTTCCATTAAATTTGTACGGACAACGTAGAAATGTTAGAAGAATGATTACATGATTAGATGGATTCATAGCTTGTAAATCAACCTTAAAGAACTGGTAGAAACTAACATAGTTGGAATACCATATGAGTAGGTATCTGAAACCAGCAACATTTGAATGTTAAGATGAGGGAAACACAACTCAAAAGACTGTAGAAAAAAAAAAACAAAAAACTTACCTCAATTCTTACTAATTGTATGACCTTAGACAATTTACAAAACCACTTTTGGCCTTTATTTCATCCTTAGTATAATATTACGCTTTACAACTGATACGTATAATGTGCCAGTTATGCAGAAAGTATGCAGTCTCTATTAACTATTATTGTTATTCCTACTATGGAAGGTTAGGTTTCTAAAAACTAAATAAACACCAAATGTGACATGAGTAAAAGTTGGTTAAGGCTCAAGCTACACTGACAGAGAGGAAGACCCAGGTCACAAGAAGAATGATCCAACTGGACTCTTCCTTGGCAGTTCCAGAGGACTTTGCAATGAGCTGTAACAGCCTGAGAAATCCTAGGTACAGAATTTACCTTTGCATCACTGCCTACTGTCACCACTGCTCTGCTCTCTAAGTAGGTTTTTCAATACGATACCCATCTATTTCACAAAAGATTAAAAAGTCAGTAAAAGTTCCAGAATCGAAACTGGTATGAGAATAAATAAGACAAGAAAGAGAAAACAGCTTAATGGCATAGAGGCTTAAGAGGTAAAGAAAGATTCCATAAATAAGCTGGTGACCTTCAAAGGAAAGTTAACATTATCTTAACAAAAAGGAAAAAAATGAAGATTCGCATTATGCAGAAAGAGGAAAAGATGGCAGAGTACAAATAAAAGACAAGGAAAAGCTATGGCCAATGCCAGGATGGTTAAAACACAAATAGGTCATCCTTTACGGCTGTAAAGAAAGCACAGATGATAGGGATTATGAAACAGAAGCATAGATAAAGAGAAGAAAGAGGCTAAGGGACATAGGAATGCTACTGCACTCAAGAAGTAAATATTCAGCAAATATACATTTAAAATATATTTCGAGAAAAAGCCAGTCTATACTGACTTCCTAGAGACTGGATTACACTCAGCGTATGCATGTTTGATCAGCAGGGTTTGGGGGGGTTGTTTTGCTTTTGTTTATGGGAAAGACGCGATTCACTCACAGGTAAGGCCTAGAAAAAAAAGCAGGAGGGAATGGGAGATGTGTCTAAGTGGGTCCATAAAAACCACATTTATTAACACACCTTTAAAGATTAATTACAATTACTATCACATAACTTGCAGGAACTGGACATATTTGAAGCTGGTATGACTGTCTGGCTCAAAGGCTCACTGAAAGAGAAAAGAACAAGTCTGAATTCAACCCTCTGTAATATTTTCCAGGTATCTTTCGATCCACAGGAGGCATACTGTGCATAGGGACGAAGGTACCTAGGCTTTTATAAAAGCCTGTCTTCTTTTGGCTAAAAGCACTTTGAAGGAATGGCGCCAATATCCACCATGCTTGATTGCTTTGCTCCACATCAACTGTGTAGCAGTGGGTTTGGGAAAACATGAGACAAACAGGCCTCCCGCTATTACAGAATTTACAGGCCACTAGGGGAGATGGGCTTTAACAAAACTAAGGACAGAAATAATTAACTACTTTTGTGGTAAATGTTATGAGAAAATAGAAAAATGCACTAAAATTGCATATAACTGAGGTTCTAAGCAAGTCTGGGATATAGGAATGATGAGAATATATAATCAGCAAAGGTAATAAAACTTACAGAATAATTCTATTTTCTGCCAGGAGTGACAACTTTGCCATGCTGTTGATGAAAAAATGGCAAGAAAATAAGCTCAACTGACATAAATGGAAGCGAACATGTCTGGCATAAAAAGGAAAATGTACCTTGAGGGCCACCTGCGGTACATGCTCAGGGCATTTGAGTTCTGTACAAAGGAGCCAGAGAAGGGACAGGGTCCGTGGGAAGAAGGTGGCAAGAGGTGCTGTCAGTTGCTTTCTTCCCAATCTGTATGCAGCCCTTCGAGGGTCTGCTTTTTTGTTTTGCTTTTTACATTTTTAGGATCTGAGTCCTATTAGTCCCTCTCAGATTCATTTAAGAGTCAATTTCATTACAGACCCCAGTCATGGGTTTTGTTTCGAGGTCACTGCTTGAGAAAGACTATTGTCCTTTTTAACACTCGGGCTTCAAGAACGAAAAGCATTGTGACATAGTTCTCCTTCTGACTTAAAGTTTATACTAAAGAGATAATGAAATAACTGATTTCCATAAAAATATCTTTTGTCATAATATTGTATTTCTGGAAGGATATTCTAAATCTCTCTGCATTTGATATTATTTTAAGACTTTATGTGAGTGGTAATAAATGTAATGTCACTCACTAATTCAAGCTCAAATGCTGAAGGGTTAACTTAAATAGCGTTAGGCCACTGGAAATGGAAGGTGACCAGTAAATGTCACATAGCCTTGCATCTTCTTTATGCACTTTGGCCTTGAAGAACAGTGACAATAAAAGAAAAACTACTAAGAATAGCCAAGACAGAGAAATGTGGCCAAAAGTTGTATTATGAATCCAAGGAGCTTTACCCTTTTTTAAGCTGATCCATTAGGAAATGTACATACCTGCATGCTGAAAACCAGTGCATACAAAAGGCATTTATTATCAAACACAGTAAAATAATAATCCTCATAAAAAGTCTTGAGGTTACAGATACATGGTAATAATTTTTCCTTTTTTTAAACCTAAAACTCCATGGATATAAGAAGGTTAAAAAGAAATAATGAGTCACCGAAATCAAAACGTGATCTAATAGGCACTAACCCATAACTAAAGCAACATCTTAGAACCAAGTCCTGCCAGTTAAACTCACCTTCCTCCTTCTAACATTGTTTCACAACACTATCTGTGTGCTGCTTAGGAATAAATACATGCATTATCATATCCCAGTTAAACTCACCTTCCTCCTTCTAACATTGTTTCACAACACTATCTGTGTGCTGCTTAGGAATAAATACATGCATTATCATATCCCCAAATAGACGGAAACCCAGAAATAACCTTCTTCAATAGATAATAACCCTATTTTAACAGATGTAAGCTCCAGGAACTTATTTACTGTCACATCCCAAGCCCTTAGTACAGGAATTACCATGCAGGATACAATTCTAGTTGATCTGAAACAAACTGAACTACCTTGTAAATAGCAGGTATTGCTAGTAGACAGATATATAGATATAGATATACATGATACAGATATACACGGAAAGGCTTGGAGGGAGAAACTGGTTTTCGTACCAGAAAGAAGAAAACAAAAACCAAGCTAGACTAAAAATGACACAAATATCAGTATTTTAGAAATAGTTGGGGTTGTTAACTCATAATCATGATTTGAAAATATTGCAATTGCAACCAGTAACAAAAAGTAAATCTACAACTAACAAGATAGAGAAAATTCCCTGGACTTGCAATCTAGGTTCTTTCCACCTGTCTGGCACTCTGACATGTTACTCTGCATTTGGCCAGTCATTTCAAGTTAGTGCCCGGCATCAGATGTGCTGATTCCACACGACAAGGTTGGAGACTAAAACAGCATCTCGTGAAGTCAAAGATAATTCATTCTGCCCCAACACACTCAGCCTTCAGACACATTGAGCTACCCCAAGAGTAGGAATTATAGCTACTGACATCATGTGCAACCTCATTTTACATCTGTAATTTCAAAGGCTTTAGTGAATCTTCACTTAGGCAGAAAATGTTAAAATTCTGAATACCCTCAAGAATCAAACAGCAGATTCTGAGAAAACTTTGACTTGAGTTACTTTTGTTCAGAAAAATCAACCTCTGAACTACATATTTATTCCAATTTCAAAATGACATAGTTAGCAAGTTCAAAAATCTGTTAAATGGTACTAAATAATGTACAAAATTAATGCCAATTCCCTCATTTCTTCTTTTTTTCTTTTTTCCCTTTCGTGAGATGGGGCCTCACTCTGTCACCCAGGCTGTAGTGCAGTGGTACAGTCTCGGCTCACTGTAAACCCCGCCTCCTTGGTTCAAGCAATTCTCCTGCCTCAGCCTCCTGAGTAGCTGGGACTACAGGTGTGTGCTACCATGCCCAGCTAATTTTTTGTATTTTTAGTAAAGACTAGGTCCAGCAAATTTTTTTGTATTTTTGCTAGAAATGGGGCTTCACCGTGTTAGCCAGAATAGTCTCCATCTCCTGACCTCATGATCCACCCGCTTTGGCCTCCCAAGTGCTAAGATTATAGGCGTGAGCCACTGTGCCCGGCCTGCAACTTCTATTCTAATTTAATTTTAAATATTTAATTTCTAAGTTACTTTTATTTCTGTAAGATTCATGATCATAAAATTTTAAGCTAGAAATATGCTATTTTATCTGACCTGACTCCTAGATTTTAGATTTGGTAGCTCATGATCTAGTTCTAAATCATATCGAATCTCATCTCCTTCCACTTCACATGACAACCACAAGAAGGGAATTCACCATTTTGGCTTTTGTTGGTTTTTGCTAAGAAAAGAGATCTACTGATTCACACTATAAATCATGCCAGAACTCAAACAGATGGACTCTCTGGCACATTCCTTACTCTGGAACTCAATGCCCAGGCCAGCTCCATACTAAAAAATATGCTCTAGTCCTCTACCATCTCCCCAAATCAGGCTGCATCTGCCTCTGAATGGGGATGCTTACTGCCCATTCCTCAACTCTACCCTTCCTTTCCCCTCTGACTGAAAAAAAAACTAGTCATCTGTACTTGTACAAGCCAACTTAGATAGAAAAATTAAAGTACTTCTAAGAAGGGAAAAATTAAAGCACTTCTAAGAAGGTCCCACGGTCACCTCCTAGAGGATTTGAAAACAGCCTGGAGACCCCAAAAAGGAACAGCAATGACAAGCCCAGCAGCAACCCAAATCGCTCAAGTGCCAGGCTGTAGGGCATCCCTCTCTCCCAGAGGCCAGCTACTAAAATAGGCCAATGTCCCTACAAATGCTTGCTCACCATACTGCCACTTTTATAAATAAACTTCTACTTTTTCCATCTCTCTCTATGATATTAAAAAAGACTTCCATTTTAGGGAAAGTGGCAGACAAGATAAAACACAATGGAAAATGGAATTTATGAGTTGCTTCCCGCACATCTGGGCTACAATTCTTGCACTTGTCACCCCTGTTGACAAGCTTAAAATAAAACCTTGATTTTTATTTTTAGGTCCCAAGATATTCTGCCAGGAATTCCCTGTAAATTCATTTTTTCCCTCTGGCAGGAAGAATTAACACAACCCAGAATGAATAATACATTTATTTATTTTGTTGCTTAGACACATTCGAATGGAAAATAACGTATATAGCTTGATTTTCAAAGAATTACTCTATCTTGTCAAAAGACAGAAGATGGTTAAGGCAGTGCAAGTTGGCTTCTGTTTAAGTTAGCTGCAGGGCAAGCTTTCTGTTTCCCAGGACCCACTCTGCAGAGATGCCACTGCCAAAAAATAATGTACAAAATTCATGCCAATTCCCTTATTTCTTTATTATTATTATTTTAAATGAAGTCCTTCTCTGTCACCAAGGCTGCAGTGCAGCGCTGCAATCTCAGCTCACTGCAACCTCCATCTCCTGGGTTCAAGTGATTCTCCTGCCTCAGCCTCCTGAGTAGCTGGGATTACAGGCACCTACCACCATGCCCAGCTAATTTTTATATTTTTAGTAGAGATAGGGTTTTGCCATGTTGGCCAGGATGGTCTCGAACTCCTGACCTCAGGTTACCAACCTGCCTAGGCCTCCCAAACTGCTGGGATTATAAGTGTGAGCCATTCCCTTATATCCATCTAAATACACTTAATGGCAGAGACCTTGTGTGCCTTGTGCAATACATGCACCTGACATTCATGAGTTCCTAGTATGCTCAAAGTCCTAGGCAGGGAAAGCAGACAACGACTAACAGATGAACACCTTATAGGTTCATACTTAGTGTGTAAGGCACTGTACTGCAAATATATAAATATGTTCTCATTTGAAGTCTACAGAAACAGAACAAAGAATAAACCTTGTTGGGCTGATTTAGTTGGATATTCTTACCTCCAACACACAAATGGGGAATTCAGGATTTTAAAAAATTAATTAACTTACCCACTATTAAGAAGAGATACTTCAAAGTCTATTCTACTCACAGTTTTGCTGTTTCTAATTTACTAAGCTGTTTGTTGGGAAAAAAATTACAAAGTAAGGTCCTGTTCTCAAAGTATTTATAATCCAAAAGGAGGAAACAGGAGGATAAAATAATCAACCACAACACAATGCAAAAAAAGTGATAATGTAAAAAGAAGTTTTACACAAAGTGTCAAGAAGAAAAAGGTTTTATAAAAGAGGAAACTTTATTCTGAAGTTCATCTAATGATTAACTTATCTAATCCAAGACTATCAATGAGCACTGACTATACGCTTAGTTCAATGTATCGTGCATAGTAGGTACTCAGTAAACAACTGGGGAATATTGGATGATTGAGTAGAGCTTCTTTGAGTGAACATAAAGTGAGAAAACCAATACTAAAGAAGAGAGTAACTAGCTGGGTGCAGTACTACACACCTGTAATTCCAGCTACTCAGGAAACTGAAAAAAGAGGATCCCTTGAGCCCAGGGACCAGCCAGCCTGGGTAACAAAGTGAAACCTTGTCTCAGAAAAAAAAAAAAAAAAGTTATTTAAAAAAAAAAACAACACAGAAGGGAGTAGCATATGTAAAGACATGGGGACATCGAAGAAGCCCAGATCCCATTCCATGAATTGAAACAGAGTGGGGAGGGAAGCAGGAAGAGAGGTGCCTGGAGGTATGAGCAGGGGCAACCTGGAGCACGGTATCTGCCTGTACTTAAGGGCTGGAACTTAATTCCACCCGGTTTGAGGAGACATTCTGTCACCAGAGACTTTCCAGTGTAGGTAAACAAGATCAGTGTCATCATGTGGCACAAATTCAAAGGTCACCAGCCACTTTACATGCTAAATGAATAGTGTCCCCCTGGAACTACACAACTCCTAAATCCTAAAAACTTGGATTGGATAAAATAATCTTTGGACGAACCTCAGAATAAAGCTACCTCTTTCATAAAACGTTTTCCTTCTTGACACTTTGTACCAAATTTCTTTTGCATTGTGTTGTAGTTGCTTATTTCACCTGTGATAAGGTAAATGAATGATACTGGTAAGTGAATGAAATGACTGAACCTGGGGAAGTAGCATAAGGAAAAGGGCCTGAAATAAGCCATGAGATTCCAAACTCTCAACTACATAACATGGCAAACAAAAGAAAATTCCCTAGAGGATGTTCATTGTCAAAACTACGATGCTGGTTACAGAATCAAGCAGAAACAAGGGCACTGCCTCCAGCTTGCTACAGACAGGGGAGATACTCGGTTAAGAATTGCGTAACAAAGGGGGCATTCATGAGGTGTCTTCACTAATAAAAGTAATATATACTAAACTGGCTCTACTTTGCACAGAGTAATTGTTTGCAAGTAAACTCATGCCAGGGTCATGAATCACAGCTAATGAATAAACTACAGCTTTTTCCAATGATTCGTTATGAGAAAAATGTTTGGCTTTAACTTAAGTATTAAAAGCAATCTAAATGTAGACCATACCCTAGTCACATAACTGTTAGGAAACATCCTTTCCTGAATATATTGCATGTCATTGTAATAGAAAAACAGGCTGTGCTGGTGGAAACGGCTTTTATGCAAATGAGAATTAATGAGCCTCATTGTCTCTGTGTAGATAGCCATGCTTACATTTTGTTTCCCTTTGGACACATAAAATTTTAAAGAAAATTAAAAAATTAGGGTATGCCTAAATAAAAGGGAAGAGGTTATTTCAGATTAACAAAATGTACCTTAGGGGTCTCATGAGATTTCAGACAAGCCAAACTATTCTGGGGGCACCAAAGCCTATACACTTGGAAATAAAAGGTATACAGAAGTACCTAATTTAAATGGAGAATTCTGATGGTTGAGCATTAGATCATAAAAGCTACTCAGACTTCAAGTAAATTCCTTCTAATTTACTTGAAGGATCCACAGCTTCCCATCAGCCCCTGAACACTAGATATGTGTGGCCAGATGCTGTAAAAATCTCCAGACAGAAGTGTGAGCAACACATTAAGAGAATAGACAATTCAACTAAAGAGTGAATACCTTTTGCTGGACAAACATCCTATTACAGAACATAATTACATAACTCAACCCTTCTGCCACAAGTATGCTCAAGGAAGGAGAGTGGGGGGAGGTCCCGTGACATAGGCCACACCCTGAAAAGCACTTCAGGGTGTCAAAAGCAGCCATGAGACAGGTTTGACTTTTGTGTTTTCAAGTGTAGTTCATATGCTTCTAATTTTTCATCTTCTGTTATTGGTTTATGTTTCCAAAAGCCACATTTCAGACACGCAAAATAGAATGCCAACGGTAGGCATATAAAACAGAAACTCTGGAAACTACCCCTGAATCATCTCCCCTTCGTTCCTCTCCCTGGGTGTTAGCCTCTTTTTCAGTCCTGCTGTCAGAATATCCTTTTTTTTTTTTTGAGATGGAGTTTCACTCTTGTCCCCCAGGCTGGAGTGCAATGACACGATCTTGGCTCACTGCAACCTCTGCCTCCCAGGTTCAAGCGATTCTCGTGCCTCAGCCTCCGGAGTAGCTGGGCAGGTGCCCGCCACCATGTGCAGCTATTTTTTTTGATGCGTTTTTAGGAGAGACGGTTTCACCATATTGGCCAGGCTTGTCTCAAACTCCAGACCTCTGGTGATTCACCCGCCTCAGCCTCCCAAAGTGCTGGAATTACAGGCATGAGCCACTGCAGCCAGCCCAGAATGTTCTTAAATAACAATACTAATTCTGCTCCTGTCCTAACCCCTGCTCAAAAACCCTCTGTGGTTCCCAAGTGCCTATGAAATTCAGTATACATTCCCAGCCCTCCACAGAACAGCCCCAACTGATGTTTCCCATCTGACAACCGCCACTTCTCAACAAACACCAACAATGGTTTTTCAACGTATTTTTGTTGCTGCATCACCATTTTTTCCAGTAAAATCCTACCTATAGTCCAAAGCAGATAAAAATAATTCCCTGTTATGCTATTTCATTTATTCAAATTTATATCATTTTATTTTCATAAAGACAAATACAATCCTTTTTACTTGTACCATGTATGTACCCCATGGAACCAAATATGCAGTATTCCTCTAGACCTTTACAATAAAGTAAACATGGTATCTTCTATGAGTTAAAGTTTGAATCAATCAAAATGGATGAGATATATAGAGTCATCCTTAACAGAGACAGAATGCTTTCTAAAACACAATACAGTCATAACCCTAGGATGCTGTCATCCCAAGTTATGTTTCAAAGAACACTAGATTCCACAAAACATTAATAAGTGTTCCAAAGAAACAGATTCATGGACAAATTATATTGGACCACATTGCATGCTGCATCCTCCTACTGGGAGGGTATTCATTTTCCACTATAGGCTCTGAAGAAATTAGTTAAAGTTATATGACTTGCTATTTTTCAAACATACTGTCTTCAAATCATCTTCCACACATTTTTTGGAAGAATTCCCACTGATATAAGTTTCCTCAAAAGCACTTTGGAAAATACTGCTATTCACTAACTTATTCACCAACTTTATTCTAACCGGTCCCATTGTAAGTCACAGACATTTCTCAAGCACAGACTTAAATAAAGGAAACAAGAGAATACACTGCATCTTTGGACTCTAGGCTTCTCTAAAACTAGTCATTTGTATCTTCAATATTTGTTTCCAGAAGACAGTGAAAACATGTGGGTGGCCCAAGTCCTTACCAATATCTGGGTATACGGGTATATGTGTTAGGACACAATCGAAGCTGCTGAATCAAAAAGTACCCCCAATATACAGGGGCTTAAAGGAAACCACAGTTTATTTCTCTCTCAAGGAATATTCCATGGCGGTAAGGTGGCGCTGCTATCTTCAACATGTGGCTTCCCTCTTGAATCCAAGATGGTAGCTCCTGTTTCCACCATCACATGCATGTCTGAATAGAGAAAAGGAAACAGTAAAGGAACTCATACCTTTCTTCTAAAGTATGGCTGGGAAGTGCCCCACATGGCTTTCACCCACATCTCATTGACCAGAACTTGGTTAGCTGCTACACTGAGCTGCAAAGGAGGCTGACATAAATTCCCTAGCTTGGACCCTGATGGAAAACCACACTTCTCTGCCACCACATATCTCTGGAAAATATATAACCAAATGAAACAGAAGGGAGTCCTCCCCACCACTGGAGTCCATGCCAGGAACAGAAGTCTTCTAGTGTGCTTTCAGAAGGACTGCTCTACCCAAATTCACTGGCAGATTGGAAGACACACGGTCTTCCATATTTCCATGTCTGAAGCAGGACAATAACGCCACAAATACTGATCCAGTCCTTTGCCACCAGAAACAACATTCCACACATTTCCAGTTCCCAGCTGTCAAGTCTCCAGTGAAGAACCCATATTTGAATGGTGGGTGGGGTGACAGTCATAGTAATTTTAGGGTAGGACATTGAGTTTACATGTAATTGGCTCATGTCCTCAGCATAAAATACATATGTACCCTTGTTGTTGCCATCCAAGTTAGGAATGTTCAGAAATATCAAAAACAGACTCTGCCTTTCTGGCATAAGTTCTATACAAAGAAAAATTAGATCTATAACACCAAAGAAATGATGTTTCTCAGTGAGACAAGTGAAAAACAAGAGATAAGCATTTTAACATGAAACTAACCTTGAGGCAATTTGGCGGTATTTGGAACTACCTATAAAAATTCACTGTTTTTTATTTTTTTCAGAAGTCTACAGCACAAATGGAACTTGATGCTGTTCCAACAGCAAACTTTTCTTTTTAGGCTCTTTGGGCAAAGGAAATTGCAGCTTTCTGGTTAATTCTTCTGCCCTCACCCAAGACAGGTTAAATAAAATATGTAAGCCATTCTGCCAGTACCTAGCACATGGCAGTTTTCAAAATGCAGTGGTGTTAAGCCTTCCATGTATGATTATGTGGCACACTAACACAGAAATAACAACAGAAACCAGAAGAAGGCAATTACTGGGCTTCATGTATAGGTCAAATTTAAATCTTCTCTATTACGTAATAGCTCTGTAAGTGTTGATATTCCAAATATCTCCAAATATATTGTAAGTGAAAAGTCGAGATTCAAAATGTGTAAATAGCATATTGCTATTTATTAAGGAGAGATGGGAAAGAAAGGTGGATATGGGCCGGGCGCGGTGGCTCACGCCTATAATCCCAGCACTTTGGGAGGCCGAGGCAGGTGGATCACGAGGTCAAGAGATCGAGACCATCCTGGTCCACATGGTGAAACCCCGTCTCTACTAAAAATACAAAAAATTAGCTGGGCATGATGGTGCGTGCCTGTAATCCCAGTTACTCAGGAGGCTGAGGCAGGAGAATTGCCTGAACCCAGCAGGTGGAGATTGCAGTGAGCCGAGATCGCGCCATTGCACTCCAGCCTGGGTAACAAGAGGGAAACTCCATCTCAAAGAAAAAAAAAAGAAAAGTGGATATTCTTAAACGCTTGTAAATGCATCGCATGCTTTTTGAGCAATGCTCAAGAAAATGGGTAAGGGTAGTGGAGCCCTGGGTAGACGGGGAAAATGTAGTGACCGAGATGCTTTTGCTATATATCCTTTCATGCCTTTATCACTGTAGACCATATCTATGCGTTGCCAATTTGTATAAATTAAAATTAATAATTATAAGCATTTTTTTCATTGCCTCCTGTGCAACCATCACCTTCTCACTACTCATTTTATTTTCCTAGGGCTTCCATAACAAAGTACCATAAATTGGGTGTTTTAAAACAAAAAAAATGTGTTCCCTCACTGTTCTGGAGGCTAGAAGCCTGAAATCAGTATGTAGGCAGGGCCATGCTCTCAGCCAAGCCTCTAGAGAATGATTTTTCCCTTCCTTGTCCAGCTTCTCCACCCCCAGGACTTTTTCTTGATTTGTGGCAGTGTATCTGCAATCTCTACTTCTGTCTTCATGCAGCATTTTCTCTGCATAGCTCTGTCCAAATTTCCTTCTTCTTATAAGGACACCAATCTGATATTGGAGAAGGGCTCACCCTCATGACTTTATCTTAATTTGTGTCTGAACAAGGTCAAATTCACAGGTACCTGGTGGTAGGACTTTAACATATGTTTTTGTGAGAGGCAATTCAACCTATAGCACTGCATAACCCCCATCATCACATCTAACATTTTATAGAGCTTGTTTCTCTGCTGCTTCTTTTTGTTCTAAGCTCAACACAGCAGAATAGCTGGGTGACCCCAATGATAACTTATGTTCCTTTAACGATTAACGGTAGGAATTGTAAAAAAAAAAAAAAATCAAAATGCATTTTTTGGAGGAAGAAATTTTGAAAAAATTCTATAGAACAGAAGAAGGTGGCTATTTTCATAGGAAATCAAAGTCATTATATATCACCAAATAGGAATTTCAGGCACTGAGCCAGGATGTTCTATGAATTCAGGGACAGTGTACACATTCTGATTTACTAGCTATCAATTTTTACCTGGTTGAAGTTGACCTACATAGACATGTGTGCTATTACATTTTATAGCTAAATTAAAGCAAATAAGAAATTAACTTGAAGATTTGTTAGAGACAAAAACACCATTCTTCCACCGTGATTTTACCTCTCCTTTTGAGTCATAGTCACCTATTCCTAGTTATTACAGTGAATAAACAATCTAGCTGAGGACATAAGAAAGAATGAACAAAGGGTCTGTCAGAGACCGTCAGCATTCTAAGTAAATGACTCCAGCAAGGAGAGATTGGAATAAACATAATCAACCACTCACAAAGCCTATTTGATTCCCTACCTCAGTCTCCTGTATGATACTATGTAGGAAAGGAAAAAGGAGACACACCAACCTCACTCCGTTCACTTCACGCATTCATGTCTTCTCATTATCGAGATGGTAAAAGACCTGTTTGCCAGGTCACAGCTTTCAGTTCACAAGCAGCAAGTAGTAAACTTTTGGTATCAAAATATTTATCCTATAGAGCAAGTTCTCAAATTTTAAAGAAATGTACATTACAAGGTGCCGCTGTGCCATTCGAATTCTTGTTCAATTTAATTACACATCAAGTGATTCCTATGAGACCAAGTCTTGGTCTTAGTAGGGGATCAAGAATGTCGAGAAGGAGGAGTGACATCAGTTGCTTTTGAGGACCATGTGTGACAGCCACGGAGTTGCACCATTCAGATTTCCCTTCAAGAGGGGAGTGGTCAACAGAATAGGCGTGAGTTGCTACACCTCCAGGCTCTCTGCACTCATGCCAAAGCCGTGCCTCTTCCCAGGTACTCCCAGCCGATGACTGATCACTGTGAGGTCACTAGATGCAGCCTTCCTGCCCAACTCAAGGCTCTCCTAATGCGCAGCTCCTGCTCAGGGACTCAGCGGCCTGGCTGAGATCTTTCAGAATCGCACTGAAGTCCGAAGCTCTTTCTGCTCAATGTTCTTCTTTACTTCTCTCCCTCCATAGGTCTCAGACTATTGTCCAATCCAGCAGCTCTCCTCATCTTTTCCTTAAACTTCCCCCTTAATCTTTGTTGTTGTTGTTGTTGTTGTTGTTTGTGTTTTTTTGGTTTTTTTGAGACAGAGTTTCGCTCGTTACCCAGGCTGGAGTGCAATGGCACGATCTCGGCTCACCGCAACCTCCGCCTCCTGGGTTCAGGCAATTCTCCTGCCTCAGCCTCCCAAGTAGCTGGGATTACAGGCACGCGCCACCGTGTCCAGCTAATTTTTTGTATTTTTAGTAGAGACGGGGTTTCACCATGTTGACCAGGATGGTCTCGATCTGTTGACCTCGTGATCCACCGGCCTCGGCCCTCCAAAGTGCTGGGATTACAGGCTTGAGCCACCGCGTCTGGCCCCGCCTTAATCTTTTATCAGTATTTCCCTCTCCTCACCCAAATGTCTTGCAGATCTGACCAGCAGAACGCAGTTAAAATTCTACTTGAACTAGTTTAATAGAGAATCAGTCAGTAACTAATCCAGTTCTGGTTTACCTCTTGCCTACTTACGACCTCAAGGGCAAGTAATAGGTAGTTTCCTTTTAAGCAGTCATTTGTCCTAAAACAATGAAGCGTGGTGTCATTTTTCAACTCCTGACCCTTAGCTGTCTCCTCTCTGTACCTAGTCGAATACATCCATATCCAAGAGGAGCTCAGAAATGTCCCTGAGGTATGAAGAAGCTGCTGAGAATCTTCCCTCCAAGGGGCCTGTTCCTCTGCCACTGTCACTTTGATTAACTGTCTTCCTACTGATGGGAGCCCTTCAAGCCTTGTGGGAGTTTTTAAAGTTCATTCATGGTTCTCTGTTTGCAGCGTCTTCCTGCCTTTCACTCTAGCCCTCCTCTTGCAAAGGCCTTAAACACATTCCTGCCTGAAAATAACGGAACAGGTTGGGTCACTGGCAGCTCTAATTTCACGGTCCTCGGCGCACACACCACACCAGTCCACATGGCCTTAGGGACGATGCATCGAAATCCAGGCCTGGGCTATAGAAGACAAGTTTATGAACCAAGGAAATAACAGGTACAAAGCAAAATAGGAAACTTAGACTCACACAACAAAAGTCCATTTTAAAAGGTCACAGGTCCTGGCATGCGTCTACCTCAGGAAGATTTATCCTTACAGGTCTGGAATTATTTCATGCCAGGGAAAGGAGACTACATCCATCCACACTAGGAAATTTCAGGGCTTTAAAACCGCATCCAAATTTTTAAATGGTGATAATTAACTAAATGTACTTGTGAACTTACAGCATGGGGTTCTCTATCTGTTTAAGTCTCAATAACTACAAGTCCTTTAGATTTCTTTCACATCCCATTATCAAGCTGTACTATCTTTAATCATTTTGTTGCTTTTCACTGATATTCCTCCACTTAAAAAGAAAGAAATACAACGAAAACAAAAACCTCAACAACCACAGAACACAAACAAAGGACAATTATTTGGAAAATAGGCCTACCCCTGTTCTGCTAAGGCATTACAACAAGTTTTCATGGAGTGAGAATATACTTCAGGCACAGAATCACAGAGAAAGCAATGGAGAGCCAAGACTGGGTTACCACACCGTCTAGAGGGCATCCTGGAACAGGAAATCAATGTCAGGTGGCTAGTCCAACTTTTAGCTCTTTTCTTCTTGTAACCTGGATGCCACTTTTTTCTTTTCTTTTTTCTTTTTGAGTTGGAGTCTCACTCTGTCACCCAGGCTGGAGTGCAGTGGCACGATCTCGGCTCACTGCAACCTCTGCCTCCCAGGTTCAAGTGATTCTCCTGCCTCAGCCTCCCAAGTAGCCAGGACTACAGGCATGCACCCCTACAGCCGGCTAATTTTTGTATTTTTAGTAGAGACGGGGTTTTGCCATGTTGACCAGCTGGTCTCAAACGCCTGACCTCAGGTGATCCACCCGCCTTGGCATCCCAAAGTGCTGGGATTACAGGTGTGAGCCATGGCACCCGGCCCATTTTTCTTATATTTAAAATAATTTGTTGACTAAGCTAATGGTCAATCTTAGTGTCAAAAATAGTGACACAAATACTCAGATCTGATGCAGATTTTAGGATCCCTTTGCATGATTTCTTGCCAACCATGTCTAACCTGAATTCAATTGAGATTTCAGTTTAAGTAAATCCAGGGCAGAGAGGAACATACTAGATGACACCACTCGAAAGCAATCAAATATATTCCAGATATATTCTACGGGACAAATGGCATGGCCTTTTCAGGAAGTCAGTGTCACGACGAAAGGAACATATCTTGATTAAAGGAGACTTGGGTGACACAAACACCAGACGCAAGGAATAACCCTGAATTAGATCCTGGCTTGGAGAATCCAGTTATACATAATATTTTGGAGGCAATTCAGAAAATTTAAATAAATCGATATCAAATTTCATTAAGGAATAACTACTCCTTTACTAACAATTTTAATTTGGTTATATAGCAATATTATTTTTGAGATACTCAATACGGAAATTAGAAGTAGAATGTAAGGATACCTGCATTGTTCACTAAAATATCTCGATATAACATGTGATTTATTCATCTACCATAGAGTTATTCATCTACTCCAGATGGCAAACTTTTTAGGGTAAGAGTAAATATTTTTGGCTTCGTGGGCCATATGGATTCTGTTGCAATTACTCAACTTTAACGTTGTGGCGTGAAAGCAACCATAGATAATACACAAATGAACGTGCATGGCTGTGTTTCAGAAATGCTTTATTTGTAAACACAGAGGGACTCACAGGCCGTAGTTTGCCGACCCCTGATAGGTCCTTTTGTTCAGAATAGATTCTGGGCTTATGACAAATATAGTCCTTGGCCCCAGTTTACAGCATGGCATTACCTTAGCCTTTTAGTTCTTTTCTTTTGCATTTAGAAAAGCAGGAACATATGGTTTCTTATTATCTGCCAAGTGTTTTCTTGCACAGCTAGGCTTTTCTCTATCATGTGACTTGGAGATTTTATTTTATTTTATTTTTCCCTTGGGTTTTCTTTTCTTTTTTTTTTTTTTGAGATTTTATTAAAAAAAAAAAGCAACATGTCCATAAAATGAAATAATCACACCAGAAGGAAGCTGAACCCTTCAAAGGCTCATTCATGCAATGAACCAAATCACCAGTGATCTCCGGTCCTGGAGCTGATTAGTACTTGAACAGCTTTTGAAGGTAAGTGGAAAAGTCACTGGTCCCTTCCCTCATTTTACCACTGGAACCCCACTCATTCTTTCAAGTCCTCTGGACACTGGCAATTCAGCAAATCAGCATTTTCCTGATCAATATGCTGCACATGCTTGTGAGCTGGGAGAATAAACACAGGTGCCACTGGGAAAATGGCATCAATTAATCAGCATATGGCATAGGTGAGGTCACTATCTCTTACCAAGCTGGTGCAGATTCAATTAAAATGTGTATTTGTCTGTCTGGATGCTCATAAATGAGCAATCCTTTAAGAATAATTCCAACAAACCCAGATTGCTCTTCAAGATGACATTAGAAATATAGAAATCAGTATTAAATATTTAGAGGATTAATTAAGTTGCCCCTTTGGTTCAGACTGCCTATTAAAAGCTTACCTATAATAGAAAACTTTCATCTATTCGGTTTTGTGTTCTGCCATTAAAACTGCATGTAATACACTTTTATAGAATATGGCATATCATGAAACCCAAATAGACTTACTCCTTAAAAGAGTTTCATACAGATGATAAGTAAAAACTGAGAGATAATTCATGTTATAGATTCTCTATTAATAAAAACAAAGCTAAATCATGATTCAAATTTTTTTTTAAAACCCACTGTTAGAGAGCCTATAAATTCTTTGTAAATGAGGGTGGGGGTGGAGGGGTGAAACTCCTGCCAAGTTTCAAGGTCATAAAAGTACTTGAAATAGAACATAAAGCTATATATAGAACCACATTTTTCATGGTAATATACTTTATGGTTCAAATGAGGCAGTAAAGTCGGGTGCTCATGAAAAAGTATTATATTAGAGTCTTCTAATTATTTATGAATTAGTTGGGATTCTTAATTTAAATTGACCAGAAATGATATAAGGAAAAATTCCTATTTTTAAGTCTTGTTAGAAAGTTGTTTATAGAAACATTACTTTTATCTGCTTTTAAGAATCCTATCCACCTAGGGACATAATATGTATATTGTTAAATATACTACTGTATTTCTACAATAATTTGCACCATGAAATGTATGCTAATTTGCCAAGAGAAGGGGAAATTTGTCTCTATCCTAACCCAGCAGAAAGGATTTTCTGATGGAAAATATTAAGAATATCTGTAATCTACTTACTATAATAAGCATTTAATACACTGTGTAAGTTCTGGGGGTTAGCAATTAACATTATAATTATAAAATAGTTTTGTGCTTCTGTAAAATAGGCTTCCATTGGACAATACTCCCCTTAGAGTTGAAACAACTGTTTTAGTGAGAAAATCATATAAACACATGTTAAGTTGCCAAACTTCTGTTTAACTAAATTGGGAATACCCCTTTCTTCATTTACTTGAATAAATAGCTTGCCAAAGAGCAAAAACAAATGCATTTAGAATCTTTTTTCCCTCAAACATTTAGAACACGTTAACAGAGAGAATAACTAAAATGTACATTTCAGTGTTGAGAAGTTTAAAACGAAACAAGAATAGTTAATACTCAACAAGTACTCTGTCACTGAGAAACAGTTATACCAGACATACACTTTCTACACAAGAGAAGTAAGCCTGACAAGATTAGTAAAGGTTTATTTCTCCAGAAACGTAGCAGGTATTTTGTTGATGATAACCATTAGGGTACAGAGCACGGGACATAAGCCACCTCTGGGAAGCCCAGTGTTGCTCCCGAAAGCATCCTCCATCTCCCCACTCCAGCCAGGCCAATGATGAATAAATGGATCTTACGGACACCTCAGTGGAGAAAAGCTTGGTTTGGGTTGCTTTAAAGATATAGCCTGACCCACCAATGATGTCCGGCCATTTTTCCATGTTTGCTCTTTATGAAAAAATTCAGACAGAAACAAAACAAAACTCAATTCTGCATACATATTGCCCCACCGAGGTGTTCAAAGCTCTTCACAGGCCCTCCCCTAGCTCTGCCACATTATGTCACTGATGACGCAGCCAGGTAGCTTCCATAATTTGCTGCTGGGATTGTTCTTGCCATTAGCCTTGACTCCCTAACTGGAGGCCTCGTCCTCTAACGCTGCTTCTTTAAATCCTATTATCCTTCAGAACTCAACTAAAGTCCAGTGCATGAACTTTACTAACTACTCCAGCTCATGGGGATCCTCTCCATTCACTCTCACTGGCCTTTCACACACAGCTGTTGGAGTATTCAGCCGTGAATACTGGCTATGTGTCTATTTCATCTCTGAGCTATGATCTGTCACAGAGCAGGAATCACCTTATTTATTTTTGTGTCTGATCCAATGCCTAGAACACTGCCTGACATGTAGCAGAATCTCATTTAAAATGCATGGGACAGGTTACCAAAGGCATGTGAGGGAGGCTGAACAGAAGGAAGGATTAGGGAGACTCTGGGTTGCTGGCAATGTTTAGTATCTTCTCCTGAATCATGATTATGTGTGTGTTTGCATAGTAAAAATGTAGTGAGCTATGAAAAAAAATTGTGGAAGAAATAAAAGAATGAACTAGTGACAGAAATTACCCAAATTGTTAAACACTGGAAACATGGCCACGTGCTCACTGTTGTTTCAAGTAGCACAATGCCAGCTTCACCATTTAGTAAGCATGAAATATTCAAGTGACAATGACAATATAAGCACAGACGCACACACAGACACACACACCACAGAATGTCTTTCCCGTTCGGCTCATCACTCCACTGTGCCTCTTCTGCACCTGCCACCAGCCCAGACCATCTAAGAAGACTCCGCCCCTGACTTTGTAAGATCGTTCAACAAGCCACTCCACGGTCAGGATGCCAAACTTCTGGGAAAATCTTTTTTGCCATTGTAGGAATCCACCTTGCCTGAGTGAGCTGAAATCCCCAATTCTCTGCAATCCTCAATATGATTTAATAAAGTTTCTCTTCAGTTCCTTGTCCTCTGGCACTTGGTTCAATTCAGTTCAACAAATACTTGTTGAGCTTATTATTTGTTAAGTGGTAGGAAATGGGTTAAAATGACAAACAGGATGTGTCTCCAGGTTTTGTGTGTATGTGGCAAAATACACGTAACATAAAATTTGCCATTTTAAGTGTAAAATGTAGTGGCATTAAGTACATCCACAATGTTGTACAACCATCACTACTATCCATTTCCAGAACTTTTTCATCTTCCCAAGAAGAAACTCTGTACCAGTTAAAGACAAATTCCTTGTTCCCCTCTTCCTCCAGCCCCTGATAATCACCATTCTCCTTTCTGTATCCATGAATTTACCTACTCTAGGGACCCCTTATATATGAAACCATTTGATATCTGTCCTTCAGTGTCTGGTTTATTTCATTTATTGTTTTCAAGGTGCATCCATTTTGAAGTACTTACCAGAATTTTATTTCTTTTGAGGCTGAAAAATATTCCACTATACGTATATATCACATTTTCTTTAGCCATTCACTGCTTCCTATTTTGGAGGAATTTACTGTCTAGCAAAGGAAAGCGTGCTAGCTCTTGCCCACTAGTTTGCAGACCTTTGTCCAGCAGCTGTCCTCTCAAACCTAGAACCTTCCATCAACATTCTTTGTGTTTGGTTTTTGCAGGGAACACATGTGACTCTTCCACCTTTTCATCCCACCATCTATCATGGTGCCGGCACATAATAAGCACCCAATTAAAAGTCACTTACTGGTGCATGAAAGACGTTCCCTGGGGTCTTCGGAGAAGACTCTGAAGTTCCTTTCACTTAGTCGCAGTCTCTACTTTCAACCTGCCACTCATTTTCCCTGCGTAAGACTAATGGATCTGACCCTGGTGGACAAGAATCTTTACCAAACTCCTCCCCTCAGTCCAGAGAAAAGAATATCTATGAGAAATTGTAAGTACAAATGGAGCTGGATTGGGAGTCGAGAGATGTGAATTTCAGTCCCAGTTTTATGACATAACTATGCCAAGTCACAAGCTCCGCAGGTTTCAGCAATCTGTGACTGCAGCCTAAAATAAAGGTGTTAACTGTTCCTCCATTATAAAATTGCATAATGCCAATTTGCATAGAGCAGACAAAGCAATATTTTGGTGACATGTCTCAGTCTCAGACACATCTGGAAAATGGCCAAAAAGATTCCTAAAAATTCTCATAATGATGAAAACTGTGTACCTACAGCTTCTTTAGAAATTCTACTGTGTGCTTTCTTTTCTATTTTGACTACTTGGAAAACTATCATAGACTTTTGTTTCAGTGGGCAAGAGAGGTATAATTTCCAGTTGTAACTAGACTATTTAGCCATCATCATTGAAGAGTACAAGAAAATGAAGGAAAATAATATTCATTTCGCCTAAAAACTTGAAGAATGAAATGAAGACATTACCTCTCTTTAGGCAAAAAGAGAGCGGGAAATTGATAACAAGTACAATTTGAACGAAAATTGGGCTCTTTCACTGAGGAAGAATTTATTTTGCAGTCAGCTTTGGCTAGTACATTTCAGCACTACATAACTTTTTTGCAGTTCTAGAAACTTCTCTGAATGCATGAGCAGGAAATTAGCTCATTCAACATTTTTCTAGCTCATCCAATGCTATTTCCGCTATTTGTAGGTAACAGATATGAACTGGTAAAATCTGAGATGGGGAACCAAAACTCAAAAAAGCTAATACATAGGTGGCCTCCTAATGATATACAACTAACACTGTTCTTCATTAAGGTCCCCCTTAACACAAGGCGCTCCAAGTGACAATCTGAGAGTACCCTTGGTCTCCTCAGTGAGTGATGACAATGAGATAATCATTGCCAACAAAAATAATGCAACTTAAAAGAACAGAAACCCTCTCAGACTACATTGGGAATGACTCTTTCCTTATAGAATAATAAACTAATATTAATGATTTACATGCAAAGGACAAAGAAACCTAAAAGAATCTGATATAAGGAGTGATGCTAAAATAGAATTATCAATGAGAAAAGTCCTAAGGAATGAACTGGATGGCAAAAGCTGTTGCAGTACAAAAAGTTTCAAGTACTTTCTCATGGCTAATTTTGCACTGTTCATTGAATTAATTATATGAAGGTCATTTAATAAATAACACCAAAAGACTTACTACAAATAGGCGAACACCCAACTTTCAAACCAAGATTACTAAAAAGGAATAAAAAGTGACCAAGGATAAGTGATCAAAAATCTAATAGAGTAAGCCCAGAGGGAAGGAATCCTAGTTGGTACTGGCTCCCTCACCACCTCCCTCCAGCCATGCCATATTGTGTCCATTCCTAAAATGCATCACTTTTATACCCCTGAACACTGTCCACCATGCAGACAGTAAGTGGCTCTAAAGCTGTGTGATCACAGATACATATGAATCCACTTACTCACTCCGGGATCTTGGGCAAGTTACTAACCTCTCTCAGTTTCATCACCTTGACAATGGAAATAATAATAGTTGCATAGTCATCCCTCCCTATTCATGAGGCATTCGTTACAGGGGATGTTCAAGTCCTTGATATGAAATGGTATAGTATTTGCATATACATTACACATATTCTCTTGTATACTTTAAATCATATCTAGATGGCTTATAATATCTAATATAATGTAAATCCTATATAAATAGTTATTATATTGTATTTTTTAATTTGTAATATTTTTAGGCTGGGCAAGGTGGCTCATGCCTATAATCCAAACACTTTGGGAGGCCGAGACAGGAAGATTGCTTGAGGCCAGGAGTTTGAGGTCTGCCCTATCAATATAGTGAGACTGCTTCTCTACAAACAAGCAAATGAATTAATTAAATTAAAATTGTATATTTATTGCTATTGTTTTTCTCTTCCTCATATTGTCTATCCAAGGTTGGCTGAATCCACAGATGTGGAACCCCTGGATATGAAGAGCCAACTCTACCTCTTTTGTAAAGTTTGGCAAACTTAGTAAAATTATATGTTGCAAAATGCTTAGAGAATGCCTAGCCCATGGTAAGCCCACAATAAATAATAACTATTAGACTATAAAATCTCATGATGAGATTATGTATAAGAAAATTGGGACCAGATGACCTAGCTAGTAATAGACACCTAATTCACGCCACAGACCAGCCCTTAATTAAATCAGAGTGCCTTAAAATGTGGCCAATGTTCTCATCAGCATTACAGATCCCTTCTGATTCTTTATAAAAACACAGATTCTTGGTCAATGCCTACAGATTGCAACTCAATTAGTTTTAGGGCATGAGTGTTTATTTACTTTCTTAAATAAACACTCCAGCGCATTCTGATATATATTTTAATTTGAGAACCAGTAAAAAAGTTGTTCTCATGTTTTGGTATCTGCATCACTTGAGAACTTGTTAGAAATGCAAATTCTTGGGTTCACCTGAACTAGTGAATCAGAAGCTTTAGGATAAACCAGCCATCTGGGTTTTACGACCCTCCAGTTGGGTTTTACAACTGCTCTAAACTGTCCCTTCCCATTCAGATACAGCCAGAGACTCAGGCACCAGAACCAGCAATCCAGGGTCACCTTTGACTCCACCCCCATCTGTCTTCCTCACATGTGGCAGCCAATCAACCACCAAGTAGTGTCTATTTTATTTTGTCCTCTTTCCATCCCAACCTTTATTTCTCTATTCCATGTGTTTGTCCACTGCTTTTTGACTTCACACAAAGGACTCCTACCAGATTTCTCTGTTTCCAGTCATGTCACTCTCAAATCCAGTGCTACACCTAAATTGCAGATCTGATACTGTCACTCTCCTGCTTAGTACCCTTGCTTTGATAACTAAAGATCCTTAACATGGCTTATAAGTCCTTTCAGACTCTGCCTCTGCCTAGCATGCTGGTTTCCCTAATAACCACCCCCTGCCTCCAATTTTCTGCTCTAACAGCATGAAGCCTCTTAGAATCTTCCTCCACAAATTCTGCTGTTTTCTACCTGTAAACTTTAGCTCCTACTGCTCCCTCCCTTCCATTCCACTCTCCCCACTCCAGTTCCCTGACTAAATTTTACTAGTACTAATTTTAATTTATTTAGTTTATGGGAAAAAAAATCCCAAGCCCTTCTTACCTTTCTCCCAAGGTAGCGTTACAGCCCATTCAGTGGTTTCTGATACACTGCCTCGTCTCTGGTTGCCTGTTTCCTTATGTCCATTTCACCCATTCATTGCTCCATTCATCTTGTATTCCCAATACCCAGCAAGGGGCTTTGTCACAGAGAGAAATCAAAATCAATTTGCTGAACCATTTAATCCACCAGTAACAAGATTTACTGTGTTGCTGGCTGAGATCAGGGTTGTGATCTGCAGCCAGGTAATTTTCTGTGTAGTGAGTCTTTCCAAGGAATTGGTCTTAAATTCACAATCATTATTCTCAAATTAACTAAATTAGGATGCAGACACTATATTCTGAACATTCTGCAAAACAGTGCAGCAAATCTGACCTGGACCAGCTCCTGAGAATTGAGGCTTCTGTGCTGCATGCCGCCAAACCTCAGACAGAAGGGCTCGGCCAATTTCAAATCATAAACACTTTACAAATCAAAGACGATACTTAATGTTTCCAAGCTCTTTAAAAACTTTATTCCTTTTTTTTCATAATATTGTAAGGAATGAAGTCTTATTCTCTTATATATTATGTATTTAAATGATCAGAATAAGTTAAGTGGAGCTGAAATGCCCCAAAGTAAGGAATGCTAGGTAATGTTATACCTGAGATGCAAACTTAAGTCACTTTCCTTTAGGAACACAATGGAGCTACGTACACTGTCCCTTATCCCACTACCCCGAAAATCAACAAAATCTAAAGGTCATAAAACTCAGTGGGATCATATTTTTCTACCTCAAAGATTAAAAATAATTACCATGGCAAGATAAGAAAGGCTAGGAGATGCTCACAAGGTATTATAAAGGACTGCTTCCAAAAGAATACATATAGGTAATAAAATTAAGTTTAAACAGAATAGTATGAAAACATTACCTGGGAAATTACCTCCTTCCAGAGATTTAATAATAGGATATGCATTGGGAATTCAAAGCAGACATTCCTCCCCAAAGGCAAACCAGTGGGCAAATTCAGGAACTAGAGACTGTCCCCTTATGGTTGCTGCTACTCTGGCCAGGTGAAAGAAAATCTTCTAAAAACAATAGATTCTAATCCAAATTAAAGAACCACCTGGATGTCTGTAAAATGTGGCAAAGCCTAGGGGCCTTTTCTGCTGTATTTCCACTACTGGGACAACAGCATGTCTCCTGATGGCCAGCAGCTGCCATCGAGTAGGCGGGGAACACACGGGGATCTGTCTTGAAACAACTCACAGTCACTGAGGATGAGCTTTTCTCCTTATTATTTCTTGGTTAAAAAAATCATATTATCTAATTTCAGAATCAAACTCATGTCCAAAACCACACGTGGAATGACTCAGAAATCTATGGTGCATGTTTTTGTTTTTGTTTTTTTTCTGAGACGGAGTCTCGCTCTTGTTACCCAGGCTGGAGTCCATGGCGCGATCTCGGCTCACCACAACCTCCGCCTCCTGGGTTCAGGCAATTCTCCTGCCTCAGCCTCCTGAGTAGCTGGGATTACAGGCACGCGCCACCATGCCCAGCTAATTTTTTTGTATTTTTAGTAGAGACAGGGTTTCACCATGTTGACCAGGATGGTCTCGATCTCTCGACCTCGTGATCCACCCGCCTCGGCCTCCCAATACGGTGCATGTTAAGGGAGAAAAGAGATAGCAAAAGTTTTTCAAAATTCTCCCTCCCTAACATCATGCCTCAGTAAAAGAAACCAGGGCTTGTCCATAGTAAGGGCTGATTCCAGGGTAAGGCAGGGTAAGAGTAAAGTGAGGCCTGGAACACCTCGCTAATCCAGGAAATAAGGAAGTGCTTGAAAAACAAGATGGGATTATGTCATGGAAATGCAGGAGCCACTTTGGAAACATCAAAAGCATAATCCATAAAGCTAAGTATTGATAACTTAGACTTGATTAAAATCAAAACTTCTGCTCTTTGGAAGACATTGTTCATAAGAAGATGAAAAAACAAGTTACAGACTGAGAAGAAATTTGCAAAATACGTATCTTATCAAGTAACATATTCAGGATATTTAAGAAACTCTAAGAACTTAATCACAGGAAAACAATCCTATTACAAAATAAACAAAAGATTTTGAAGAGATGCTTCATCAAAGAAGATGGAAGGATGGCAAATAGGCATATGAAATAACGTTCACTGACCGTTAGGAAAACGCAAATTGAAATCACATATATGTTCAACTGATTTTCAACCAAAGTACAAAGGCAGTTCCATGGTGAAAGGATAGTTTTTACAACAAATGATGTTGGAACAATTGTACATCCATATGCAAACAAAACAAAAACAACTTGACTTCTAGCATATACAGAAAATAGACCTATATATAAAATCTAAAGCAATTAAACTTCTAGAAAAAGCATAGAAGAAATCTTTGTGATTCTGAGTTAGACAAGGATTTTCTACATACAAAACAAAAACCACAATAAAATACCATTATACGTAGATAAGAATAGCTAAAATTAAAAAGACGAACTATACAAAATGTTGGCAAGGATGTAGAGCAACTAGAATTCTCATAAATTGTTGGTAGAAAAAAGAATGGTACAGCCACTTTGGATCACAGTTTGGCTTATAAAGTTCAGCATACATAGACCATACAACCTCGCAGTTTTAATCCTAGTCATTTACCCAGGACAAATGAAAACTTACGTCCACGAAAACCTTTCAGGCAAAATGTTTATGGTAGCTTTATTCATAATCACTATAAACTGAAAAGGAAATAAAACAAACATCCTTCAGCTAACATATATGATACCTAAAATGTGATATATCCATGCAATGGTATACTACTCAGCCATAAAAGGAAACAAAGTAATGTCATATGCAACAATATGAATGAATCTCAAATTCATCTTCCCAAGTAAAAGAAGCCAGACTCAAAAGGCTACATTAGACACAGAAACATTTGTGGCTTCCTGAGGCTGTGAAGCTGGGAGAAAATGGGGAAATGAGAATGCCAATAATGGGTGTTGAGTTTCTGAAGTGAAGAAAACGTTCTCAAATTGTGAAAACAACTTCAAAATTTTGTGAATATACCAAAAACCATTGAATTATATAATAAAAGGGAAGTTGTATAATATGTAAATTTTATCTCAATAAAGCTTTTTTTAATTAAAAAGTTACATGTTGTATGATTCCACTTGTATGGCTTTCTGGAAAAGGCAAAACTATTGGCACAGAAAACAGGAAGGGTTGGCTACAAAGGGCTTGAGGGAACCGTCTGGGGGTGATGGATCCACGTTATACCTTGGTTGTGGTGGGGTTACACAATTACACACTCTTGTCAAAACTCAACTATTAACAAAACAGGATTAAATTTACTGCAAGTAAATAACACCTCAATGAACTTGACTTTTAAATATCTACATACATATTTCCCATCAGAAAAACTGTATTTTGCTTTATAGTTTTTAATTTGTATACTGGAGTGATAAGACTATTCACCAACCCTCCCCCACTAATACTGCATGAGTGCACAGTCATAATACCTTTGAATACATATGTCATTGCAGTTTTTATCATGGAAGTAGTTCCAGTCCACTTTTTAAATTGTTTTGAATAAATACGAGAGGTAATGCAGGCACGTGCATTTCCAGTAACAATTATAAAGCTATTAACTAGACCTGACTCCATTTATTATGGCATTATGAATAAGATAAATTCAGTTTACATGTGCTTATTATTAACAGTGGGCTTTACATTCTGAAAAACAGTGTGCCTAATTAAGAGAAACATTCCAAAATTTAATTACTCCAGTCTTGAATGCTTTTAAAGAGTACGTTAGGTTTTTCTGCTAGGAAAGTTGTATTTTTTAAAATCAAAAAAATTGTGAAACAAAGTTTGCAAGAATCAGAATAGCATAAAGAATTTCTACATAACATTTACCCAAATTCACTGATTATTAACCTTTTACCTACATGTTGTCATTTGCTCTTTTTTATACCTATGGGGCTAGTTCTTGGCTTTCTAGTCTATTCCATTGATCTATCCTTTGCCTATTCTTTTGCCAGTAGCAACTGACCCTGATTAATGCAGCTGTCCATAAATCTTTGTCTTAGTCCATTTTCTGTTGCTTCTAGCAGAATGTCACTGACTAGACAATTTATAGAGAACAGATGTCTATTCAGCTCATGGCTCTGGAGGCCAGCAAGTCCAAGAGTATGGTGCTGGCATCTGATGAGGGTCATCCCATCAGGACCAGTGGGTGGCAGAAGTGTGTGAGACAGAGCAAAGCACCAGGGACCAGAATTACTTTGTAACGACCCACTCTTGAGATAACTAACCCATTTCTGTGGTTATGACATTAATCCACTCCTGAGGGCTCCACTCTCATGACCCAACCACTTTTTATTTGGCTCCACTCACCAACACTGTTGCATTGGGGATTAAGTTTCCAACACATGAACTTCTGGAGAATACATTCAAACCACAGCAAGTTTGAAATCAGGTAGTATGGTTTTCCAAATTTGTCCTTCTTTTTTAAAATCGTTTTTGCAGTCCTAACTCCATTGCCTTCCCATTTAAGTTTCTGAATCAACTTGTCAACATCTACAAAAAGCCCAGCTGAGATTTTGATTGGAAATGCACTGAATCTATAGATCCACTAGAGGAGAATCGATATTAACAATACTGACTCTTTCCATGCAAGGACACAGTATCTCTATCCACTTATTCAGATATTTAATTTTTTTCTAAGGGAAAACATAGTTTTTATATCTGGCATCTTCTTTTTCACCCCTGCCTATCCCTCACTTCATTCTTTAAAGTCAAGTATTGACATTTCAAAGAACGTGCTTAAAACAGGGACAAAAGTAACATTTTTATTAATAGCCCTCTGTATCTAAAAGTTTCAACTGAATAGTAACTCAGAATATCTTGGCTAACTTCTTTAATTATGAGTGAATGGGCTATATACAGCTGGCCTGTGCTTTTTAATTAAACAATGATATTTCAAACATTAGAAAAAATCATGAGAATATAAAATTTAACAAATTAGTACCCTCTGTGCCAGATATCATTCCCTTCATGGATCAGAAATTATATGTGATTATCTCATTCACAAGGTTTTTGGATCAAAATAAATTGCATACATGGATCATCTAACCCCAACATCAACAGATCAGTTTAAACACACACCCTTGAAGCCTGTAACAGAGAACAGGCTCATCATTAATATAAGGAGAATCCATTAACTAAGAAGAACACACACAACCATGTTCAAAGACTACGATTGTGACAGCAATTGGTAAACTGAATATTTTTTCAAAAAGTCTCTTAGTTCTTTAATGGCACAAAAACCATCGTTGGTCTATAACACACTGTCACTGTCATGAACAGCAGGAGTGAGTACTGGTGCATGCCAGAGATCAAGCGCTGTGATGAAAGGGTCCGTAATTAATAACTGTTTCCCAAGTGTCTATTTTACATAAAGATTCCTCTTTATAAGGGACACATTCAAGACCACTGGATGGGTTTAATATTTCACTGTGGGTGGTCCTTTCTTGGAATGCTTTTCAAAGGCTCTGCATGGGACTAGCGAAACATCATTCTTAAGAGTGATAGAGAAGAACTGTAGAGACAAGGAACATCTTGCCAAGGGCAACATCTTACAAAGCACTAGCGATACTGAAAAAGCAGTTCACGAAGCTTCTGAAATGAAGGTCTCCACCCAAAGACAATGAAAGCACAGTTACATATGTAGTCAATGTTTTTAATTTAATGGGTGCCTTTCCGGAGGTGGTGACCAAGAGTGAAGATGAGGCTTTGGGATATCTTACTTTCCGGATTTCTTGTATACTTATTCTTCTGGAGGTAATTTTGAATTAAAAAAAAAAAAAGAAAAACTTTATTCATGCTTTTGAATTAAGTTAAATTTTTAAATGTAAAGCATCAGGAACTATGCCAAGAGCAACCAGAATAATATCCCACAAAATGAGAACAATTGAAACGAATACGGTAACACTTTTAAGCTCACATTAGAAAACCATTCATTTTAGCCTCCACTGGAAAGCATGTGAATACAATTAATGGAATATAGTTTAGCAATTATTTTGATAATCACCTAATAATTATGAATAACTGTGGTAGACTAATTATGGTAAAAACCCCATTCTTCAACCCTTCCTATACCCAACTCCCTGGAATGTCAATTTGCAGCTTCACCCCATAAAGCTGGACAGGCTTTGTAACTTGCTTTGGCCAGTGCAGTGGAAGTGACACTATGTCAGTCCTGAGACCGGATTTCAAAACTGCAGGCACTGCCAGGCAACGTGGTTCACATCTGTTATCACAATACTTTGGCAGGGCAAGATGTGAGGATCGCTTGAGCTCAGGAGATCAAGACCAGTGTGGGCAACATAGTGAGACCTCATCTCTATAAAAAATATATATTTTTAAATTACCAACATGGTGATGTGTGCCTATAGTCACAGCTACTCAGCAAGCTGAGGTGAAAGGATCACTTGAGCCCAGAAGTGTGAGGCGGCGGTGAGCCATGATTTCACCACTGCACTATAGCCTAGGTGACAGAGCAAGACCTTGTCTCAAAAAATAAAATAAAATAAGTAAATAACAAAAAGCCACGTGCACGTTGGAATCCTGCCCCACTGTCATGAGAACAAACCTTAGTTAGCCTGCTGGATGAAGAGAAACAGGACCATCATTCAAGCTGAGGCCATCCTAAACCAGCCAGCCACCTGCCAACTTCCCTGCCGATGGCAGATAATCACCGGAAAAAAGGTCAGACTAACCTAGGTCAGCCCAGACCTGATGAACCACCCTGCCAACCCAACAGTTCACAGCATAATTCATATATAATTGGCATTTTAAGCTAGGAAATTTTGAGGTGGCTTGTTACACCTTGTGAAAGGCTCATCTACCTTTCAAAAGCTGCTCCTTGGATTTCATTCTATAACTTTCTTTTTAACTCTCCTTGTGCTTTCTCAGTTACCGGTATCCCCACTCCTTGTCCCATGACTCTGGATTAAGCAATCTACTTTGACATCTCCCTCTCCCATACTTCCCATAATCAGTCACTTAATCTGGCAGCTTCTACACAGATGCAGATCTCAAAGCTATCTGCTAGTCTCCATTTTTTTCTGCCACACCGCAGGTAAAGGTCTTCATCATTTGTCTGCTAAAAGGTCTCCTTTCCTGATTCTTCTGCCTCTTTACTATACTCTTGAATCACTAAAGTAATTTTCTTACTAAATCAAAATCACTGTTTTATTAAAATACATGTCAGGACATATCATCCCATACTTCAAGTCAGAAACTTTAATAAGCCCCAGTTCCTACAGAATGTTCTGAACAGTTGAGCATGGAATTCAAGATGCTTCATTATCTGATCCCAACTCTTCCTTGTAGTCGCTTTCCCTGCATCCCTGCATTCTTCTACAGTTAGCTCACACCAGAACCACTGCCCAAACGCACCACGCTTTTTCCCATCTCCGTGTTTTCAAATGCTGTCGTCTTCCTCCTCTTCCCCACCTACGGAACTTCCAACAAGCTGATTCAACTACGGACGACTTTCTGACCCTCTTCTCCAGTAGGATGTGTCCTCCCAGCCACTCACATCCCCACCTGCTGCCTTCGGTGGATTTGCCCTTCTCCTTGAGCAGCTTGTATATGCCTCCATTGTTATAGTGATGTTTTCATTAAAGTTTAACCTCTACTTAGTCAAGTCTTAGAAGGTTGTAAATTTTTGACACTGTGACATATGAACCTTTGCATCCCTCATACACCAGCACGATGCTTGATAGGCTAAATGCAATGTATTGAGGATACCGGGGTCTTGGGTGGGGAGAAACTGTTCAGAAAAAATTTTGTTTTCTAGCCAAGAGTCAAATCCAGATGTGGTGCAAATAAACAGTCTTGCTCCATGATCAGAAAGGGAAGATTATGAACAAGGGAAAGTTAGCTTTTGGCTCCTTCAAAATTCTAACAATATTACAATACAGCATCAGCTACTTCTCTCCTACTCAGAAACTGACAAATATGACCATTCTATATTTGATTAGAATCAGGATCCAGAATGCCACAATGCCTTGCTATTCCCAACCTTGTCTGTCCCACATATTTGGCAGAATCAAATAAGCAAAATGTGGTTTCTGAACACAGCAAAACTTTGAAAAACAGAGCTCTCTGTTAGGCAGAACTTTTTTTTTCATTCTGCTGTGAAATTAAGAAAGAAAATAAGGTGCTACCAGGACTCATGTGACAGCCATTTATTTTAGGCACATGTTGTAACATTCAGATGAAAGTTCTGTCATCACACACACATTGTGCCTCTAAAAAGAAACACGGTGACTCTGAGCAAAGTCTCTCAACTTCTCTGGGTCACTGTTTCCTCATCTGTAAAATGAGTGGGCAAGGCTAACTTAGCTCTCAACGTTAGTGAGCTTATTAAGCATCAGTTTACTGAAACTCGTGTTCACAATAATAAACACAAGGAAAGCCAAGATATTTACTAACAGAAATTTAAGCATTAAATTGTGCATAGCATAGAACATATTTATAAAGATAGCAAAAGAAACCAACATAATTTTGAAAGATTTTTAACAAAACTGAAAAATATTTGCACGGCCTTCAACAAGAAATTTCAATTAGTAAGAGCACTCCATTCCTACATGATATGATTTGGATATCTGCCCCCACAAAATCTCCTGGGGAAGATGTTGGAGGTGGGGCCTAGTGGGAGCTGCTGGATCATGGGGGCAGGTCCCTCATGAACAGCTTAGCATCATCCCCTTGGTAATAAGTGAGTTCTCACTCAATTCGTTCACACGAGATCTGGTTGTTTACAAGAGTCTGGGACCTCCCCCTTCACTTCTCACTCCCACTCTTGCCATGTGACACACCTGCTCCCCCTCTGCCTCCCACCAAGATTGGAAGCTTCCTGAAGCCCACACCAGAAGCTGAACAGATGGCAGCATCATGCATCCTGTACAGCCTGCAGAACCATGAGTCAATTAAACCTCTTTATCAATTACCCAGCTGCAGGTATTTCTCTAGAGCCAAACAAGAACAGACTAACACAGAAAATTGGTGCTGACGGGTGGGACGCTGAAAATGTGAAAGCAGCTTTGGAACTTAGTAATGGCCAGGGGTTAGAAGAGTATGGAGGTCAAAGAAGAAGACAGGAAGATGAGGGACTGTTTGGAATTCCTCAGAAACTGGTTAAATGATAGTGACCAAAACGCTGACAGAAATATGGACAGTGAAGTCCAGACTGATGAGATTTCAGTGCTCTGTTGGGAACTAGAGCACCGGTCACCCCTGTGACACCCTAGCAAAGAACTTGGCTGCACTGTTTATGCCCTAGGGATCCACGGAAGTTTGAACTTAAGAGTGATGAGCTAGACGGGTATCTGGCAGAAGAAATTTCTAAGCAGCAAGACATTCAAGAAGTGGCCTGGTGGCTTCTAACAGCTTACACTCAGATAACAGGACCAAAGAAATGACTTCAAGTTGGAATTTATATTTTAAAAGAAAGCAGTGACTGGGCATGGTGGCTCATGCTATAAACCCAGAAATTTGGGAAGCCGAGGTGGGAACATTGCTTGAGCCCAGGAGTTTGAGACCAGCCCTGGCAACATAATGAGACTCCATCTCTACAAAAAAATAAAAATCAGAGAGGCATGATGGCACATCCCTGTAGTCCCAGCTACTCAAGAGGCTGAGGTTGGAGGATCTCTTGAGCCCAGAAGGTTGAGGCTGCAGTGAGCCATGATCACACCACTGCAGTCCAGCCTGAGTGACAGGGCAAGATCCTGTCCCTAAATAAATAAATAGGAGCAGAACATAAAAGTATGGAAAACTTGCAGCCTGGCCTTGTGGTAGAGCAGGATTCCAAGCATGCTGAGGAGCAACCACCTGCTAGAGAGATTACTATGACTAAAAGCATGCCAAGACAATGAGAAAAAGGACTAAAAGACATTTCAGAAATCTCTGAGGCAGCCATTCCCATTACAAACCCAGAGGCCTAGAACGAAAAAGTAGTTTCAGGGGCCAGACCCAGGGCCCCACCACCTTGATTAGCCTCAGGACACTGCTCCCTACATTCTAGCAAGCCATAAGCCTTGGTGGCTGCCATGTGGTATTAAGCCTGTGGGCCCACGGAATCCAAGAGTGAAGGAGGCTTGGTGGCTTCTACATAGATTTCAGAGGATGTAAGGGAAAACCTGAGTGCCCAGGCAGAAGCCTGCTGCAGAGTCTCTACTAGGGCAGTGTGGAGGGAAAATGTGGGGTTGGATCCCCAATACACAGTCCCCACCAGGGTACTGCCTAGTGGAGCTGTGGCAAGGGCGTGCCACCCTTCAATCCCACAGGCAATGGATACCGTGGCAGATCTACTACCGAAAAGGGATGATTGTGTTTTACAGCGTGAGAAGGACATGAGATTTGTGGGGCCACGTGCAGAAAAACACGGTTGGGATATTTGACCCCTCCAAATCTCATGTTGAAATGTGATCCCCAGTGTTGGAGGTGGGGCCTCATGGGAGGTGTTGGATCATGGGAGTGGACCCCTCATGAATGGCTTAGCACCATCCCCTTGATGTTGAATGAGTTCCCGCTTAGTTAGTTTATGCAAGATCTAGTTGTTTAAGAGTCTGGGAACTCCCCCTTTGCTCTCTCACTCCTTCCTGTTCTGGCCATGACGCACCTGCTCCCCCTTTGCCTCCTGCCATGGTTGGAAGCTTCCTGAGGCCACGGCCAGAAGCCAAGCAGATGCTGGCACCATGCTTCCTGTATAGCCTGCAGAACAGTGAGCCAGTTAAACCTCTCTTCTTCGTAAACTACCCAGCCTCTGGTATTTCTTTATGTAATGCAGGAGCAGACTAACACACTATCACACCTTTCAATTAATCGGGATACTACTGTGAATATTAAAATATTACACTAGTCATACAGAGCGTAGAATATAACAGACTTTGTAGATGAGCTGTGGGGCCTTAGACAGGTCACCTAACCTCCAATTCATTACATGAAAAATAGAAATAATTCTTGCCTCATGGTAGGGAACATGTAAGGTTATAAAGATTGAATGATACAAAGTACATGCAATGCCTAAAATATAGCAGTTACTAAATAAACATTAGGTGTTAATTACCCTTTCTCCTCCATCCCCAAGAAAGTTCAATAAGACATTTCGACAACACGTAATTGGAAGTTACCTCTCAACTGTATAATGTGCTTCTTTATTTTCATCCTTCAACGTTCTGTCATAATAATGAAATACTTTTTCACAGACAGCACTTGCTTCAAAGTCACTTCTCTCCTCTCCTTACTAGATGACAGGATGATGATATCGTTTTTTAAAAGTCACAGTAAATATATTCATAAAACAGTTCTGACATAAGTTTTGGCTTAAGTTATATGCTGGCATATGAAATAAAGTCAGGGATATCTGACAATGGTTTTGGGTAACAGAAATGCTAGAGAGTAGAAGCTCCTGACCTGCCTACTCTCTCCCCAGTACCAGGCAGGATATCCTATTTTAGGAAAGGAAATCTATCATTTTCTTAAATAATGCTTTCCTATCTTTAAATGCCACTCTGTTTGCATACATTTAAGCAAAGTTGACCTTTTTAAAATCCTTATTGGAAATGATGAATATCATAAGAAAATTCTATTCTACGAAATTCTTGTTCCTTTTGTAAAATTATGCCTTTGGTCTGGGTCCATTCAAGTTTTAATTAAACAAAGCAGAGTAGGAGGGGCTATAGCCTCCCCATTGGAGAGCTGCTTAGAGGAAGGTTCTGCTGCAGGCTCTGAAATAAGCCCTATTAATTAGACCAAAGGTAACATCCGAGGAGACAACAGCAGGCAGCTAGTGGAAGTCTCACTGACCATCAGGGTCAGAGAGGATAGCAGGCTGGAGGCCAAGGGAGCACTCAGTGCCTCTCCTCCAGGGACAGGTGGAGATGTCCTCACCCAAAGGCCACATTCAGCACACATGGTAGAGGCTCAAAGGCTCCATTCTCTAGACTGGGATTCAGAGGCAGGGGCTGGTGTCTGAGGATGGGAGTTGACCAGAAGAGACAAGGTGTTTATTTTCATGGGACTGGCCTAATGCATAGGAAGCATGATGCAGAGGCAGAGTTAAAGAGGGGCACTTCAATCTTAAAAACAATACCCGGCCGGGCACGGTGGCTCAAGCCTGTAATCCCAGTACTTTGGGAGGCCAAGGCGGGTGGATCACGAGGTCAGGAGATCGAGACCATCCTGGTCAACATGGGGAAACCCCATCTCTACTAAAAATACAAAAACTTAGCTGGGCATGGTGGTGTGTGCCTGTAATCACAGCTACTCAGGAGGCTGAGACAGGAGAATTGCCTGAACCCAGGAGGCGGAGGTTGCGGTGAGCTGAGATCGCACCACTGCACTCCAGCCTGGGTAATAAGAGCAAAACTCCATCTCAAAAAAAAACCCAAAAAAACAAAAAAACAATACCCAAAGTAGGGCACAGAGTCAGAATTGACTAATCAACAAGGACGCTGTAGAGCCCCAGAGTGATGACACAGAGCTCTGTAAGCCCCACTTCCTCCAGTGCCATTCCTTTCTAGCAAGGATAACACAGCTCAGAGAGTAAGTATGTAGAGAAAAGCATTTAGTGAAAGCCAACTATGTGCCTCTGCTCCAGGCAGTGGGAAATCAAGGACAAAAAGACAACTCTCTGCCTGAAGAAGCTCAAATCTAGAAGACAGGTGAAAAGTACAGATTCTATTAAACGTGAGGAGTGCCAGGCTGCAAACGGTCACTGCATGCTGTGAAGCATAGAGAATCTGGTTGCATCAGGAAAATCTTCTCAAGTATATTATTAATAACACGTGGCCGGGCGCAGTGGCTCACGCCTGTAATCCCAGCACTTTGGGAGGCCGAGGTGGGTGGATCACGAGGTCAAGAGATCGAGACCATCCTGGTCAAAATGGTGAAACCCCGTCTCTACTAAAAATACAAAATATTAGCTGGGCATGGTGGCGCGTGCCTGTAATCCCAGCTACTCGGGAGGCTGAGGCAGAAGAATTGCCGGAACCCAGGAGGCGGAGGTTGCAGTGAGCTGAGATCGCGCCATTGCACTCCAGCCTGGGTAACAAGAGTGAAACTCCGTCTCAAAAAAATAAATAAATAAATAATACGTTTGACTGAATTAAATCCTTGGGGAGGACTATGGCAGTCTCCCATCTTCCCTCCCATAAAGAGAAAACATTTCTTTGACTTCTTTATTTTTAAATATTTAAGAAAATCCTTCCCACTCTCTACCGAATGAACACCCTCTAAATTCTCTCGTAGCACTGCTGAATCAGACAGCTGGTGGTACATGCCGCCAACAAGACAGCCGAGCTTCCAGCTGATGATGGCATCAGAACCCCACACAGGAGGAACAGCACTTGGCAATCCATCAAGTGCTGTCCAATCCACCAGGTCATTTCCTAGGCAAAAGTTCACGTGAGCTCAAAATCAACATTAATGATAAGTTAACAAATACTTCCTATTATCACCAAACTGCACGCTCTGCCAAAATGTAGGGCTTCAATGAATTAAATGAATAACTTCCTCATCACAATTCTTTTATGAGACAGGATCTATTGTATCCACTTTACAGATGAGAAAACTGAGATTCAGAAAGCTAATTAATTTTCTTGAGGTTATAAAGCTAGAAAGCAGGGAACCAGAAATCAATTCCTGCTCTGTCTCTCAAGGCTACTGAAGTCTAAAAACCTGCCTCTCACCTACAGTCTTATTCCTTTGCAGATTATTTACTGCCCGGAAGTGTTCAAGCACAATCTCCTTTGGGTTATGCAAATTCTCTAACATGATGTAGTACTGGCTATTTTCAAAGCAGTTTGTCACATCCTGTGTAACTAAACCTCTATGAAACCTCAAGACTCCCTGCTGACTGGATGGGAAGACCTCTCAGGTCTTACAATGGCAAACAGGACTGACCCTTCACCATCCAGCCCCTGGTGAGCTTTCCAGCCTCCTCTCTGGCCATCGCCCCATCACCTTCCTCTGCATTCTTCACTGTATGCAGGAGCCAGCCTGTGTCCATATCCATGTCACTCCCTCTGACCAAAAGCCTTTCCTACTTTTCTGCTTGGTAAATTGACTCACCTATTCAAGGCCCAAGTCAGCCAGTTCTAGGAGGCTTTGCCTGCCTCCTCCCCACTCCCCAAACCCCTCTCTATGCTCACTCTGCTTTTAGAATGCCAGTATAGCAGCACTTGCCCACCCTGAATTATTACTTGTTTGTCAACCTCTCCCTAAACCCTTTCTATCCAAGCTGTGACCCATGGACAAGCAGCACTGATGTCTCCAGGGAATCCTGAGTCATCTCCAAACCTACAGCATCAGAATTGGCAGTTAGTAAGATCTCCACAGTTTATGTTTACTTTGGACTTTGATAAGAAACTCTCTCAGTGTCTGAATTTGGGGAAGAGAAGAGTGGCATTTTGTTTATTTGCTCTGAATTTTTTAAAAGATGGGGTTTTGTTCTGTTACCCAGGCTGGAGTGCAGTGGTGCAATTTTGCAGCCTCAAACTCCTGGGCTCAAGTGATCCTCCTGCCTCAGCCTCCCAAGTGGCTAGAATTACAGGCACATGCCACCATGTCTGCTTTGCTTGTTTGGTAGAAACAGGATCTTGCTATGATGCCCAGGCTGGTCTTGAACTCTTAGCCTTGAGTGATCCTCCCACCTAGGCCTCCCAAAGTGCTGGGGATTACAGGCGTGAGCCACAGCACCAGGCCAGGAGTGGTATCTTGTTTATTCTCAGAACTCACCCCAGGGCCCACCACTAACTGACTACTCTGTAAATATTTGTTGAATCAAGGTGAATATGGGCTTTCACTTGATTCTCACAACAATCCTCTAAGTTAGAAACTATTATCTCTATGTAATAAATGAGAAAACTGAAACTAGAGACTTTAAAAACTTTTCCTAAAGTTCACACACAGTCAATAATTAGCAGATGAGGGCCAAATCTTCTAATTTCAAGTTCTGTATTCTTTTCATTTCTCTAAATATCTCCCATTAGTTATAAATAAGAACAAATATCTACGCAATAACTCATACAATATGTATTTTAGCATAAGAATATTGCCTAGGCAGAATTAGCAGCCACTTTGCTGTCATGCTCATAAAGTGACTGTACCCATTCATTCCCATAGGCAAGAATATCTACCCAGCATGGGCGGTGCATTGTGTGCAGTTCTAAACATGGAGAGGAAATGAATCGAGTCAGTTCCTGCCCTCACGGAGATACCAACAAATAAAGAGTACTCCTCTTCCAGTGTGAGAAGAACCACACTGACTGTGTGTGTACACACTATGTGTATAAAGAGAAAAACATGAGGAACTTTACCCAGCTGATAGCACATGCTGCAAATCAAAATCTGGTAAGATAAGATACAGAAAAAGACCCACCAGAGCGCCATTCAGTTTTCAATGCTTCAAAGATTTACACACTCTTCCCATTATCATTAATGCCTGTTATGAATGTAATCTGTCCCCACGCACCAAGGGGAGAATAAATTCCTCACAGAGGGGAAATAGAGGGTATTCAATGAAAAAAAAAATTATGCAGAAAGCTGATGCCTGCGAGTTGATAATGAATGTGGTGGGAGTCATAGTAATTTGTTTAAATTCCTCATTAAATGAGTCATAAAGATCATAAAGGTCATGGGGCAATACTAGAAACACATGCACACACACACACACACACACACACACAGCATCTCTGAATTATCCAGCAAAGCAACAATGTGAAAAATGACTTTTTTTAAATTTAGAGATAAATAATTTAAAAATTAAAATCAGGATTAAACTAAAAAGAAAAGGGAGCTGAAATTATAAATTTCACATAGAAATTATAAAGATCACATAAAAGCAGAAAAGTAGAAAAATGGATCAAAAAAGAAAACCCCTCCATGACAGTCCATGCTGCCCCAAGTCACTAAATCTGCAGATGACAGAAACAAAACACAGAGATATATCTTGTACACAGGAAAAGGGCAAACATATTCCTAAGTGACTGGAATAAATGAGTCTGGTGGGTTGATAAGTGACTTACACAGATCAAATAGGTGTTAGATAATGGGACAAGGGAGCAAAAATATTCTTAGAGGGTAAAAGCTCACAAGTCAGCAGTATGAGGCATTCTCAAGAGCAGAATTGTTACATATTTTAATGCCCTCTCAGCTAATAAGAATAAAACAGGCAGGAAAAGTGGAGATAGGAGACTTAGAACATAATTTCTACTTCCCTGGGAGCAGCATTTCTTAGGATGATTGGGAGGTTTTTGCTGCTCATCAGACCTTTATTAATCCATTGTCATGTCTCTAGGTTGTATTATTCCTGCCAGGGTAACAGATTTTATCCATGCCTTCAGGTCATAAACTACACCAGCTAACTCAGGGGATTGAAAACAAAATTAAGAAAGAGGTATGGCGTGTTCCTTTTCTTCTCAGAGCCTCTGCTTTTCCCCTGTAAAATGAGGCTACTAGACACTAACCCCTAGGGCTGTCATGTAAGAGAACAGACACTTGTTATATGTCCCCCAAAGGTGATAAAAATGGTGTAAGCTTTCCAGTATCACGTTGGGCCCATGGTGAACACTCAGTAAACATGCGCTGCTATTATCATTGCACTGGAAGGCTTCCCACCATCAAGAGTCATTAACTCCAGGAGACTGGGAGCTGTTTTCCTCTGGAGTGTTTTATTTTTTGTTCAAAAGAAATACAGCACAGATTTGGCCCAATCAGCAGATAAACTGTCAAGGCCAGGAACAGTCTGTTTAGTATGCTCTGAGTATAGCACCTAACTCTATATAAATATAGAGTGCTTAATGAGGAGTATTTGATTTAAAAAATGGTAAAGTCTACTGCCAGGATTAAATGAGGTGACCTCTTTGGAGTCCTTCTAATAGAGGCAATAAAGAAAGCAAATGAACATTAAATATGTATGTGTCTCTCTATCTCAAACCTATCTGGCCTATGATATCCATACTGAGCCAGAGCAACAAATATGTGCATCTTCATATTGCTAAACTTCAAAAATGGCCCATGCAGTACAAAACGCAAGAGCACTAAAAATGGCCTTTGACTCTGCTTGTGACATACCACCTGTAGCCACCATACCCAGAGGTGAACTATGTATCAAAAAGAATTACTGTGGTGCCAAAGAGACTCCCATAAAATTGCACGATGTATTATATCATTGTGGTTGACTTTGGGAAATAATGTAAGTTGAGAGCATCTAACCATGGGTAAATAAATTCAGTTTGGACTTACGGAAATGGAAAAGCTGATGGAAGAATAAATCTGCTTATTTAAATAGACAGCCTTTTATGTAAAAGGGTTAAGAACACTACTTCCATCTTCTGCCAAGAAGCTATGTTCAGCTGAAAATTGGGGCAGTATCCTAACTCTGATGTGACAAAATTTTAAAATGCTGATGGGCAAGTTTCTGTAAACTATCTATATAGCTTATTATATCTTGCTATTGTATAGCGAGCATCATGCAATATTAAGTAAAATAAATATAAAGGTCAATAAATCAAAGATTGTATTCTCATAGAGGAATGGCTCTGGATGAGTGGCATTCCCAATACATAAACAGCTCTTCTATATTCTAGTACTCTAAGAATGAAAGGCTGATCTTCAAAGATCAAAATGACCATTTGCTTAAAATAAAAAACAAACTTTCCTGAAATAAGCTTGCCATCTAGATCATCTTATGTCTAGGAGGATGATAAGCCAAGAAATTAAAAAGAGAGAGAGAGCAATTGAATTACAATATATCCCATCATAGAGTGACAGTGTACTCTTAAAAACAAAATCCAATGTGGTTCAAAGAGAACATCATTTCTAAACATTATAGGCAAAAAGAAAGTTTGTTTTTTTGGTGTTTTTTTGCTTTTGAGACAGAGTCTCACTCTGTAGCCCAGGCTGAAGTGCGGTGGCGCTGGGCTCAATGCAACCTCCACCTCCCAGGTCCCAATTCAAGCAATTCTCCTGCCTCAGGATTACAGGAATGCACCACCACGCCCGGCTAATTTTTGTATTTTTAGTAGAGACGGAGTTTCACCATGTTGGCCAGGCTTGTCTTGAACTCCTAACCTCGTGATCACCCGCCTCAGCCACCCAAAGTGCTGGGATTACAGGGGTGAGCCACTGCACTTGGCCAAAAAAGTTTTTTTTAAATCTCATTTTGTGTTCCAGTTTACTGCAAATTACATATGACAATACAGTTCTTAAATAGTACAAAATGAAGTTCTAACTTCAATTTTGGTGCTGTGGTTTTTATATTTATGTAGTTGTTAAAATAAGATGGCATGTTGGTGTAACTATCAGACAGCAGAAAACAAGCTGCTGAATGAGGAGGAAAGGACCAAAGAAACAGCAGGGAAAAGACTGGTAGTTTGAAAGAAATTTTGGTGTGAATGGTGGAGATTTTTTTTGTACGGTCTGCATTAATTGGGTTATTTCTGAATGAACATTTGATTATTATAACAGAACATTGTGTATAATCTCGTAAAACTGTAAATTCCTGGCAGAGTCACTTTGAAAGTATGAGGCTGACAAGCCCTTCTTTTGAAAATCCGAGAACTATTTGCATGAGAATTATCACTCTGAAGCAAGCAAATTCCAGTGCTGTTGACTCACGGCCTCAGCCACCTACACTGGGGCTCCCAGGCAGAATGGGTTCCAATCCACTGTATATGGGGATTCCAGGACCCACCAGTTCACGTGAGTCACATGGGAAATAACATGAAGAAAGTTGGCTGCCAAATAAAAGACACAAAACCAATAGAAAAACAGTAAGGCCACTCTGTTTATAGTCTAACTGGATTTTAATATTATGCTCTAAGATCTATCTGAAACACGAACTCAAACAAATGAAGAAAAGACTTTTGGGAACGTGGAAAACCGTGTATGCTTATTATAGCAAGTATGTGCCTCTCAAGTTCAACATGTCAAACACATGACTTTATTGTGTTGGAAATAAACAGAAAAAGGAGGAAGAAGTCTTCATACAGAACTCTCACCTCCTCTTTAAGAGGTTGGAAATTGTATTTAGCTGTACAGAAAAAGAAGAACACATGACTGCTAATTTTCTAACCCACTCATTTTTGTTAAGTGCTAATAAGAAAACTGGATTCTTCTATTTGCTAGACGTCAAGCATCATTTTGAAATATTAATAAATCCTTAGAAAGCAGAAACCATGTCTCAATGGCTCTCAGGATACACTACCAATTGTAGCATCACTTGCAAAAGGTTACTGAGATTGATGAAATAAATAAATGGTGAGTTTGGTTGGGTTCTGTGGCTCACACCAGTAATCCCAACACTTTGGGAGGCCAAAGTGGGCAGATCACAAGGTCAGGAGTTCAAGACCAGCCTGGCCAATATGGTGAAACTCTGTCTCTACTAAAAACACAAAAATTGGCAGGGCATGGTGGTACACACTTAACACTCATGCAAGCTCAGGAGTTTCAGACGAGCCTAGGCAATATTAAGGTCCAGTCTCTACAAAAAATTAGCTGGGCATGGTGGCATGTACCTATACTCCCAGGTACTCAGAAGGCTGAGGTGGGAGGATCACCTGAGCCCAGGAAGCCCAGGCTGCAGTGAGTCGAGATTGCACCACTGCATTCCAGCCTGGGTGACAGAACAAGACCCTGTCTCAAAAAAAAAAAAAAGGTTTGCTTTAAAGGGCTTTGTAAAAAAATGGAAAGCGACCTCTACTTGGAGAACCTGTCCAAAACCTAGGTTAAATCCCATTTCTACCACTACCTAGCTGTTAGCTTGGACAAGTAATAATACTTAATTTCTCTGTGTCTTGATCTCTTCAGCTTTAAAACCAGGTTTGTAATCACACATGCCTCCTAGAATAGTGAGAAAATAGTTAAAAGCATTTAGCATGGTGCCTTTCACATAGTTAAGCACTGAATAAATGTTAGCCAGGGTTTTTTGTTTTTGTATTTTGCTAACATCAAAGAACATTACAATTATTGGAAATGATTAAGCATAGATAGAACATTCTCTATCCCAAACATATCAGAAGACTCCAAAGTTCAGGCACAGAATTAAGCAGAAATACATCCTTGTTTCTTATATTCCCACTTTAAAACATTTTCCAGACAAGAGAATAATATACATCTTTAAATTTCTTTTAAAATCTGTAATTTCAAAAGAATAAAGTAATGAAACAATTAGTATTTTTTTCTGATAGCTAATATATTACCAAATTTTAAATTCTGTATTTTATCTGACACACTTACTTGCTCCATATTACTGAGACTATAAGCACAGGAAAATAGAAAACAAGCACAAAATCAAATCCAAAAGTAGAAATTATCAAGGAAGAAGTCAACAATCCCTCAGAGTAAGATCTACCAGACTTTTCCCATAGAGGTCCAAATGGCAAACTTTTAGGCTTTGGGGACCACATAACAGTTTTCTTCTTCTTCCTCCTCCTCCTCTTCCCATTCCTCTCCCTTACTCTCGTCTTCTACCTTTTCCTTCCTCTCCTCCTTTAACAGCTCTCTGAAAACACATAAACCATTCCTAGCTCTGTGGCCAAACAAAAACAGGCTTCAGGCTGGCTTTGGCACCAGTGCATAGTTTTCTACTCTTGCTATAGAGCAGGAAGGACAAACTACAGCCTACAGCCTATTTTTGTAAATAAAGTTTTATTGAAACACAGCAATTCCCATTCATTTACAAAGTGTCTATTGCTGCTTTCCCACCCCAAAGACAGATCTGAGTAGTTTTAACAGAGACCCAATGGCCCACGAAGCCAAATACACATATTATCTGGCCCTTACAGAAAACTGTTTGGCAATCTCTGTTCTAGAGCGATGAGAATGCTTCGTTACTGTCTTCTCTCTATCCCTTCCCACTACAGGAAGAACTAGGGGAAGTGGTTTTAGTTACTCCACTGGGAGTTCTTTTTCTTGCCAATGTTAAATACCATAGAAACCAAACATCATAAATTTTATATGTGAAAGTGTTAGGTAGAGAAAACTTCCAGACATTCATGTGTTTCTTTAAATGGGTTGCATGTATTTTCATAGACTTTGTAGCAGCAAAGAACAGGAAATACCACTTCTTAGAAAATGTTGAAAGAGAATATGAAGTAGAAATATCCCGGAAAAAAAATACCCCCAGAATGTGATACAGAATATAAACTTAAACAGGAAAAACACTCTTGTGTGGTACATGAATATTGGGTGAGCTTGTATGGTGCCTCAGAGAACACAGTTGCTCATTTTATTCGGGACGATGACCTACTCGATTCTGAAACTATTGCTTCTACCTATCCATTTCAATTTAGTACGTAAAAAAGGATAAAGCTACATAAACACAGCAAAACACCACACATATCTGCCTGTATAAATTTAAAAATCTAACCCAAATCAAATCATTTCCAAAGTCACATTTCTCAATTAGCTTTCTCTCAATTCTGCAAGCAGTATATTTCATCCTACAAGTTAAACTTAGAAAGCACTACGAAATTGTTTTTATATGTATTTTATGGGGTCCAGCCCTACAGGGTCCTGTGAGTCTTTCTCTGCTGGCGCAGAGAGGAGAAACTGTGGAAATCAAAGACACAAGACACCAAGAAGGAGAAAACAGAGCTTGGGCCCAGGGGTCCACTGCTACCAAGTCGCGGAGACCAGCAGTGGCCGCGAGTACCTGGACGCTCTGACTTTCACTGAGTACAAAGCTGGGGGAAGGGCAGGTAGGATGAGGTTATGGTGGTCAGTGATAGCATCAGGTAAATCACGTGTCTTGGAGATAGAGGACCCAAGACTTTGAAGAAGCCGATGTAAGGAGAAAACTTAAGGCGTCAGCACTTTTTTCAAACTTGTCAAGAAATAACAAGGTCACCAAGATTTATGTTACTAATTCTTATCTTCAAAGACAAAGAGGAACCAAATGCAGAAGCAGAACGTGACCGCTCCACAGAGACAAGTAAGTCCCTGGATGTCTGCAGGGTTACCTGGCAGCCGTCAGGCCTACCGCAAGGGCTTGGGAGAGCCGAGTTTTCTCCTAACTCCTCCAGGAAGGAGACGTCTCGGCCATCTTGGACGTCTCCTTCCCTAGCTGGCTAAACAGCGGGCACTTGCACAGCGCTGACACTGTCTCACAGCCAAGGCCTCCTCCAGCAGCCCTTACGTGGGCATGACAGAGGACTTAGAGCCTCTTGTCTTAGGGTCTCCTCTTTTCCAGTGCCACTTCAATCCCATACTTCTTGACCTGAGACTTATTAGTAAGATTAAAGATTATATGATTATATATGTGTATATATTTATGACTACATATGAATAGCTATGTGATTATTTTATGATGATATATAGGAATAACTATGTAACTATATCTCTAGTTCTTTTCTAATTCTGTTTGTATGAGAACATGGTGAGGTTTCAGACCCTTGCCTTGGCCCTTGTGGGGTCTCCCCGCCACCCAGTATTTATATTTCACTTTTTCTCTGCATGATGCGTAACTCAAAAACTCCTTCCTGCCCATCTCAGAAGCTCCAGGTGCTGGCTCCTTTCACCCCTACTTTCCCTAATGTCCACAATGTCCAGTTTAGGTGGAGGCCAGTGCTACCTCCAGAAAGGGACCCTTGCTTTGCTTTCTAGCAGCAAACTAGAATTTGAGTTCATCACATCCAGTGACCTCAACCCTAGAGTTCAGGATTCAACAACACAGAGGGTTTTCTACTGAACTTTCACCCACCCTCCTAATCATCAATCCTACAGCCTGAGCAGTTAACAATTTTCATTTCCCACACTGGTTTTCATTACTGCTTGGAAATTGAAAACCCCAGCAGAATAAGATCCATGAGGGCAGAGATCATGTCTGCCCTGTTCAGCAATGTATTTTTGGCCTTAGCTCAGTGACTGGCACACAATAGAGGCTTAGTAAACATGGATGGATGGATGGATGGATGGATGGATGGATGGATGGATAAAAACTGCAAACATCAGAAATGTGCTTGGTTTCTAAACCATACACTGCTTATCCACAAATGTCTTTGCAAACCTATTTGAATAGTTAAACATAGTGGTTTTGAAGTTCATAAATGTAAGGTATCTCTTAGCAATGAATGATGGCAAGGATTTCAGCAAGCATAAATAGGCTAGATAGTCCCCTTGGAACCCACAAACTACTGCACTCATTTTCAATAGAAGAAAATGTTAGTTTTTGGAAACACAGGTCAATAATTTTATATTGATAATATGAAAGAACTGCACATGGCATTATTAACCAGATGGCCTAAAAACTTACTCAAGGAAAAAAAAAAAAAACTTACTCAAGGAAAAGTAGATTACCAGCAAGCAACACTATATCACCAAGAATAAACTGAATTAAATTTACCTCAACTTTGGTTTTGACAAGAAAATCCTACAGGCATGACGTGTCTTGGTTTTTGCAAGATATTTGATGAATTAATATTCTTTTTTTTTTTTATCATTTGAAATACATTTTTAATTTTTGAAAAATCAATATGTAATCTACAAAATATTTTGTTACATGATTAAGGCTCAACCTGTTTTATATTTGTATTGACAGCATATAAAACCGTATTTTAAGTAAAACATAATAGTCATTGTTAAGGAAGGCCTTCTAACTGAATTTATAAGAAAAGGGGCTGTATCACAAGCACAGCTCTAGAATGAAGGGAACTAACATCTTAGAACTGTCTAATATATATGTCAGGTTGAAAGTTCCAGCACTTTTTTATGTACTGGAAAGTATCTTTTATACATATATTTTTTAAATGGATAAACTCTTGTGATTCCCACAGAAAAAGGAAATGTCCTTAAATTCAGATCTGTACAATTGATCATGTAATAATCTACCCA
>CM052652.1:6249118-6294274 GCA_028533165.1 Leontopithecus rosalia | reverse complement strand
TGAACAATTATGATGAATTAATATTCTTTACGATAAAAATGGAAATGTCAAGTTTGGATGGCAGGATAGTAAGGTATTTTCAAACTATTGAAAAATTATCACTAAAGGACACTATTAATAAATTAATATCTTCACTTTCTTACATATACAGAGCATTCAACCAGAACTAGCAGAAGTGAGAGGGAGGCGCAAGCTCATTTGGGAAATCATGAAAATGCTAACAATTTGAAAGGTTATAAAATGAATGAAACAACCTCAGGAAGGCGTTAAGCGCCTGCTCAAGCACAGGGTGATTCTGATTGTCTAGGAGGGATGATTTAGAATGATGGGAGAAAAAGGAATTCTTGCATACTTTCACATGAAAATTCTAAGACTCTATGAAATACCTATATGGAAGGGAAAAAATGGCCTAAGAAAAAGTCATATAGGCAGGTTCTGTCTCCATGTTAGTTTCCAAGCTTAATCTTTCTTACTCTTTTTAAATTTTATTTATTTATTTATTTTTAGAAACAGGGTCTTGCTCTGTCACCCAGGCTGTAACCTGGAACTCCTGGATTCAGGCAATCCTCTCCCCTCAGCCTCCTGAATAGCCAGGACTACAGAAGTGAGCCACCACTTCAAATTTTAAAATCTTTACATTTTTTTGTAGCGATAGAGTCTCACTGTATTGGCCAGGCTGGTCTCAAACTCCTGGGCTCAAGCATCTTTCAGCCTTGCTGTCCCAAAGTGCTGAGATTACAGGCATAAGCCACCATGCCTGACTGATTTATGCTATTTTTAAATATCCAGCAGGATTTAAACATGGCAAGAAAAGAGAATGTGGGAGTAAAATAATAGAGAAATATATAACAGAATAATAATATAAAATGAAATGATAATCTTATAGAATAGAATATATTCTACTTCTATTACAGTAATATATATACTTTATATATTACAATGATATATAGAATGATAATCAAAGAACCGAGTAAAAAGATTACCATGCAATTAGTATGGGCGACAACAATGATTTAATCATGATTATAGCTCTGGTAGATATAAAATCGTTTCATTTTAAGTATTAATACTATCACTGGTCAGTCTGGGGCAACAGTGTGTTCATGTGAGTGCATGTGAGCGAGTGTCTGTGCATGTGTGTGTGTGCACATGTGCATGCATTTGTGTGTGTGTTTTTTCCTAAATATTTAAAGCAAAAGCCTAAGGTAAACGAGGCTATCCTTGAAGATGAATGTTCAAAGTAAGAAGAACCCTGTAATTTCTTTTACCCATGGAGAAACATTGTTTGTCTCCCCATCAAGTCAGATTCAGTAAGCAGGAATCCTAAACTTCCATTAGTCTAAACACAATTGAAAGAGTAAACAACGATAAACAAGCCACTTCGTGTAGTTCAGATTTTGGGCAAGCTTATTCTTTTCGGGAAATATCAAAAGATGCCACAAACCACAAATCAGGTTTTATTTCAATAAATGTTTGTGACCGCATATTGCTAGCAACAGGAGGCAGCAGAATGCGCAGAGAGGGCAAGTCCCCAGCAAAACTCCACCTCCAAGCCAAAGACAGTGTAAAGCCTGAAACCCAAGCCTCACGTTAAATCCTCAGACCAGACTGAGAACGTGTCTTCCTGTTTGGTACACGTTCCTCTGATTGATCCTTTCCCTTTGACTATTTTACGTATGTCTACCCTTTCCTACTTGGTCTTCTACACTGTCATGCCCACCTTTGAGGGGTGTCGTCACTTTAACCTTTTCTGTATACTCATGAACCAATCAGCACACACTCCCCATCTTATACCTATAAAGACCCCAGACTCAGTCAGTGGAGGAGGAGATGGCCTGACTTCAGGGAAGAGACGGCCTGACATGAGAGAAGATGACCTGCCCTTCCCATCCCCTCTCCATCTCCCTTCTCTGCTGAGAACTGTTTTCATCACTCAGTAAAATTATCTGCCTTCACCATCCTTCAACTGTCTAAGTGAAGAATGAGGATTCTTCTTGAATGCTGGACAAGAGCTTGGGACACACTGATTGCAAGTATCTAGAAAGGCTGTCCCACTGCCCCTTTGTCCCTGATGGCGGAGGGCAGCCACCCCACACAACGAGGCAAAAGGCTGAGCTAACACTGCTGTCCATGGATGGTGGAACTAAAGGAGCACTATAACATCCTCTCTGAGGCTTCAGGGTCGTGGGCACCTTCACATGGGCACTACTGAGTTCCCCTCAAGGTGACATGCCTGGTCTGGCCATGGGCCCCACATGGAGCTTGCTCCTGTGTCAGCCCCCAGAGTGGCTGGCTGGATCCCACATTCGCTCATTCATGTGTTTTCTCCTGCAAGCAGTTGAGTGTAGTGAGCCAACTAGAAGGGGCTCCCCTGCCATGATTCTGGTGAAGGGACTGAGAAAAATCCTGTATTAATATGTCCAAGGTTATAAATGTGACAATTAAATCTGGGGCAAAGGACATGAACTGGCCAAGGATATTATATCACAGGACAAGAAACTCCTAGAATTGTACTTGTGTCCTATATAAGTAGCAATTCATAGAAATACTCAAAAGACACCTAATATTGCATACAATCAAATATAAAATAAAACATTTAAGATAAAACAATCTAAAGAGTCACCTATGGCTCAGAGCTGTAGTAGTATATTTTTAGAGTGTGTGAGTGTGTGTGTGTGTGTGTGTGTGTGTGTGTGTCTGAGACCTCTTTCCAGAAATACATACACATACACAAATGCAGGGCCCAGACATAGATCTTCTATGAATGTATGTATGAAGCCGTAATTCAGAGGTTCCAGACCTATGCTCAGTAAAGGGTATTACACAGTACATGCATCTCCTATTACTCAATAAACTCAGTAAGAAGTAAAAGCTTTATCCCTAACTGGTATGGCTTTTGAAAAGGAAGAAGCACCACAGTCCAGTTTTCTACACAAAGTAGGCTTGGCCACATCTCTTCCTTCTGCTCCTATCTACAGTGAGTTGGCGGTTCTGTCTCTCCTCCGCTCCTGCCTCTCCGGTCCTCCACTTGCTTTAATCACCACTTTAAGGCTCAGCTGTTGTACAAATAGCCACATCTTAACCTTTTGAGTTTGCATACCCAAGCCATCAAAAACTCCTAAGTAGAAGGATTTCTGCATTTGTGAGATACCAGTAGTGACCACAGCTCCAAGTCAGCCAGTCACGTGGTCTTTGGGTCACAAGGCTAAAAACAAAGGGATCAGAATTCATAGGAAAGTAGTGAATAATGTTTTTGAGGTTAAAGGTGAGACATGCAATCTAATATCTGATGATGGCAAATTTCCTAGCTTAATTCCACATAGAGAAAAAACAACCAGGATTGAAATGAAATGTACTGAATACTGTTTTTTAACCTAGCCAACACCATAACTTCTATTGTGTTTTGAAGATTTCTAAAAATGTATGGTACAGTATTCTAAATATAATATTTTAGGTACGAAACACATTTGATCGAGATTTTCCCCATCAAAATAGCTGAAAATGTGGACCAGAGATTCATTCTTGCCTAAATAAAAAACTAGGTAAAAACAAATCAATTCCTGAAACAGATTTTACAATTTAAAATGAGTAAATATCAATAGGTCTTAGCCTTCAAAAGGAAGGCATCTTTTTGTATGTATCTTTTTTAAAAGAAATCTTCACATGGAGTTTGATCTGCGACTAGAAAATACTTGGAAGATCTTCATGAAAACATAGAATAAAGAAAGCTATTTAAATAGAACAATAATCATCAAAATAGATTAAAATTCATGAATGCATATCTGCATCTAAGGAAAAGCAGCCAAAGTTGTAAATAAGAAATTTTCTGAGCTTGAGGGTTAGAATTTTAAACACCCTTGCTTTACATAGTATAACTTTTTATAATATACTTTTGGTTTAAAGTTACAAGTTTTTAGGGCCAGGCGCAGTGGCTCACGCCTGTAATCCCAGCACTTTGGGAGGCCGAGGCGGGTGGATCACGAGGTCAAGAGATGGAGACCATCCTTGCCAACATGGTGAAACCCCGCCTCTACTAAAAAATACAAAAATTAGCAGGGCATGGTGGCACACACCTGTAGTCCCAGCTACTTGGGAGTGAGAGGCAGAATTACTTGAACCCGCGAGGTGGAGGTTGCAGTGAGCTGAGATCGCGCCATTGCACTCCAGCCTTGCACCTGGAGACAGAGTGAGACTCTGTCTCAACAAAATAAATAAGTAAATAAATAAAGTTAAAAGTTTTTAAATTACAGTGTATCTTTATTCTACTTTGCCCCACACAAAAAGGATTGGAAATAATCTTGCATCTAGGAAAATAACTAGAGAAAAAAAAATACAGAATCTTGCATCTAGTAAATTCTTTCCAGTATTAATATTTATGGATAGGCTAATTGTTAATCATTTTGAAACTTTATAGGAGATACTTATAAAATACAAAAAATCTAATGGATTACCTGAGGTCAAAAGTTCAAACCCAGCCTGGCCAACATGGTGAAACCCTGTTTCTACTAAAAATACAAAAAATTAGCTGGTTCTGATGGCACACACCTGTAATCCCAGCTACTCAGGTGGCTGAGACACGAGAATCGCTTGAACCTGGGAGGCAGAGATTGCAGTGAGACAAGATTGCACCACTGCACTTCAGCCTGGGCGTCAGAGTAAACTTCATCTCAAAAACAAACAAACAATAACAACAACAAAAAAACAGGGGTGTCTAAGAAATTTTCATTCTGTTCCCTGCATCCCTCTCCTTTGACTTTGTTAGAAGATACCTCATCAAATGGAAACACAATGATGACCACATACACAGGTGACCAGACCTATATACTACCTTTCCTGAGAATAGTAGAGCACAGATGTGAAGACTCAAAGATGACATGTTAATATCCTGGTTTGTGATTCTGCTAATGCTCAAAGGACAATCATTTCTGAAGCTATTTGTCCACTTGCTTGTATGTCAGACTTCAGCACACAGTTGGGTAATGATGTTTAATACATTTTCCCCAAGGCTGCTAGCATTTTATTATCTATATTAAAATTAAAAACTAGTATCATGAAAATGCACAAATAGTCATAAGATACTATTTTAGTCACAACGCTTTGCTAATTTACTACAAAATCTCTATGTTTGGGAATTAAGAAGTCCAAGTGGCCAGGTTTATTTTTAGCATTTTAGTTCCAAAGGCCTAGCTTTTAGTAACAAGCGATACACTATGAAGACAGTCAACTAAAGGGAAAGAAGCAGCAAAGAACTGGGGGAGCAATCTGCCAGTCAAAAAGTTCAAGATTCTGAAGTGGGCAGTACGTGGGGACAGCTGTGGAGCGAGGAGGTCCTTCTACTGTGGGGTCCAGATCTCTTCTGCCCAGGTATGCATGGTTTCTTCTTATGTCTGACTTCTGGCCACAGGAGAGCCCAGTCTAGAGTCTTCCTGGACTCTAGACTGCTCCCGATCTTCAGATTGACTTTCAGCAGCTGAAGGATTATCTGTGCTGACATGTCTGATTAGAAATCACCAGTTTACTTTCAAACGTGGAGATCACAGAGGGGCCGACATTTACTTTCTATTCAGGTTATGTACCTTGCAAGGAGCCCTAGAGGAGGTATCTCTTCCTTCTGCTTTACTACCATTCAATTTCGCTTGTAAATGAAACCTACCCCAGGGGATTTCTTAAATGTGAAGGTTTTGCTTACCTCTTCCTGGGACCAGTGGCTCTTTGGCAATTAAATCTGGGACTTGTTCCTATGCCTCCAAAAGTCAAGAGGAAATACGCTCATTTTTCACTGCTGTAATTTAAAATCATTTTAACAGAGTTCATACAGACTAGATTTGGGTCAAAATAATTTACTAGTGCAGCACAGTTAAAGTCAGTAAAAATACTGGGGCCATGAATGAGAATAGATTGCTTAGGTTGGTAGCATTTACTGCTTTAAATTTTGTGCTAAGAAAACTGGCGGAGGCTGACATCCAAGATGGTAAATTAAGCATTAGTTCCAATTTGTGGTGTGACAGGTACCAGTATTAAACAGTTGTTCTCCCTATTTCATTAGGAAGCAAAGAAGCAAAGCTTTCATACTGTTAACTGGAAAAGAAAGATCAAGTATGCTTACTTCACAAGCAAAAATTAAAAATGGTAATTCAAATCTCTGGCTTTTTTCTCTGTTAAGAAAGAGTGGCTTCATGATTTCCGACCCATTCAGCTTCAGAGGGTCAAACCTGCTCTGCTGTCATCATCTTGAAATTCTTAGTAATTTTTTTTTTTTGAGACAGGGTCTCACTCCATTGCCCAGGCTGGAATGCAGTGGTGTGATCACAGCTCACTGCACCCTTGACTTCCTGGACTCAAGTGATCCTCACAACTCAGCCTCCTGATATAGGGAGGTACTATCATGCCCAGCTAATTTTTTTTAATTTTTTTCTAGGGACAGGGTCTCATTACATTGCTTGGGCTCTTAATAATTTTTCAACAAGGAGCCCTGCATTTGCATTTTGCATTCAGTCTCTCAAATTTTATCACCAGTCCTGCATTAGACATAGGAACATTATTATTCTATTACCCTTACCTTCTTACCACTAGAATGGATTTATTCATTCACTCATCCAATGACCTAATTTTTTGAGACCTACTGTGTGCTGAAGATGCAGAAAACTTCAGTAAGACAGATACACTCACTATCCTCAAGGAATTAAAAGTGTAAAGAAAAAACAAAGGAGTGAAAAATGGTAACATTTAAGAAAAATAAGTAATAACGTGACCTTTAAAGCTTGAACAAAAATTTCACTGGACAGTTAAAAAGGTTACCCTATTCCTAAATTGAACAAATATGCCTGAGTGTGCTGCTCCTTCTAGTCCTCCAGAGCACCTGCCCCTTCTCTCCACCAGGCTACACTCTCAGTGAGAAAGCAGTGTTCCTCCAAGGAAAACTGAAGTAGCAAGTACTTGAGGGCGGTTTCAGGACACTGTTTTTCAAATTAGAAAGGTTAGCATTTTAGGAAGGAGCTTATGTGCTTCCAAGTACAAGTTAAAAGAATAAAACTCAAGGTGCACACACACTCAAGCATTCCACTTGTCTCTAAGTATCAAGCTCTAAGCACTCCAGTGAGCTATTATCCCATTAGATGTATGTGGATCATCTGTGAGATGCAGTCTGGTGTGATGGCCTTAATTAAAAACACAGTATCTGCATTAATTGGCACCTTCGGGTGCCTTTCCAACAACTCAATTTTTTTTTTTTTAAAGAGAGTCTCACTGTGTCACCCAGGCTAGAACGCAGTGGTGCCATCTTGGCTGTCTAACAACGTCTGCCTCCCAAGTTCAAATGATTATCCTGCCTCAGTCTCCTGAGGAGCTGGGGCTAGCTACAGGTGCATGCCACCATGACCAGCTAATTTGTGTATTTTATTTTTTTTAGTAGAGACAAAGTTTCACTATGTTGGCCAGGCTGGTCTCGAACTCCAGACCTCTAGCAATCTGCCCACCTCATCCACTCCAAGCGTGGGGATTACAGGCATGAGCCACCACGTGCAGCCCCAACAGCTCAATATTAATGCCTATATTTGATAATATTTTAAAATAGAAATGTCTGGAGCACACAAAGCATGTCCTGGAAGCTTGCCAGAAAAGACACGTTATCCATCAACCAAGACTGAATTGAAGAGAAGTGTTCTCAGTATGTTTACCACCTTTAAAATACACATAGGGAGCATGTCTCAACCCATATCCCTAGAAAGTTCTGTTTTTCCTGTTCAGGAAAAGAGCAACCAAGTTAGTTGCTGTCTAAAGTAAAAGGGTGAATCCCCCATCGTGGAGTGATAGGACAAAAGCACCCTACCGAAGACCCCTGACAAAAATGATTAATCGGCGTGAAGCAATAGCTGCAGACAACTTCACAGTAATATTTTCAACTATTTCTGTGCTGCCTATATGAGTGCAAGTAAAGTGGGCACAGACATAAGAAAATCATCTTTTGAAATTAACTCGACCAGAAATAATTACAGTTAAACGAATTTTTCCTTTAAGCACAGGGTCATTGGCATCCAGGACAGAAAACTGCATAGAATCTGCAGTGTGAGAGTGATGGACACAAGAAGTGACTTATCCAAAGGAAGGAGGGAAATTAACAGCACAATACAGAGGCCAGGGGCAAGCATGTCATGAACCCCAAATCAGTATCTCACTCAGGTGAACACGTGAATTCAAAAGTTTCTGGAATACATTTTAATAAGTCATCACTCAAACGCATATAAATATGTGACAGGTACAGGTTATGCTGAGAGGCCACAGTGGAGGGCCGGGGGAGCTGACAATCATCCATGGTGGATGGTGCTCTCCCAACCCCCAGAGAAAGTATTGTTCATAAAGTTTCCCAGGAGCTCAGGAAAAAGAGGATTGCCTCCAGCTGGGCAATCAGAGGCGACTTCATGGAGAAGTCAACATTCAAACCAGGCCTTGGAAGGCAAAGAGGTTTGAGGCCTGTGAAGAGAGGAGAGAAAGGTGCCAGGAACAGTGTTCAGCAAAGGCACAACAATGTCATTCTCGTCTTATGTAGCCTCTTGTGTAGCAAGTGCACAAGAAACATCAGAAGATTCAGTGTGGCTGAAGCAGAATAAACAAGAAGCGGGTGAATGGATGGTAATATGTCCAGCAGTGCCTGGGGTAACACTGTAGGAGGTCTTTATCTTAAAGAGCAGCCAAGATATTTTGAGCATGAACAAGCCATGCTCACAGCCAAGATTACTCTGGCAGCAGCATGAGGCTGCATGGGAGGGAGACAGGCAGGCAGGAAGGGAGCCCAGGCCAAGGACAGATACTCTCCACCTACCACAAGTCTTCTGAGCCATTTTGAAACAAATGTGATAATGCACCAGGACACTAAATGAGAACATGATTTAATGCCAGAAGGCTTTTAAATAATCACCAACCAGGTCATGACTCTTGTAACACCATGCTTCCATGACATATAGGGACACACTACATGAAGTAACTCTCTTGTAAAAAACTCAAGACAATGAAATTTCTTGTCATTCTATCAGATTTAGTTTCTAGTCTCAAAATAATTCAGTTTTACAGTACATTCTTCTGCCCCATTTCTGACATCAATGTTGAAAATTTCTTTATCTTTTTCTAATAATATACTTATACTTTTTAAAGAATTATATACAACCATCAAAGATAAACCATTATTTTCTTTTTATTTTGCTCAATTCCCTTGAGGATCAGAAATGAAAGCTCCCAAACTCCTGAATTGAGCTCTAATCTTAGAAAATATGGCTTCAACATACACCTGCAAATATCACTGGCAAGTTTCATTTTGTGAAGACAGAATAACGATCTAGCAATATAACATGATACTGAAGCCTGCTGTTGGTAGAATAACAATGGCATCTTTCTGCGGAAAAGAGTCTAGTGACAAAAGGACTGAATTTACAAACTCCTCAGGGTCCCAGCCCTGTAGTATGTTTACTTCTCTTATTCCCATAGTACCTATCCCAGTTTCAAGCACAAAGCCGCAGCAGAATCTTACGATAAATGAGAAAATGTGCACGAACATTTTTTGCATAATATAAAGTGCCATATTAAAAGTATCTGGCATTAGTTGACTTAGAACTCTAAGGAACTAATTGTACTTTTAATTTGTCTCTATGGTTATGCAAAAGAAATAAAAATACAAATTTATAAACAGGTAGTAATCAGGCTATAAACACATGAAACCCTATGGGGAGAGAGATGGGAGGGGACTTAAAGATGGGATCTCACAGAAGGGACAGATGATATTTAAAATGCAATCAGAAGTAAGAAAACCCATTATGTGGTGACAGGTATGTTTAAAAAAAAAACTTGTCAAGACATTGAGAACATGCATAAGGATACCTGCACGGCATCTCAAATTATGATCTGTGGAGGTCACATATACCTAGCAACACTATATATATTTACCAAGTCCTGTGTAAGAAGTCACCTACCAATAAGAATAATCAGCTACCTAAGAAAATGCAATGGGAAATCAATAGAAAAACTAAAAGTGGATGAAAATCGAACCAAAGTCCCTTCTTTGTAGTCCTTCCTTTATAGTTCTTTATAATTCCTCATTGTCCTTTCTTGGTCTGCTTCTGTTCGCCACCTTATCCCCAATATCTAGAATGTTGCCTAGCACAGAGCAGGAGTCAAGAAATATTTATGTAACCAACTATTAGTAATAGTGACTATTTATTGGGAATCTATTAGGCCTGATATTAGGTAACTTACATGTATTTAAACTTCACAAAAATTCAAAGAGTTAATATTACTATTAGGTCCTGCAAACAAAGGACCTGAGGCCAAGAGTCTGTAACTTGTCCAGAACCAGGAAGCTGATGAGTGGCAGAATTTAAACCTTTCTGTCCACATCCTGTGTTTGTTTGCTTTGCATGACAACACATGGCCACAGAATAGTGTGAACACCATAATAAAGGCAGTACTTTAAGACTTGCTAATACAAGAAAAACGTACTAACAATTTTACTTACAGACTCAAGGAAACCATTTTTTCTGGAATCTGACTGCATGTAAAATTCTAAAGCATCCCACATGGGGGGAAAATGTTATTCTAATCTCATGCTGTAAGTAATGCTACAGAAACAATCTGCCAAAACCTACAAGCCTAACAAGCTAAATAAGGAAAGTATAGAGAAGTGAAAATATTTCCCTGGCCCAATATTTTCCACCAGCCTAGAATCCCATCGGATCCAGATGTCCAGATCTGCCCTAACTGGACTGCAAGATTATTACGGTAACACCTCTCCACGCAAAGTACAATTGTCTGAAATTACACTGAAGTCAAATGTACATCAAAAGGTGCCACACAGGGAAGAAGAGCTCACCACTGTGTAATTTAATGAAACCTACTGAGCACCAAGGGCACAGACAGCCAAATAGAATTTTAAATGGTTCCTACCAGGAGGCTATAATCAAGATAGCCACCAGTGGGTGGATGAGATAAATGAACCCACTTTCTTCCACCAGGCGACCAAAATAGAATGCCATCTTTATGCATGAGACCAAAAAAAAAGATGAAAAAGAAGTTAAAACATTCAGCCTTTACATCTCTCTATTTTTTATTTATTTATTTTTTTACTACATGGTCACTTCTAGATTGTGCTTTCCTCCAAGGCATCTTTTGTTAATGAACATTGCAATATTTTTCCTACTTTAATTTTTATTGCAATCTATTCCAGACAAAATAAAGAAAAAAGTGCTATTCCTATAAAGTACAAACTTAGTAACTGAGGGAAGCTTAAAATTAATGATTAAAGTAGACACAGCTAGGAGCTTGCCTTTCAACCAGTACTGTCAAATGTAAAAGAAAATGGCCGGGCGCGGTGGCTCACGCCTGTAATCCCAGCACTTTGGGAGGCCGAGGCGGGTGGATCACGAGGTCAAGAGATCGAGACCATCCTGGTCAACATGGTGAAACCCCGTCTCTACTCAAAATACAAAAAGCCACATGTTTTTAAGAGTAAACGAACCAGTATCTACACACGCAAAGGTTTTCAAAACACTGTTTTTATTAAGCTGTGTATTTTACCCTGATGTCCACTTGGCCTTCCACCTTAAAGTCCCTGCAGAACTTGAACCAAAAACTGTCAAGAACTCAACTCCTCCCCTTGCTTCCTAAATCACGCCTCCTGCAGACATATCAGTCTCCAAAAGCGGGGGCCTCATTCTAGGGGGCACACACACTTGAAAACGGAGAGCTGCTACCGATGCACAGTCGCACATGACAATCAGTTGCCAAGTCACATCAACTGCATTCCTCATCCCATCTTTCTTTTTGTGTGTGTGTGTGTGAGACGGAGTTTCGCTCTTGTTACCCAGGCTGGAGTGCAATGGCGCGATCTCGGCTCACCGCAACCTCCGCCTCCTGGGTTCAGGCAATTCTCCTGCCTCAGCCTCCTGAGTAGCTGGCATTGCAGGCACGCACCACCATGCCCAGCTAATTTTTTGTATTTTTAGTAGAGACGGGGTTTCACCATGTTGACCAGGATGGTCTCGATCTCTTGACCTCGTGATCCATCCGCCTCGGCCCCCCAAAGTGCTGGGATTACCGGCCTGAGCCACTGCACCCGGTCCCCCATCTTTCATCTCTCTCTCAATTTCTGTGTTACACGTCCCAGAGTCCAGGGTCTCACTCTGCAGATCATTAAGAAGAGGGTGACAAGATCCAACCATGTAAACTGTAGTCTGATGAGACTTTTATTAAACTGCAGGATTTGGAGGGTAAGGCCATTAGCAAAATCAACGCAGAACCAATCCTAGAAAGCAGGGTCGGGGAGAGGATGGAAAGTTAATGATCATGTGGTTACCACAGCTAACCCCCAACCAATGGGAAGGCACTTCACAATGTAGGAATTTGATCAGTAGCAAAATATTCAAGAGATCTGACTGTGCCCTTGCCTGGCCCTTTTAGGGACAGGAGTGGTTTTCTTTTTCTTTTTTTTTTTTTTTGAGACAGAGTTTCGCTCTTGTTACTCAGGCTGGAGTGCAATGGCGGGATCTCGGCTCACCACAACCTCCGCCTCCTGGGTTCAGGCAATTCTCCTGCCTCAGCCTCCCGAGTAGCTGGGATTACAGGCACGTGTCACCATGCCCAGCTAATTTTTTTTTTTTGTATCTTTAGTAGAGACGGGGTTTCACCATGTTGACCAGGATGGTCTCAATCTCTTGGCCTCGTGATCCACCCACCTCGGCCTCCCAAATGCTGGGATTATAGGCATGAGCCACCGCGCCCGGCCCAGGGATGGTTTTCATAGCAACACTGAAGATTCAGGAGAAAGGATTCAGGGTCTGCAGCTGTGTTTGGCTAGGTCAGGCAGACCTTGTTCAGTGGCGTACCCAATATGTATATCTCACAGGATCTTGAGGATAACAACCAAATAACAATCCTTTTAGCAGATGCATCATTCATCTGTACTACTCCACACACCAGATTTTCAGCCTCCTGAAGACAGACATCATCATATTTAAGTCATTATTCAACACAAGGCTTAGCATCTGCCATCCTGCAAAGCAGGAATTGGACCAATGGCTGCAAAATTGATCTGGGTTAAAGGTATGTATACAATAGCTTTTCAGGGAGGCTATATTACATTAAGTCTCAGGCAGACAGCAAATTATCATTGCTTACTCTCTGGCAGGCTCTTTGTTAGGCTCTGGAAATGGTATGATGATAAAAACGGACCAGATCTCTGACCTCAGGGAGTTACAATCAGAGAAGAAAGACATTATACACCTAAATTGCAAAAACTAAGTAAGTTATCACAAGCATACAATATTCTATGAAGAAAATGCACAGGATGGCAAATTATTTTCTATTTTAAAGACAGGTCCTGCTCTGTCACCCAGAACTGAGTACAGTGGCACAGTCTCAGCTCACTGCAACCTCTGCTTCCCTGGCTCAAGTGAGCCTCCCACCTCAACCCCCTGAGTAGCTGGGACCACAGGCACATGCCACCATGCCCAGATAATTGTTATGTATTTGTTAAATAGAGACAGGAGTTTTGCCACGTTGCCTAGAGTGGTCTTGAATTCCTTGGCTCAAGCAATTCACTTGGCTACCAAAGTGCTAGGATTACAGGTGTGAGATACCACACATGGCTGGGTGCAAAATTCTAACAGTTGTACCTCCTAATCAAATACCTACACATCAATGTTAACTTACACATTCAAACGATATGTAGAGAAATTCCATAGTGACATTTTCTCTTTCCAAATCACAATAATAGTTACCTCTACCTCACAAGGACTAGCATAAGTGAAAGAATCCAGGTGCATTCCAGCCAACAACCCCTTAACTTAACTCTCCCACGGTTTGCCCAAATGAACAAACTTCTCATGCAAACAAGTATAGGGATAAACAGCATCTCCTGGTTCATATCTCTTCACCTCTTTATTGGCAATTGATCTCCTAAGTATCCTGAACAAATCCTCAATGCAAGTCCTTCTGATCGCTGCCTCCCTCTCCAGCTTCACCCGACCCATCTTTCCTGGTGTTCTCTGGTCTAGTGTGCCTCGAAGGCAACTTGCTCCTTACCGCCAAGTGCCTTGTTTTGTCCCTGCTGTTCCCTCCCTGAGAGGCTCCCTCCCTCACTCCTCTGTGTCAGGCCTCAACTCAAGCCTGACTTCCTTAGGAATGTCTTCCTTGGCATCCATCTAGGTCACGCCTGCCTGTGACATACCGTCTCTTTCTAATGTTGATCATGTCTGTAATTTTGCAATCATTTTGGGGAGAATTAGATTAATGTTGGTCTCTCTTACTAGATTTAGATTCTTAGTAGGCAAGTACCAGGCTTTCCTGAGCAATGCTCTATCTCCAGGGTCCAAAACAGAGCTGAAACATAGTAGGCACCTAAAATACATGCGTTGAATAAATTAATGAAAGAAAAGAACCAATATACATTCATTTTTTTTCTTTATGTTCTTATATCTAGTGTGTACCACAGTAACTTCCTTTAAGACTAAAGTTAATGTTCTTCTTTAATGTTATGGTAAGTAATTCTTACTTAGACCTGCCCACAGAGTTTATAAAGGAACAGCCTTAATGTCTAGGATTATAATTTTCCCTTTAGATTGGGTAATGCAAACTCAAGTAAGAAAGGCAAAACAACAAAAACAACATTCCAACATATACCAAACTGCAGAAAACAATGACTCCATTGTAGTTCCCTTCGAGACATGAAGAGAACATGGAAAATCTCATATTTCTACCAGAGCTGACTGTGCACACACAGCGGGAAGAGGAAATAACACAGGAAGCTTGGATTGACAGGGGAGCCAAGTCTTGACAAGAGTGAGAAGTCTATGGTGACTCTGATTACTTTCCAGCCACACGCATGTTGGGATGACACAGTCCCGTCAGGAGTCCGCTGCTTTACTGTGCGCCCCATTGCACCCACAGCACCCCAGTGAACCCATATGATAGATGCATGAGTAGATTACTGAGAGGGCAAGCTGGATAATCTCATTATAGGATGGCATTAGGGGGATATGCTTCAGTATGACTTCTAGAGCTTGAGGAAATATACAGAAACACCCAGAAATCCATGCCTTATATATAATGAGTCTTGCTAAGGGCACAATATCAAATGGAGATTACGTTTTATCACAGAATTTACATTTACAGCTTACAGGAACATTGCTTTTCCTGAAAACGTGGTATGGCAAATATATGAGAACCATAAATTACAGTAGATTGACAAGAGTACATTTTGTGTGTCATGACCTTCAATGCAGTTGGCTCTTGGGATATATCATGAGCATTAACTAATAGACAACAATCAAGGGGGTTAGCTAGTTTCTTTATTTGCTTTACTTTAATATAGAGCTGTAACACAACTAACGTAAGCTGTGAAAGCAATCTATTAGGTCTCCAGGCTAAAGGATCAATTTACTACAGGTAACTGACAGCAATTTTCAGTGGTAAACAGGTTTGTAAATAATACTCATTTATTTCTTTATAGGTAAAATACAGATGTAATTTAAAATGTCCAATTGTTGATCAAGCTGTTTCTGTACCTCACTTCCATTACCATCTGTAAATGTTCCCTGCTTACCTATTTGCCCAGTGGGACTCTCTGAGCCTCCGCTGGTTCTGAGGGATGCCTTATTGAAGAGTCATTCTTTGCTCAAATAAGCTGTTAAATTCAATTTGTCAAGAGTTTCTCTTTTCATAGTATTATGGATCATGTATTATGAGACATCCTTCTTGAGCAAAAAGGAAGGATGGCTATTAATGGCTATTTCAGCATGCTTAACCTAATAAAATTTAGGACATTTTAACTTTAGCTATGATTAAAACCCACTAAATTTTTCTCAAAAAAAAGATATGGGGCACTCTCACCCCATACCTTGTTGTAAATCTGTTTCCATTCCCTGAATGCCTATCAGATCTCTAGACTAATAACATAAGAACCAATTCATTAAGTAAAACATGAAGGGAAAAAAATGTCAAATTGTTTATGAAAATGAAATGTATAAAATCACTCTTACAACTAATTATTGTGCATATATATCATGCACAGTATTTCCTGCATTTTTAGAAAGAAGAAAGGAGTGTCTTTTTGTGTGAAGCAGTGTTCAGTGACACTGTCAGCTGATTTAACTCTCATCAGTATCCCCTCGTAAGCCTCCAGGTGTGCTGGACAGTTAACAACCCATGCTTACACGCACACCAATGTGCAAATGAGTCTAAAATCAGAGATATTCACATTGGAAAGCTGTATAATAAGTCATGTCTACATTCCACGGTGACAACAGTATTTATTAGTTTAAAAAATAACCCCCTGAAAGCCAAAACAGTTGTAATTTATTGTATCTTCTTTCCCCCTTTTTGTTAACTTTTGAAGAATGGTTAAAAAAAAAAAAGAAAAGAAAATGCTGGCTCCTTATATAAGCAGAGATATAAAATTACTGAGATATTCATTCATTCATCTATTTACCTAAAAATATTCATTGTGACAGCCAGGCTTGACTCTACTTCAGAAACGTCTTAGATTCTTACTATCACTGGCCAACATTGCTATAACCAGCCTGTAACTGCTTTCCTGCTTTTAGTGTTCCCCAAACCAATCTGCCCTTCACTACTAGACCATATAGTTCCTAGGTCAGTTGCACCCACAGCCACTCAAAAGCTTCAATTTAGTTAAGTACAGAACACTCAGCTTTGGGCCAGGCACGGTGGTTCACGCCTGTAATCCTAGCACTTTATGAGGCTGAGGCGGGTGGATCACCTGAAGTCAGGAGTTCGAGACCGGCCTGGCCAAAACAGCAAAACCCTGTCTCTACTAAAAATACAAAAATTATCCAGGCATGGTGGCATGTGCTTGTAATCCCAGCTACTCGGGAGGCTGAGACAGGAGAATTGTTTGAACCCAGGGGGCACAGGTTACAGTGAGCCGAGATGGTACCACTTCATTCCAGCCTGGGCAACAAGAGTGAAGCTCTGTCTCACATCATTCTCACTCCATACCTTGTAGTAAATCCGTTACCATTCCCTGAACTCCCATCAGATCTCTTTACAATTCCTTGGCTTTGAGGACTTGGTGTTCCCCTGCCTGAAGGCTGACAAGGCCAGCACCAGACCCAAGTCAACCAACACCTCTACTATGATGCTTTCCCACATACAGTGTCACTCCTGCCCTGCACACCTGCAGCATTTTGTTCAGATGCCAGTGGACACTGGATATTCCTAGATTAAACATCTGTGATTGTGGTCTAATCACCAAAAATCCTAGAAGTTCATAGCAGGACATAATCCTCCATACTGCCTTGGTAGCCGTATGAATTTGAATTATATCTTGTGTTTCACCCAGGGTCCAGCCAGGGAGGCTAAAACTATCCTAGATATTTTAAGCACAGAGAATTTTGTACAAGAAATTGATTCTACAGATGATGAAAGAGCTGAAACACCAAACAGGAGCTAAAGAGGCAACCCAGAAAGTAGCATCAACAGAAAACTATTGCCGTTCATTAGATTGGAGTGATATTGGGAGAAGATGGCATTACTCGTGATGAGACGACTGGGCTGCCTGACTAGGGGAGGATCATGTCGTGATTTTCTGATGAGAGCTGGGACCATGAAGGGCAGGGCTTTCTGGCAGGAGAGAACCATGCCCACGAGACTGCCCACGGAAGAGCAAGAGAAGGAGAAATACCCTGGATCCTCCCAGTCTCCTTTTGTCTTACAAAAGTGCTTCCCACTGACCGGATATCCAGGTGCCAGATGCTAAGGCTTCCAGGAAATGTAGTCCTTGTGATTTACAGCCAAGCAGGGAAAGAGCGGAATGAAGAATGAGTGGCACACAGTATGTGAGGCTCCTGAGCCCCTCATGTGGCTGCTGAGTGAGCCTCACTAACTGATCAGTGTCTGAGCAAAACACAGAAGCGTGTGCGTTACTTACAGTGAGTCCTCGGACTGTAATTATACCTCACATGTTGGTTTCCTCTATAAGACTGTGAGCTCAGCAATAGGAACCCAACTTTTATCCCAACATGTAGCACATTACTTGACACAGAGTGGGCACTCGATAAGTAAATGCCTTTAATCACCAGTCTCCTGGATTTACAACATACTTCAACTTGGTATTTTCCAAAGTTTGTTTTGCTGACCGTGAATTCAAAGAGATGTTAATGCACATTACAGATAAATAGGGCCCTGCTATTCCCAAATAAGTTTGTGAAACAAAGTATTAAATAAACTTAAGCTGGTTTGTTTATTGCAGAATTATTCAGAGCTTTTAAAATGTGCTTGAAGAGGAAACTGTAGTATGACACAGCATTATTTCAACATACATGACGACTAAATACTTTTTCCAAAGAACTAACATAGGCCAGATGCAGTGGTTCTTTCCTGCAATCACAGCACTTTGGGAGGCCAAGACAGGTGGATCACAAGGTCAGGAGTTCGAGATCATCCTGGCCAACATGATAAACCCCGTCTCTACTAACAATACAAAAATTAGCTGGACGTGGTGGTGTGTGTCTGTAATCCCAGCTACTCAGGAGGCTGAGGCAGAAGAATCGCTTGAACCAGGGAGTCAGAGGTTGCAGTGAGCCGAGATTGTGTCACTGCATTCCAGCCTGGCAACGGAGTGAGACTATGTCTCAAAAAAAAAAAAAAGAACTAACATTATGTAGGAATCTCAGTTCTAAGGAGACATTGCTTCAATATCTTCACACTGATAGCATTACTTTCTTTCATCTTTGAAATATTCCCATGAAGTACAGAAGAATAAGGTCATACCTTGTAGATACAAGTGTCACTAATAAATAATTAAAACTAAAAAACACATCGAGTATTAATTGGATATATAAGGTGTCATTTACCATTCTAGTCACTGCCAGGCTAGAATAAAAATATAAGTCATTACAGTTCCTACCCTATTTGAAGAGATAAAAGAAACAGAGGACCATAAAAAAAGAAATAAGAAAGACCATAATATAAGAAAAAAAGTTTTTCTTTTTTATCCAACAATATTTTTACACATGCTAGTATATCAAGATACTTGGTGCTGTTTGATTATTAAAAATCTGAGACCCGTGGAGGGTAATTATTTACTGAAGTGATAAGCAGGTCAGCTCTGGAGCTTACATTACAATTTCAGTTTCATGAATTCTAAGAGCAAATCACCAACTGGAATGACATCTATCAGATAGAGAAAAAAATTTTCTTGAAACAGAGTCTCACACTGTCATTCAGCCTGGAGTGCAGTGGCACAATCTCAATGCACCGCAACCTCCATCTCCTGGGTTCAAGCAATTCTCCTGCTTCAGCCTCCTGAGTAGCTGGGATTATAAGTGTATGCTACCACACCTGGCTTATTTTTGTATTTTTAGTAGAGACAAGATTTCACCATGTTGGTCAGGCTGGTCTCAAACTCCTGACTTCATGATCTGCCCACCTTGGCCTCCCAAAGTACTGGGATTAAAAGCATGAGCCACTGTGCCTGGCCCAGATAAAGAGATTCCTAATAATAACTCAACAATATTAATGATGAGAACTAGGCAATGCATCCAACCTCATGAGCCTCTAAAAATGACTATTTAAAAATATCTGAGAAATCCCTAGACGTTTTATCATGATACAGCTATTCATTTCCATATTTTATTGATCCAGATAGATAAAGTAGGACATTATCCTTCATTTTCAAAGAGAGACACAAAGCCTTTGGTTTTGTTATTTAAGAAACGTGCCCTTTGGAATATTATTGTTAACCTTAACAAAGAATTATTACACAGGCTTCCAACAATGGGTGCCTACACTGGAACATTTAGCCAGCACGTGATCTTCTGTTAAATAATTTTAAAAGACAGTATGCTTGCTTTCGTCAGATATTTTGGCATTCTCCCCAAATGGCCTCTCTACTGCACATTACATTATTAATATTAACCTGTAGTATAATTTTTGCATATTGGCAAAATGTTGCTAAATCTTATTAAAAGTATTTCTACATATCAGAAGCATAACCTGAGAGCCAGAGAGACAATAAAAATATTCTCTTCTGTTCAGACTTATTCATGGGGAACAAAAATTCTGAATTCTCAATATAATATAAGTAGAAGTTTAATCAACATTTTTAATATTACAGTGATAGTATTTGTAGCCCAGCCAGTAACTAATGGAATAACTTTGGGTTTCATGCTCTAAAACTCAGTGTTCTCATCTGTTAGAAAAAAAAATTAATCACCTGCTTCACTGAGGTGAAGTGAAAACGAAATATGTTCCACAGATCAAGAGCCCCTTCAGGGTGCAGGACAAGAATAAATTAGGAAAATGCTGAATCCTATATTCCTCCCCATTTTATCTAGGAGACTGGCAATATGCATCAACACACCAAAGCTCTGTGAAGTTCCACTGCAGTAAATCTACTAACGTTCCAAAACCAAGTGCTTCTCAAATCCACTTATCCCTAAAACTGTTTTCTCTTTTTTTTTAATTGCACTTTAGGTTCTGGGGTACATGTGCAGATCATGCAGGATTGTTGCATAGGTACATACATGGCAATGTGGTTTGCTGCCTCCATCCCCAGGTCACCTATATCTGGCATCTCTCCCCATGTTATCCGTCCCCAGCCTCCCCACCCGCTGCTGTCCCTCCTGTAGCCTCCCGCCAACAGACCCTAGCATGTGATATTCCCCTCCCTGTGTCCATGTGTTCTCATTGTTCAACACCTGCCTGTAAGTGAGAACAAGTGGTGTTTGATTTTCTGTTCTGGTGTCAGTTTGCTGAGAATGATGGTTTCCAGATTCATCCATGTCCCTACAAAGGACACGAACTCATCGTTTTCTATGGCTGCATAGTATTCCATGGTGTATATATGCCACATTTTCCTTGTCCAGTCCATCACTGATGGGCATTTGGGTTGGTTCCAGGTCTTTGCTATTGTAAACAGTGCCACAATGAACATACATGTGCATGTGTCTTTACAACAGAATGATTCATAACCCTTTGGGTATATACCCAGTAATGGGATTGCTGGGTCAAATGGAAGTTCTATTTCTAGATCCTTGAGGAAGCACCACACTGTCTTCCACAACAGTTGAACTAATATACACTCCCACCAACAGTGTAAAAGTGTTCCTATTTCTCCACATCCTCTCCAGCATCCCGATTTTTTTAATGATTGCCATTCTAACTGGCGTGAAATGGTATCTCAATGTAGTTTTGATTTGCATTTCTCTAATGACCACTGATGATGAGCATTTGTTCATATGTTTGTCGGCCTCATATATGTCTTCTTTTGAAAAGTATCTGTTCATATCCTTCACCCACTTTTGAATGGGTTTGTTTGTTTTCTTGTAAATCTGTTTTAGTTCTTTGTAGATTGTGGATATTAGTCCTTTGTCAGATGGGTAGATGGCAAAATTGTTTCCCATTCTGTTGGTTGCCAATTCACTCTAATGATTGTTTCTTTTGCTGAACAGAAGCTCTGGAGTTTAATTAGGTCCCATTTGTCTATTTTGGCTTTTGTTGCCAACGCTTTTAGTGTTTTAGTCATGAAGTCCTTGCCTATGCCTATGCCTATGCCTATGCCTATGCCTATGACCTAAATGGTATTGCCTAAGTTTTCTTCTAGGGTTTTTATGGTGCCAGGTCTTATGTTTAAGCCTTTTATCCATCTAGAGTTAATTTTAGTGTAAGGTGTCAGGAAGGGGTCCAGTTTCTGCTTTCTGCACATGGCTAGCCAGTTTTCCCAACACCATTTATTAAATAGAATCCTTTTCCCGTTGCTTGTTTTTGTCAGGTTTGTCAAAGATTGGATGGTTGTAGATGTGTGGTGTTGCCTCTGAGGCCTCTGTTCTGTTCCATTGGTCTATATCTCTGTTTTGGTACCAGTACCATGCTGTTTTGATTACATGTTTTGTAGCCTTGTAGTATAGTTTGAAGTCAGGTAGTGTGATGCCTCCCACTGTGTTCTTTTTGCTTAGGATTGTCTTGGCTATGTGGGCTCTCTTGGTTTCATACGAAGTTTAAGGTAGTTTTTTCCAGTTCTGTGAAGAAGGTCATTGGTAGCTTGATGGGGATAGCACTGAATCTAAAAATTACTCTGGGCAGTATGGCCATTTTCACAATATTGATTCTTCCTAACCATGAGCATGAAATGTTTCTCCATCTGTTTGTGTCCTCTCTTATTTCCTTGAGCAGTGGTTTGTAGTTCTTCTTGAAGAGGTCCTTTACATCCTTTGTTAAATGTATTCCTAGGTATTTTATTCTCTCTGTAGCAATTGTGAATGGGAGTTCACTCTTGATTTGGCTCTCTGTTAGTCTGTCATTGGTGTATAGGAATGCTTGTGATTTCTGCACATTGATTTTGTATCCTGAGACTTTACTGAAGTTGTTTATCAGTTTCAGAAGATTTTTGGCTGAGACAATGGGGTCTTCTAAATATACAATAATATCATCTACAAACAGAGACAATTTGACTTCCTCCTCTTCTTGCTGAATGCTCTGGCTAGTACTTCCAATACTATGTTGAATAGAAGTGGTGAGAGAGGGCATCCTTGTCTAGTGCCAGATTTCAAAGGAAATGCTTCCAGTTTTTGCCCATTCAGTATGATACTGGCTGTTGGTTTGTTGTAAACAGCTTGTATTATTTTGAGATACTTTTCATTAATACCTAGTTTATTGAGGGTTTTTAGCATAAAGGGCTGTTTAATTCTGTTGAAGGCCTTCTCTGAATCCATTTCGATAATCATCTGATTTTTGTATTTGATTCTGTTTATGTGGTGAATTACGTTTATAGACTTGCATATGTTGAACCAGCCTTGCATCCCTGGAATGAAGCCTACTTGATAGTGATGAATAAACTCTTTGATGTGCTATTGCTATCGGTTTGCCAGTATTTTATTGAAGATTTTTGCATCTATGTTCATCAAGGATATTGGCCTGAAGTTTGCTTTTTTTGTTGAGTCTTTGCTGGGTTTTGGTATCAGGATGATGTTCGTCTTGTAAAATGATTTGGGAAGGATTCCCTCTTTTTCTATTGTTTGGAATAGTTTCAGAAGGAGTGGTACCAGCTCCTCTGTACATCTGGCAGAATTCGGCTGTGAACTCGTCTGGACCTGGACTTTTTTTGGTTGGTAGGCTATTCATTGCTGCCTCAACTCAGCCCTTGTTTTGGTCTATTCAAGGTTTCAACTTCTTTCTGGTTTAGGCTTGGGAGGGTGCAAGTGTCCAGGAATTTATCCACGTCTCCCAGGTTTACTGGTTTATGTGCATAGAGTTGTTTGTAGTAATCTCTGATGACAGTCTATATTTATGTGGAATTGGTGATGTCCCTTTTATCGTTTTTTGTTGCATCTATTTGATTCTTCTCTCTTTTCTTTTTTATTAATCTGGTTAGTGGTCTATTTTGTTGATCTTTTCAAAAAAACAACTCCTGGATTTACTGATTTTTTGAAGGGTGTTTTGCGTCTCTGTCTCCTTCAGTTCTGCTCTGATCTTAGTTATTTCTTGTCTTCTGTTAGGTTTTGAGTTTTTTTTTTTTTTTTTGATCTTGCTCTTCTAGTTCTTTTAATTTTGACGACAGGGTGTCAATTTTAGATCTTTTATTCCTTCTCATGTGGGCATTTATTGCTATAAATTTCCCTCTAGACACTGCTTTAAATGTGTCCCATAGGATCTGGTATGTTGTGTCTTCATTCTCATTGGTTTCAAAGAACATCTTTATTTCTGCCTTCATTTCATTGTTTATCCAGTCGACATTCAGGAGCCAGGTGTTCAGCGCCCATGAAGTTGTGCGGTTCTGAGTTCCTAAGACCATTTTTGTTTTTCCTGGTAATACCTATTGGTACACCCAGAAATTAATGTTCCTCAGAACTCACTTGAGGCTAATGCTTCAAAGGAGCCACAAGATCAATTCTGTGTCATCCACGAATAAAAGTTTTGAGTAGCTGCTTTTATTCTTTCTGATTATAACCAACACCCACAATAAGACACCCTTGCCAAGCTGAAAAGTTCAAATACAGAGCATATAACAGTGATAACTTTGTGTGGAGTGCAAATTGTATGCATCTCATGATACTTACATAGAATGATATAAAGATCTTTTGAGTGTGGTTTTTGAATTACTTCAGTGGAAATGGTCATGAATTCACATTCCTCAGCTGGTTTCCTTTGTGACTAACAACTTGTTTTCACAAGACAGGTCAACAATTTGCATTTCAGTCTATCAGTTAGCGAGGCTAACTAATTCACACTGACCATGGCCTCAGGGGTATCTGGCTACGGCTGTGTTTGCTGGTGGAAACTACGGGAAGTAAGTTAAAAATCAAAGGACTCTCTAAGAAAGACTCTACCCCACCTAATGTAAATGGAGAATTGAACCATGTCGAAAACTAATCTAAGTAATTCTAGGGAAAACAAGTTGCACAGCTGCTAATAATAAGCTCAGGTGTAATGGAAAACTCCACATCCCACTATTTTAGGACTTATTATTATCACTATTTTTACTTCAAAAATACAGTGTTAAGAAGTAAAAAGCAGTAACTCAAAACAGGGAAAAACTGAGTAAATATGGCAAAAAAGAAACTAGATCTGAGCCCACTCTAACAGAACATGTAGCAGCAACATCACCTTGCTGCAGGATGAAGTAGGAAACATATAGCACTGGGAATGATGGTGGGTTTGCAATTTGCACTGGAATCGTACATCAAAATACAGTCCTCATCTAAGTATAGTATGGAAAATACTGCATTCCTTTTTATGAGTATATATACAAGGCTAACCATCACCTAAGTGTAAGGTCTTTTAGGCTGACTGACAGCACCATGGACTACACCATGGTAACCTCTGTGACCTGCACGTACACTCCAGATGAGTTCCTGGAACTAGAAAGTCTGAAGTAACTGGAAAACCACAAAAGGAAAAGAAATGACCAACCCCTGCAGTGCCTAATTAACTTTGAGATATTCTTTTATTGTTCCTTATTCCCACCTCAACTGATAAGGCAATTAGACTTTGTAACTGACTTTCGTCAAACTTGTGACTCCAGAACCTACGACCCCCACTTCCATCTTGCAAAAGTCACCCTGTACTGTAACTTCTGTAACTTTCCACTGCCTACCCCAAACCTATAAAACCAACTCCTGTCCCTTCACCCTCCGCTCACTCTCTTCAGACTCAGCCCGCCCACCCCTGGGTGAATAAACAGCCATGTTGCTCACACAAAGCCTATTTAGGGGGTCTCTTCATTCAGAGCACATGTTTTAACGCTAAGGTCAGCGAGCAATATAAAAGCAAAACCAACAATAAACCCATCCGGTCCTACACCAATTCTGATGTTCTGCACAACACCCACAAAATGACCACTACAGAGGTAATGATGATGATTCACTGTAAGCTTAATAGTTGGGTAAGTCTACAACCCAATACTAGTACAATATGAGGTTTTAAGCAAATAAAATTAGTTTGTGTTTCTCCAGATATGGTCTGTGAACCATCTGTGTCTAGAAAACCTGGGAGTTTGTTCAAAGTGCTCCCTGGCCCCACCCAGACCTTCCCAGCAGTCTCTCCGGGGCTAGGCCTTGGACTTTCCACATGGAATAAGCTCTCTGGTGAGTTTTAAGCCTGCTAGAGAGCTAAATGAATATTGTATTAAGGCTGGGTGCAGTGGCTCACACCTGTCATCCCAGCACTTTGGGAGGCTGAGGTGGGCAGATCACCTAAGGCAAGAATTCGAGACCAGCCTGGCCAACAAGGTGAAACCCTGTCTCTACTAAAAATACAAAAGTTAGCTGGGCATGGTGGCAGGTGCCTGTAATCCCAGCTACTAGGGAGGCTGAGGCTGGTGAATCGCTTGAACCCAAGAGGAGGAGATTGCAATGAGCTGAGATCACACCATTGCACACTAGCCTGGGCAACAAGAGCAAAACTCCATCTCAAAAAAAAAAAAAAGGAGTAAATCCTGACATGGAGAACTTAGAAGCTCCATAGGAAAGCAACAAAATAATAAAAATCTTTCTTACGTTAAAGCTTAGAAAGCAAGATTATTTAGGGAAAAAAATATGTAAAAAAGTAAACTGGTGACCGTGACAATTTGGAAACATCATTTAAAAGCATTATTAGATACAACCACATAAAATTCTGTGTTCTCTATATTGTAAAAGATTTTTTCATTCTTCAACATCCTTGCCTTCAACATATCCAGAGTTTAGGGTGCATGTTCTCTCTGGTGCTCAGTCAGCTGTCTGTAGTATATCTCCCTTTCTTTCTTTTCTTTTTTTTTGAGGCAGAGTCTTGCTCTGTCACCCAGGCTGGAGTGTAGTGGCTCAATCTCCGTTCACTACAACCTTGACCCCCTCGGTTCAAGTGATTCTTATGCCTCATCTTCCAGAGGAGGTGGAACTACAGGCACATGCCACCATGTCTAGCTAAGTTTTGCATTTTTAGTGGAGACAGGGTTTCGTCATGTTGCCCAGGCTGGTCTCAAGTTCCTGACCTCAGGTGATCTGCCTGCCTTGGCATCCCAAAGTGCTGGGATTACAGGCATGAGCCACCGTGTCCGGCAGGCATCTCCCTTTCACTCCTTCCTGGCTGGCAAAGCCCCACTCCCACTGTTTTACCATGTAGGCATCCACCTCAAGCTTGTTCCTTTATATTATCAGTGTTCAGGGTTGTCATGAAAGGCATGATCTATAGCCCTGGGAAGTATGACCACTGACCAAGAGTTTAGCACCTTCTTCCCCAAAGATGCTGAAGACCAGGAGATCTTTTCATTAATCAAAGCTGATTCAAGTGCCATTCCACCTATCAGGAGAAATTCAGAAGGACTGGCTCCTAGGGTTCCCTTCTGGCCTAATCATTCTGTGTTTCCAAGATATACATGCCTGTGCAGAGTTGGCCAAGGGCTGGCTGTCCGGGACCATCCCTATGGTCCATGGTATGGTCTTCATCCCTTTCAATTCATAACTTCTTACTGAAAATCCACTGCATGCAAACTTCAGAAGTTGTATTAAGGCTTTATTTTGAATTCTCCATATATAAAATCTTGTGTCTGGTATAAGAAAATGGTAAATAAAAGAAAATGTTGTATATAATGCATATATTATAACGTGTATACATATAATATGTATTGAGAGAGAATTCCAGACAATTTGTTGTGACAAGAACTAAGAGAAATGGAATTTAGTGATTTAGAATGTGCTAAATCAACACCAAATTACAGAGGTAGAGCTCCTTTATGCCATAATTTTAGAGAGGATTACAGCAGATTATGACGCAACTGCACTTTAACTCAGTGCTGAAAGTTAAGCCAGAAGTCGCGTTTTCTTAAATAGGAAATGGTTAACTTAGGACATGGTTCTCCAGATGTCTAAACCAGCAGCATCAGCATCACCTGAGAACGTGTTAGATGTGCAAACTACCAGTTACCCCACCAAATCTACTGACTTAGAAATTCTGGGCAGGCCCCAACAATCCGTGTTTTTAAAAGTCCCGCAGGTGATTCTGATGCAAACTAGAGTTTAAAAACTGCTGGCTTAAAACTCAAGACAACTCACCTGGACCTTCCATCATAGGTTAGAGTGAGCCAAATAAAACAAGAGTATTACAGTACTCTATAAGGTATAATTTAAAAAAATTAAAAAAAGAGCCCTTCCTGCTTCCCCAAGTGGCCTAAGAAGTCCCTACATTTGTTAAAATTAGAGCAACGCTTTCAGTTAAAACTCTATCACAGAAAGCCACTATGCCCATGAATGTGCCAACACTCATTATTTAGCTATTACTCAGCTGTCACTTGGCAGAGAGCTTGGATATAAAGAAAAGCATAACGTGGCATATCATATGGCAGGTCAGATTTACAGTAAAGCAAGGGAAGGAGAGTCCCAAGCATCTCCCTCAAGGCATGAAAGACAGGCCCAGGTGGAACTCTACAGTAAGGAGACTATGAAAAGGCAATGATGCTTTCACAACGCAGAGGGAGGGATGCTCAAAGAAACATTCTGACATCATCACTGTCTTCAGCAGTACTTAATTATCAATTAGTTGAGATGATCTCCTCTGGCTTCTTAGAACAGTGTCTAAGCTGGAAAGGTAATGGTTTGCTGCTGATTAGCATTCCACACACATTTCACATGTATATATGACTAATGTTCAAACTAAACGTGGAATAGTATAAATCCGGGACTCCCCTTGGTACTTCCTCAATACTGCACCAGCAGTTTCTTAAGATGAAATGCACACATTCAGATTCTGATAATTGCAAGCACCACCTGACAGAACTTACAAATACACTTAATATGTCTTTACAACATTCTTACAAGTATCATTTACAGAGCACGTACATCTTACTAACACACGCATCAAAAAGTTTGATATTAATTTTTTTTTTTTTTTGAGACGGAGTTTCGCTCGTTACCCAGACTGGAGTGCAAAGGCTCGATCTCGGCTCACCACAACCTCCGCCTCCTGGGTTCAGGCAATTCTCCTGCCTCAGCCTCCTGAGTAGCTGGGATTACAGGCACGCGCCACCATGCCCAGCTAATTTTTTTTTTGTATTTTTAGTAGAGACGGGGTTTCACCATGCTGACCAGGATGGTCTCGATCTCTTGACCTTGTGATCCACCCGCCTCGGCCTCCCAAGATATTAATTTTTTTTTTAATTCTGTTAAAATCCTTAATGACTAAAATGGCATTTGGAAGCACAAAATTTTATATTCAACCAGCAAAAACTTTAAATCCTGTATTTTCTCCCAGCACCCTTACCACACTATATACTTGTTAACATTTTTATTTTACATTGTATTGCCCAAAGCCTTTCTACATGCCTTTTCAAAAATCAGTTGAGGGTAAAACTCAACCCACACTAGTTCTTTAAGTTAGGACATAAACATACCCTATAATAGGAAATGGTGATAGTAGCAATTAATGTTTCTGTACAGGTTACCACAGGAAAAGTGATAGTCATTGACTCCTTGAGGGATTCCAACTTTAGGTAGAAAATACCCATGTACAGCAGCCCAATTTTACACAGCTCCATCAGTTAACAGCTGACATTTTCACCTCTAACCAATCACAGCAAGGAGATTCAGAATTAAGTTTGACATTTTGTCCTTTGACTTGTTCCAATGTACTGCAGGGGTTTTACTGCCTGATGTTATACCATATGTGCAAACTCGAGACACAGCAGACGGGGTTAAGCAGGATGCCTCTGTATTCTGCCCTTCTCCTGCTTCCTGCTGTTTCTGGAGCAACGTAACTTTAGCTAAACACAACCCTCCAGGGCACATCATTTTTAGCAGGAGAATCTGCCTCATAGCAAAGTTCCCTGTATGTTGATTACATTTCTGAAGCATGACAGTCTATGTGATTCATAGAACTTACTGGTTTGGCATCCTGCAGAGTCTTTATGAAATCCAATTCATCACAGAAAAAATTTATTAAGATAAGTTTTTGTGAATAAAAACCTAAACAATTATGAAATGAACAACCTAGGGAATTCTTTTGAAGCTTTTTTGTTGTTGTTATCTGGTCTTCCATTAAGCAACAGTGATAGACAGCAGATTCTTTAAAACCTTTTCCATATTTCAAGTTATTTTTTAATTCTAAATTTACTGTTGTCTTTGGTAATGGGTATGTTTACCTGTGCTCTCAAGAAGGGAGATTCTGAAAAGCCCTCTTAGATTTTATATCCAGAATCGCTATTGCCAGTATAAGAAACATTTTTGAGAAATGAGAGAATATCAGCTGCTACTAACAAATTATTCTCTTAGCTTGATGTCAGAGACTCTTACCAAGCCAGAGTTCACAAAAAGTACAAAGAAAAAAACGGTTCTAAAAATATATACATATAACTTCCCCAATTGTCTGTCCCCCTGTGTATTCTGTAAAGCAGAACATTTAGCTCTATATAATTTTTAAAAAATCTATACATAGAGAGGGAACCATAAATCTCATGGGTCTCAGATTCACTTCCTGTTACCTTCCTTCATTACACGTTTAAAGGTAATCAATAAAAACTGATTTCTCTTTGTAAGCATTTTCCTGTTCTGCCAGAAATAACAGCAGGCTCTGCCCCAAAATGAAGAAAAAATGGAAAGTAGTATTTACCATAAGAGGAGAAAATGAAACTGCCTAAGCGTTTTTCCTGAGCCAAGTGAAACACAAACAGCAGAGCAAGTTTATTCTCACAGAAAAGAATCTTACATTCTCTTGGCATTCACTCTATTCTGAAAATCTGTGATATCAACAAGTTTTCAAACTCTGAATTTACATTTCCACTTTCAATGACAACTTATCTCTAGGTTTCCTAAAAGTTTTAGCTACATACCTGTGTAAATACACACATCACATGCAAGGTTTTTGTCAATGTTAAACATTGAAGCTGTCAAGAGAGGACAGGTAGGTCTGCTGGAGGGGGACTGCCTCCCTGGAGGGACTGAGATGCAAAACCAATGGGGAAAAAAAATAAACCAACCGAACGAGAACACAATTACATCAGTAAGGAAAGAATGGACAATTCTACCTCATTTCAAAACAAAACTTTTTATCTCACTTCAAAACACAAAACTTTGCCACTTGCATTTTCAGCACAAGAATTAAACATTACTTAAAACATCATTTGAGAGTTTTATATGAAAGAATCTGAAATAATCCATTGGGGTTCTCTCATAGGGGGAGACTGTCTCACAACTATTCATTTTTAATTTGTTTTTCTTCTTCTAGATTCTTCACAAAAGACTGTAAGAGAACACCAAATGGGAGAGTAACAGACCTTCACTCTGTCATGAGGTTCCAAATACATTGTGTAAGTTTTCCAGGCTTCCTATTTCCCTTCACCCTGCACTATCTATGGAGGTTGTCATATTTCACCAGGGTGGACTGTAAATCAGACAAGTTCAGCCAGTCGGGTTGAAGAATGGAGGTGAAAAGCACAGTGGAAAATACATAAAGTACAATTAAAACCATATGAGCAGAGATATTGAAGCAATACTTGCTGGAGGAAATCCAAGTAAAAATCAAACCTTTTCTGGTGTTAGTGAAACTATCCAGTCCATCTGGGACAAGCACACATCATTTGTTAAATATACCTTTCTTTTTTTCCGCAGCAAGAGCACGCACGAAAGTTAAACCTAACAAGGTAATTAAGCTGACAGCTATCTTTGTAGAATAGTTAAGTTCATAGTTATATAAAACTGATCTCTCATTTAAAATGGTTAACACTTACTTAGACATACAGCTTAAGATTGGGCAAGAGTAAATTCTGCAACCACCAAAGTGTATTAGAGGTTCATGATAACCATGTCGGATCAAAACCCTTTTCCAGTTTTCTGTTAAATCTTTACCTCTAAGACCCAAGGATATTAAGACAAAGATAATCAAATTGCCTATTATTGAACATAAAGAACGAGAAGCTAGAAATCCAAACTGTCTCCCCTTCTCCACTGCAAACAACCTAGATGCTACTGTTTTCACACAGGTGGCACTTAGCAGGCCAGTGATGTGTATGTACAGAAATCAAGGACTCTTGAAGTTGTAAAGCAATTCTGACAATAATCTTGACTTTGGCAACCTATCAGCAATGCCATTCCAAATCTCTGTCTCTTATGCATTCCAAGTGTCAATTATAATAATCTCAGTAGACAACTGAAACATCATTTTTAATATTGCAGATTCCAGTAAACAACTCAAGCTCAGCAAGTCACTTACCCCCAAGAAACTGAATTCCTCCAGCCACTCTTCCCACGGTCCTGGAGATGAGCTCCGAAACGCAGCAACCCATGAGTGCTGTGAGCGCCACCAGGAGGAGGAGGCCACAACCCAGGCCGGTCACGATGGTGCAGATCCTCCACTCTGCGCTGGGGATGCCCTGGAAGGAGGCATAGCGCCCACATTCCTCCACCATCACCATCATCTGCCGACTCTCATCATGCACAGGATAGGAGCACCTCCGGAAGGTACCGAAGGACACAGGCTTGCCCAGCTGTGATCCCCAGAGCCAATAAGGCATAAAGAACCCCACGCAGGAGGTGGCAGCACAAAGAAAAGAGAGCAAAGCCCAGATTACTCCCGTACAAGTCAGGCTGGAGGCCATCTCTCACCAGATAGGGCAATGAGGACCCCCAAGTAAATGTTCAGGGACTGCAGGAGTGAATGAAGGTGTGAAATCACCAGGGACCCACAGGTAATCCACAGTTCCGTAACGCAGAATAGATCTTCAGTCTTACTGGGCATCAGCTTTCCATCCTGTGTACTAAGGATGACGGTCCCTGATAAAACAACAGGAAACATTAAAAGTTAAAGGCATTGAGAGAGGCGATAACACCGTCTCAGCTGGTCTACAATTTTCAGTTAACATTCAGACTTGCCTCAACATTTTAACAGTGGGAAGAACTAATTCTTCTTGTGAGCTTCTCCATAACTAAATTTTTGTCAAACCAGCTCAAAGCTTTTTCATGTCTTTACCTCCTGTAAATGTTTCCAAATTAACTCTGAGAGCTCTTTTACTTAAGGAAATGCCTGATTTTTATTTGACAGGCCAATGAATTCATTCTATATATTATATACTCACATTAAAAGAAATGTAGTATTTTCACTGGCAATAAACAATTAAAATAAAATGAACCATGCCATGGTTTCTGTTCTTTTTGGCTTGCAAGTTCATGCTCATAGTTTTTTGCAACTTTTCTGTGTCTCTTTAAGGGTACATTAACTCTCTGCATGAGCCAAACAAAATAATTAGGATAATTTTTCACAATTGCAGAGTACCATAAATTTAACAAACATCATGGTCTGCGGAGGCACGTAAAGGACTATTACCAGACACTCTTTGTACTCACTCAGCAGTGTTTCAGAATTTCCTTCGTCTTAACATCTTCTAGTGTAAAAGAACGCCTGTGTATGACTTATTTTGGGTCTGCAATTTTGATTCATTGATTGGAATCATTTCTCCCACTGAATGATTGTCTAATCTGAACAGCAAACCATACTTCCCAGTATTCCACATCAAAGCCCAGTCATCCAAATGGTTCGAGGCATTTACTTGCACCCCAGCCTTTCAAAGAGTTTCTTAGCCATTTCTTGCATTTTCTATAAAGGCGTGAATGCAGAAGCACACAGCCCATCCACCCTAGAGTTACACCTCCAGGACTCCTCACTCCAGCTTTCAGGGTCCACAGCAAATTCCCCCTTTTCTTCACCTCGCCCCTACTGTTTTTATTTCTCTAACCACCGCCCATTTTCAGTTCTAGATGTCACTCAAAAGGGAGGTCCAGTCACTACTTTTTTTTTTTTTAATCTTGTCAACTGCAGTCAGTGGCTGAAGTTGATCTATCTGGGCCACGAGGCTAGGGAAGAGCGGCAGGGGGTGGCGTGGGGGCGGGGGCCCCCATTTCCATCAGCGGTGAGGCGCCCTCGCCAAGACAAGCCCATATTTAGCCCCCTGCCGCTGCCTCCCCGAGCCACCCCACCCATGGAGACACACAATGATCCCTCCATTCTAAAAGGGGGCAGGAGGCATTTTCCAGCCGGCTCAGGGCGAAGGGAGAGGATAAGGATGGGAGGCAGCACCCCCCGGAGGCAGACGCGGAGAGCGGACGCGGCGGGCAGGGAGAGCCGAGCGAGCCGCCGAGCTCAGGAAGTCCGGAGCCCGGGCGGGTGCAGCCCAACTCCGGCTCCGGGACAGAGAGGGAGCCCCGGAGAAAGCAGCGGAGCCCACGCCCACGGGGCAGCAGCGCGCGTTACTCACATGGCTGGCGGGCGGCGGCCACCTTCCCTCCCGCGTCCCGGGCGCACACACAACTTGCTGTCCTTCCCGGGCGGGAACATCCACGGCAGACCCGACCCTGCTGCCCTTCTGCGCCTGGGTCCCTAACAGCCGCGGAGCCCGACCTGGAAGAGCGGGGCTCGGCAGCGGGCGGAGGGTCTCCAAGCGGGGCTGGCAGAGCGGAGACCGCACTCAGGCGAGTCCGCGGCGGCGGCTCTGGCGGAGCGCAGCGGCCGCGCGCGGGCGCCGGGAATCGCAAGCAGAGCCGCGGAGCTCCCTCGGCAGGCGCGGCACGCACCGCCCCTCCCTCCGCGGCCCGGCCCTCCTCCGCCGCCAGTCCCCTCCCCTCGCGCCCCGGGGAACTCCGGGCTGACAGACCCGGGACGCGCCGGGACGTTCCTGGAGCGCCGGGCGGGGAGGGGCGCGGGTCCAGGCCCACCCCGGGGCAGCTTTCCGGCTCCTCCCCTCGCCTCGAGCCCGCTCGCGCCCCCTCTCCCTGCGTCTCATTCAAAGCTGAGACTGGGGGAGACGGACGGACGGACGGAGAAGTAGGGGAGCAAGTTGCTTATCTTCCTGGGCGACCTCGAGGGGCCACGGAACAGGACGCACGCTCCCCGCTGGCTTTTCTGGGCTTACTGTTCGGGTTTTAAGCTCCAGCTTTCCCGCCGCCTGTAGAAGAAGCCGGAGGCGGGAGGGAGGGCCTTGAAGAGTGGGTGAAGTGGCCCTTTAGAGCGTTCAGGAGGCTCTTGAGAAGAGGTCGCTTGGGAAGGCGGTGAATGAGGCGGTCGTGGACGTGGAAATTAGAGCACAGCAGAGGGCCTAAGGGTCCTGTGTAGCAGGGAAGCAGAAACCTTTCCCGACGAGCCGGGGAGAAGGCAGGGGAGGACCTCTAGCGAGCGTCGCCCGAGAGATACCCTCCTTCAAAGGGCTCTCTCTCGCCTCTCTGGCTTGGGGCTCTCTCGCTCTTTCTCTCTCTCTCTCCCTCCCTCCCTTCCTGTCCCTTCACTTTCTCCCTCCCTGCTGCTCCATCCTGCCTCCTGATCAATTTTGCAATCTATTCCATCATTTGATTTCTGAAAAACAACTGATTTTTAGTTCCCCTCTGGACTTGATTTTTTCCGCTTGCCATTAGCACTAACCCCTTTAGAAGTTTAGAGCTAGATTCAGTAGATGACTGTGGGAGTCTCTGCTGAACACGGTATTTTAAGAAGTGTGCCATCTGGGAATAGCAGTTTTTGAAGTAGACAGTTTCCCAGATACAGTTTTTGTGAGGTGCCTTTTTAGAGGAGTTAATAATTGGGAAGATGTATATTTCATAGCAGATTTCCAGACTGCACCATTTTAATTAGCCCTGATGGTGTTCATTTTTCCCACAAAGACAGCTGGAGATATGTGTTCTTTTATTATTTTGAAAGATCTTAAGTGATTGGTTCCAGGCCTTTTGAGGTCATAGGTCTTTTTTTAAAAATATGATGAAACTGATGAGCCTTACAGAAAAAAAAAAAAGCACATACATACAAAGCTTTACCACAGTGATTCTGAAGAAGGAAAGGATATTTGGCAAGATCCGAAGATAATGCTGATTATCATTACCCGTGGCTGGGGAGTACTACTGGCATCTAGTGCGTAAAGACCCAAGATCCTGCTAAATACAGCGCACAGGACAGTCCCCCAAATTACCTGGCCCAAAATGTCAATCATTTTGGGTGGTTGAAAATATCAGGTGGTTTCCATTCCCTTAAAGCCCATCCATGAATCCCACATTCAGAATCCCTAATTTAAGTGTTTTTGTCTTTGTTTAGTTTGTTTTATCTCTTCTTGCACAAATCACCAGTTACTGGGCTCAGTGACAGCGTAAGAATACTTGGTCTGACTTCCAGTTGGGTACCACACCCCTAGTTATTACACAGAGGCTCCAAACCTACATAATGTGATGGTGGAAGATATGATCATAAAAGACAAAATAATAATAGGGAGAATCAGTCACCTCCATACACCTGCTAGGGACATTGCTCGCAAACACTTTCTCAAGCTTTAAGCACTTGAGCTGGTTGGAGAGATGTTAATAACAATTGTGGTTACCACGGAGTGACTCCTTGCTGTGTGCTCGTATGTTCAGATTTCTTAGTAGATTGCTTATCTGGTCCTCAAAAAAGAAAAGACAAACTATGAAGAAGGAACAATTATTATTTTACAGCAAGGATAAGAAGTAATTGGCCCAGAATTTACAGCTAATAAATGACTTTTTAAAAAAATCTCGGCCGGGCGCAGTGGCTCAAGCCTGTCATCCCAGCACTTTGGGAGGCCGAGGCGGGTGGATCACGAGGCCAAAAATCGAGACCATCCAGGTCAACATGGTGAAACCCCGTCTCTACTAAAGATACAAAAAATTAGCTGGGCATGGTGGCGCGTGCCTGTAATCCCAGCTGCTCGGGAGGCTGAGGCAGGAGAATTGCCTGAACCCAGGAGGCGGAGGTTGCGGTGAGCCGAGATCGCGTCGTTGCACTCCAGCCTGGGTAACAAGAGCGAAACTCTGTCTCAAAAAAAAAAAAAATCTCATTATTTGCACTCTGTTAAGCAAAGTAAATGCATCACAGAGATTCTGCCTAAAATGAAAAAAAAAATGATAGAAGAGGCCAAATTTTTAAAAACCTGTCAGGATGCAGTATCAATTATTTGTGAAAATGTAATACTGGAACTCAAATTTCTAACTTAAATGAGTGAATTTAGACAAACGGTGATCTTTCTGAGCCTAAGTTATCTCATTGTTGAAAAGAGATTGGAAGAGATTATTTTAATTTCTTTTTTAAGTTCAGGACTTTCAGCATCATAGTTATATAGGTACTCTTTGAGAAGGAATTTAGAGATCATCTAATCTTGTCAGGTATGTAATTTTACAGCTGAGGAAAGAGGCTCAAAATTCTTCCAGTGTCTTACCCAAATCTGAGGCAAGAATCCACATATCTTGATTTCTCTTTCTAATTCTCTTACCAAACTATAAAATCTTCTGAATTACTCCTTATGTTCTTCCAGGCACACTTTGTAAGCAACATGCATAATAATTTATTTAAGTCCCTTAGCATTAAATTTGCACCTTTAAAGGACCATTAAATTACTTCACAGCCAGAAGTTCCCACATAGCAGATGCTGCTTGTAACACCTAGTCCAGGCTTGGGTTTCCAGTAGGTTTGGACAGTAGCCTCGTCGAGTCACAAGATAAGATCATGACTGCAAAAGTGTATGGGAAGCTATAAAGTGTTTATGACAACACTCTTGGTTGGCTACCTAGCGTTAATTCACAATCCCCTCTCCCTTCTCACCAGATACTCTTCTAGCCTCCCTTAAAGCAAATAATGGCCACTTGATCCTGCTCTAGCCAATGAGTTCACTAAGGAGGCCTCTGGGGAAGATTGTATTCTCTGATAAAATAAGGAGATGTGAGAAAATAGTTCTCTCACCAACATGACTGTCTTTGGGCCCATTCTTGAAGGATGAGGTGTTTGGAGCTCTGACAGCCTTCTTGTAACCAAGTGGGGGATCACAGAGACATAATCCCAGTGATCTAACATTGTAGAGCTTCTCACCTCCATTTGAATTCTTTCAAAAGTAAATTACAGATTGTTAGTATGGTTTAAATCACTGTGAGTTGAATTTTCTCCTTTTAGCAGCTGAAAGCATTCCTAATTGATAAAGCATGGGAAAGATAAGACATGTTCAGTATGTCTTATCTATAATATATATCAGTGAACATTATATCTCAGTGCTTGGCGATGTGGACAGATACTCAATAATCAAACAGTAATTGTGGGATTTAATGAACAAATCAATATCATTGTGATTATTATCCTTATTCTAATGCAGCCTACAGACTGGGTATTTAATTTTTAAACAAATGGCATGCTATGTGACATTAAGGAAGGAGCATAATGAAATATAGAGAACTTAATGAAATCAATCACTTCTGACCATTGGAGGGAGATTGGAAAGGGATTTCATCTGTTCACAGTTGTGGCAAATGCTATACTTGGGCTGATAGATACCATTCCCAACTCACTCCTTTTATGCCGTTAACGCCTATGGAAGCAGTGAAAGCTAAACTCTCCATTTCCCAGCCTCCCTTGAAATTTGAGGGCAACGTGTGGATACATATTAATTTTTGTCTACAGTTCCTGGCTCCCAACACCTGTAGCCCTTATTACAGTATTTTGTTATAATGGTGGGTGTGTTAGGCCCCAGGAGCAGACCTTAAGAAACAACCTCTCTAACCTGCTTCTGCTGTCCTTTCACCTGCCCCAAGGCAGGACTCTAATCTTTTCCCCTCCTTTCTGACTGTGAGTCTTAGGACCCTCCCCTGAGAGGGACCCGCCCCATATCCTGAGGGAAGGAATGGTAACATCCTGAAGCTTCCATAAAAACCTAAGAGGGCTGGCAGGTGACTCCTGCCTGTAATCCCAGCACTTTAGGAGGCCAAGGCGGGCGGATCACCTGAGGTCAGAAATTTAAGACCAGCCTGGCCAACATGGTGAAACCCTGTCTCTACTAAAAATACAAAAATTAGCTGGACTTGGTGGTGGGCACCTGTCGTCCCAGCTATTTGAGAGGCAGGAGAATCACTGCCTGGGAAGCGGAGGTTGCCGTGAGCTGAGATCATGCCACTGCACTCTAGCCTGGGCAACAGAGCCAGACTCCATCTCAAAAACAAAACTAAACAAAACCAAGATGTTCCTGGAGGATGGTGTGCCCCAGGAAGGCTTGGAAGCTCCACATCCTTTCCCCATACCTTGCCCTATACATCTCTTCATCTGTATCCTTTGTAATATCCTTTTATAATAAACTGGTAAACAAAAGTGTTTCCCTGAGTCCTGTGAGCTGCTCCAGCAAATTAATTGAACCCAAAAAGGGTCATGCGAACCCCAACCTGAGGCCAGTTGGTCAGAAGTTCCGAAGGTCTAGACTTGCGACTAATGTGGTGGACAGGGGTAACCAAAGGGACCGAGGCCTCAGTCTGTGGGATCTGATGCCATCTCCAGGTAGACATTGTTAGAGCTGAACTGGAGGACACCCAGCTGGTGTCTGCTGCAGAGTTGATTGCTTGTTTGCTGGAGGGGAAATATCCCCATGTACCCTGGAGTCACAGAAGTCTTCTGTGTTGATTGTTAGTGTCTTGGTGTGAAAGCAGAGGAAAAACCCGGTTAAAGACTCCAGAAACACCCATTAACAGTACCGGCCATTGAAGGGTGCTGGAACCATCACCTCCACTTCTTTCTTCCAGCCCAGAGAATGGATATGATAGCACCTCGCAGCACGGCATTCATTGTGCAGCCATGAGGCAACAGGCATGCGGAGCAAAGCCAGCACCCGAACCATGGTGGAACCAAGTGGTGAAAAGGGTCTTCCTCTCACTATCTGATCTAAGCTCCTTGCACTTCTCAGGGTAAGATCGATAACCCTTACCTGGTTAAGTCACTGCTGTTACTTGCTACACTATTCATACCAACTCTTCTGTTACAAGAGGCCAGCACCACAACAAAGACACAGAGCCTGGGGCCATGAAATAGAACCAGTAAAGAATGTAACAGGGCCGGGCGCGGTGGCTCATGCCTGTAATCCCAGCACTTTGGGAGGCTGAGGTGGGTGGATCACAAGGTCAAGAGATCGAGACCATCCTGGTCAACAAGGTGAAACCCCATCTCTACTACAAATACAAAAATTAGCTGGGCATAGTGTTGTGCGCCTGTAATCCCAGGACTCAGGAGGTTGAGGCAGGAGAATTGCTTGAACCCAGGAGGCAGAGGTTGACATGAGCCAAGATCGCACCATTGCACTCCAGCCTGGGTAACAAGGGCGAAACTCCGTCTCAAAAAAAAAAAAAAAAAAAAAGAACAGTGTCGAGGGAGAGTTTATTCTGAAGCAAACGGTGGCTGTGGAGGCATTCATTGTCCACATCGTGTATTGCAGAAGATGGACCCTCCTTTGAGTGTGGCAATAGAAACAGGAACAGCTATCAAAATGGTTTATAAAATGTTTCTTCTTAAAGGCTCAATTTTGATCAATTCAGAGAGGCAGAAATTCTCAGCATTATGAAATAGGCTGATACAATAAGATTCCCCTTAAATACAAACCAGCAGGAGAGAGATGCAGGCAGGTGGGAGGTCCAGATGAGAACCAGTAGATAACAAGAGAGAGGCTTTAAGAAGGAGCAGGGAGGAGAGATTTTTCCTTAACTTCTCCTGGATGTGGAGCTCATCTTTTCTTTGTCAATGAAAAAATACATGATTTGTTCCTCAACACATGCTGCGAGATATCCCAGCTGAAACCTAAAATCACAGTTTTCAGTACAAATACAGTGAATGGCGTTTAAAAATCATAGTTTCAGATCATGGTAAGTTCACCCATTCTGCCATTTCCTTCCTCCCTTCACTTCTAAACTGGCTTTCCCTTCCCAAACCCATTCTTAAGACTGATTTAAATGGGTATTGCTACGATAGTTTACTGCACTGAATCCATTCCATACCATGGGGGAAAAATCTCAAGGGACAGGGATCTCTCGGGTTTCCGGGACTCCATCTCCCGCAGTCTGTGAGTGAGATCATGTGTTGCTTTTAGAACGCTAACTCTCCTGTTTGCATGCACATATACACCACAGCTATCCCAATATCCTATTAAATCGGAGTTGCCCGTTTCATTTACAGTGAACTTTCTTTCATGTGTTTGACAGACTCAAGACACCCCCCACCCCATAGAAATTGTATCTGTCTAGTTCATACAATTTCTAAACATAATGGTTTGTATGACTAAATTCCCCAGGAGCTCTCATGGAAATGACGTAGACACAGTCTGTGACCTGCTCCCAGCAGTGCTGTCTGCATTATTCATTTAAAGTTTGCAAATTACTTTGGACTATGAAGTGCCATATAGTTTCTATGTTTTATTCTTTTATGAGTTAAGGTAGCATACAAATATTAAATGAATAACTTATTTATAAAGAAAAAAGTGAAGTGTTAAATCAGATTTAACATACCAAATACTTCCTATTAAACCATCAAATTTGAAAATGTCCGTAATACATTTTATATATATATATATATATATATATATATACTTTTGCTACATGACCCAGTTTGCATTTTAAAGCAGTGCATAATTATGTCTAATACTGAATCAGTACCACACTTCTGCTGCCTTTAAGTTATCTGTTTCTTCCAGTGTCAAAAATCAGCTCTGGTTTTTATCGACATGATGACCTTAATTTTGGGTTTTGTTTTTATTTTCCCATAATATGTAGAAAAATGAGTATTGTGGGTACTAAAGAAAGAGATAGAAAATTTTATTATCATATTTGCCACCAATAAGTCTTCTAAGAAAATTCACAAAGGTTTATTTCTACAGCACTTTAAAATCTTAAGTCTCTCCAGCACCAAAATAAGATGATTGCAAGGATCAAATGAATATACTTTTATACATTTTAACATAATAAAATGATCGTACAGGAGAAAATCAAAATCGAAAACACTTAATTGGTATTATAACACTAAAAGGGTCTTAACAAGTCCCTTTTGCATTTAATTTTCCCGAAGCAAATAATTTCATATAATAACCCTGGTAAAATGGTAACGGGAACATGCTTCTTCCCCAGGTCCCTGATTTTCCTCAGGAAGAATTTTCCCTCAATGCACCTGTACTCTGTTCCCTCCTCTGAGCCCCTGGGGCAATTAGAGAATCTGGAAGAAACATCCTGTGTATACCTGGTTTGTTCTGCTCTTCTCTTATGGGCAAATCTCCCATGGGGCAGGAGGGCCCGTGTGCTACCCAGAATGCCTTCCTGTCTACACTGCTGAGACTGAGACAGGTGGACAAATCTGCTGAGCTGGGGGTCCAGTTAGCAGACCTGTTTGCCCCTCACTAAGCTATAGCCTTCAAGTTAGCCTTTATCAGGAAAAAACATAGCATATTGTTCTCCAGCTGCCACTGTTCCCCCTCAATTAGCTCAGATTTCAGATGGGAAAGAGAAGTACTATTTATTGGCCCCCTTCAGAGACCCCAAGATGAACTAAAACAAAGCGAATGTTAGCACATTCATTTAAATGTCAGTGAAATATTACTGTTTATTGATCGGTGTGCTGGCCACACCACGGTGGTACTATGGAGTCATGTGGAAAAGAGGGAATTGCAAGGCAGGCGGATCACTTGAGGTCAGGAGTTCAAGACCAGCCTGGCCAACATGGTGAAACCCCAGCTCTACTAAATAAATAAATAAATACCAAAAAAATTAGCCAGGCGTCGTGGTGCACACCTGTAATCCCAGCTGCTCACGAGGCTGGGGAGGATAATCACTTGAACCCAGGAGATGGGGGTTGCAGTGAGCCAAGATCACAACATTGCACTCCAGTCTGGGTCATAGAGTAAGACTTCATCTCAAAAGAAAAGAAAAGAAAAGAAAAGCAGGAACTAATTTTTAGTAGTCGGCACTGAGTTAAATTGTCAAAGATGTTTCTTAAATACCGTACTTGGTTGATTTGCCAGTTTGAGTGAATGACTGGATGAAAAGAGATGTTATTATATTTCACTACTTTTGCCTTTGAAAGATCCGTGTCTCTGTATTAAGTAACTAAAGAGCAAGGGCAAGGTGACAGGAGGCAGAAGATACAGTAAGAGCAGAGTTAAGAGGAGCATTCAACATCAACCATGTCAGCAGGCAGGCAGCAGAGTTGGGTAGGAGGGAGAGAGAGGGAAAGAAGGAGACAGATGGACGGAGAGGGGAAAGAAGATAAGGAGAGGGAAATAGAAGACTAAAATTTTGTATGCTACCTTGACTTTGAGCCTCACATGTCCCAAAGGCCTGACTTTGGGTCACCTTCACACTCTGACGTAGCTCACTCCCTATCCAGTGAGGCCCCTGCACTGCTGCATACTCCTTGGAGAAACCTGGTCTCTTCTCTCTGAGCTGTGGACCTCACATCTTTCTCATCCTAGAGTTACCCTATTAAATCCCAAGTGGTAACAGAATTCTTTATCTCCCAAGTAAGACCATTCCAGGTAGCAATTTTCCTAAAAGCTTACAGGATGACAAGTGAGGGGGACTGCAGTTTGGCACTTTATAGCAATTCACCCAGAACGGAATACTGGGCCTTCTAATCCTGGAACTCCCTGCCATGGGAATTTCACACAGGCTGCTGTCTCCTTAGGGAATTCTGCCTACTGCCAATGCGCATAGCCAGGCCAGTACCTCCCCTCCTTCAGTGACTTCTCCTGCACCCCTAACTTCTGAGTCCCTTAATGCCTCTCTCTTAGGCTGCCCTTGGAAAGGAAAGTCTGTTCTGTTCTCTGTATTGTTTGGCATTCCAGCGTTCGCCCTGTGTCTCCCTGTTGTTCACCCTCTGGGGTGATCATCACCAAAGGCATTAGGAGAGTTTTTTTGAGTCCCACCCTTTGCCCCAGTTAAAGAACAATGTGATCTTGCTAAAGGAAGTTAGATTTTGCGCCTTTCTAAAAAATTAACTAGCTCAAATGGCAGTTTGCTTTTGAAAAACATAAACTTATTTAAAGTATATTTTTGAAAGGAAACCTCTTTAAGAACAACACATTTTCATCTATTTAGCATGAATTCTATGTTGCCTTAAAGAGATACATTGAGCCAAAATGTTAAAATAAGAATCCCATATAATTACTGGTCTAAGAAAAAGCATATAAAATACACTGCTCAACTGCCTTCAGAGAGATCTACCTTTTCCAAAAGGAGTCAAAACTGGCTTCTGACCATCAATCAGAATGCACTGCGTTCAGGAGTGGAAGGAACCTGAGTTCAGGGAGTCAGAAACCTGAGTTCAAACTCGGAGAGTGGATCTTGAACATACTAATTATGACTCAAATATAACCTATTTACACTTAACAGTGTCTTTATGTAATAAAATTACTCACCATTCTATATGATCATTTGCCTGAGATGACAAGAATAATTCTTTTATTCATATTAGTAAGTGGTAGAGTTTGAATTAATAATAGTGCTTGGATTGTAATGTAGTTTTCCTGAATGTTAAGTACTTGTTCCTTTATACCAGGCGCCTCCTAGTGGCAGAAATGCAGCAAAAAGGAGACTGAATCTTCAGGAATTTTTCTTTTCTTTTCTTTTCTTTTTTTTTTTTGAGACAGTTTCGCTCTTGTTACCCAGGCTGGCGTGCAATGGTGTGATCTCGGCTCACCGCAACCTCCGCCTCCTGGGTTCAGGCAATTCTCCTGCCTCAGCCTCCCAAGTAGCTGGGATTACAGGCACGCGCCACCATGCCCAGCTAATTTTTTGTATTTTGAGTAGAGACGGGGTTTCACCATGTTGACCAGGATGGTCTCGATCTCTTGATCTCGTGATCCACCCGCCTCGGCCTCCCAAAGTGCTGGGATTACAGGCTTGAGCCACCGCGCCCGGCCAGGAATTTTTCTTCTAGGTATGAGGACACATGGTAGATTTCAGCTTAATTTCGTCCAACTTTTCTGTTAATTGATTAGCATCTCAAATGTCTTTACTCTTAACACATTAACATGGGCACAGATTGGCTTAGTACAGATGTACTGAAAGTGGCATTGAGCCAGGAGAAGCCCACAGCCTATTTTGGCTATAAGCTCCCTGTCACTTAATTATATTTCTTCCTTTGCTTTTGTTTTCACGTATGTGGCATTTATTTCATGGTCTTGATTCTCAATCAGGAATTATGAAAAGGTATTTACTTCTAAGTTTTAAGTTTTTACTTACACTGCTTTTGATCTGCAGTCTTATTCCAACCTGGACGTAGCTTAGAAAACAAATAATTATGGTGTAGCAAAGAGGAAAAACCTGATTTCCTTGATTCAAAGAAGCCTTTGAGTCTGGTTAAACAGACAGAGAATAAACATCCGGCATTTGATTGATGCCTTCTAACTTGCAATTTTGTATGCAAAGAGACAGAAAAGAGAGAGACACAAATAGAAGCTCAATGCCACATCTAAACACAGCAGTAGAAGGCAGGAACACCCATTTCTGGGCTTGGCATAGCTGTTAAACTGCTGCTTGATTTTGGAGAAGTGAGAACGTAAAATGAGGAATCTGGTCGTCTTAGTTCCTTAGGGCTGCTACTAGGTTGGTGTAAAAGCAATTGCGGTTTCTGCCATTACTTTAATAGCAGAATACAACAAAATACCATAAATATACGTAACAGAATACTCAATATCATATAACAGAACACCATAACTCAGGGGTCTTATAAACCATAGAAATGCATTTCTTACAGTCCTAAAGGCTGGAAAATCCAAGATCAAGACACGGGCAGATTCAGTGCCTTGTGACCACCAGCTTTCTGGTTCATAGACAGCTGTCCTGTTTTGTATCCTCACAAGGCAGAAGGGGTGAGGGAGCTCTTCGGGATCTCTTTTATGTAGGTACCACGCGCTAACCGATT
>CM052652.1:6229914-6248618 GCA_028533165.1 Leontopithecus rosalia | reverse complement strand
CCACAGATCAGCAGCACTGCTACACACCAACAGTGACCACAGATCAGCAGCACTGCTACACACCAACAGTGTCCACAGACCAGCAGCGCTGCTACACACCAACAGTGACCACAGACCAGCAGCACTGCTACACACCAACAATGACCACAGATCAGCAGCGCTGCTGCACACCAACAATGACCACAGATCAGCAGCACTGCTACACACCAACAATGACCACAGACCAGCAGCACTGCTACACACCAACGGTGTCCACAGACCAGCAGCACTGCTACACACCAACAGTGTCCACAGATCAGCAGCGCTGCTACACGCCAACAGTGACCACAGATCAGCAGCGCTGCTACACACCAACAGTGTCCACAGATCAGCAGCACTGCTACACACCAACAATGATCAAGCTGAGAATCAAATCAAGAACTCAACTCCTTTTGCAACAGCTGCAAAAAATAAAATAAAATAAAATACTTAGGAATATAGCTAATCAAGGAGGTGACAGATCCCTACAAGGAAAACTGCAAAATGCTGCTGTAGTGCAGTGGCGCGATCTCAGCTCACTGCACTCTCCACCTCCTGGGTTCAAGCAATTCTCCTGCCTCAGCCTCCTGAGTAGCTGGGACTACATGCGTGCGCCACTGCGCCCAGTTAATTTTTTTGTATTTTTAGTAGAGACACGGTTTAGTGAAGCCTTTTATTCTGTGAATCTCCCCTTCTCCTACATGATCTCTCTTATTCCTTCAACAATCTGATTTTTTCTTCATTTATATGGAATCATTCACATATCACGACATAAACAATGCTTGTTTATAGCATTTATGTATATAAACAAGTATTTACATATAAATGTATAAAATATGCTTACATCAATATTCCCAAACTTGCTAATATTTATACACTGTTCTATTCCAAAAATGCATTTAATGTAGCTCTTACAGTCACTGAATAACGAAAGTTCCATATAGTGTATGAACATTCAAAAATGTTTTAAACAGGGCCGGGCCCGGTGGCTCACACCTGTAATCCCAGCACTTTGGGAGACCGAGGCGGGTGGATCACGAGGTCAAGAGATCGAGACCACCCTGGTCAAAATGGTGAAACCCCGTCTCCACTAAAAATGCAAAAAATTAGCTGGGCATGGTGACGCGTGCCTGTAATCCCAGCTGCTCAGGAGGCTGAGGCAGGAGAATTGCCTGAACCCAGGAGGCGGAGGTTGCGGTGAGCCGAGATCGCGCCATTGCACTCCAGCCTGGGTAACAAGAGCGGAACTCCGTCTCAAAAAAAAAAAAAAAAGTTTTAAACATATACATAGCTATTGCAAGCACAGCATTTTAAAATAGCAGAGAGTAGTTTTATTTCTAATGACAAATAAAATATGATCCGAGGCATTTTGGGAAATATTTTAATTCTTTGAATTAAAATTAATGCTTTGAATGTCAGGGTATATTGTTTGCACCCTACTGGGAACAAATGGAAATATTAGGCTCAATGATATGTATTTATTTTTCTGTGCAACATCTATATTTTATGCTCCTTTCTGACAGGGAAAACTTCATTATGAAATTATTAATGTCATTGCTTATAAAAAAGTTACTGGCAATTAACTATTCTTTCATTATACTTAATTTAAACTATTTCTTACCTTTTGAAGGATATCATAGTTTCAACAACTAGTTAAGTTTGCTTTTTATTTTTAAGAGAGTTACCCTGTAAATTGACATGTATTTCTTCAGAAATAAAGGTCACAGAACAAGTGAAATTATAATACATCAAAAAATGTCATTTTCATTTTTTTATTTAAGAAAAAGATGATATTAACATCATAAGAGATTACAAAAAAAGTTGCTTCCTAAAGTTAAATAGAAATAAGCTATATGAATTCAAAGACTTTGAAAGAAAATTTCAGTTTAAAACTCATTATCATAAATTTATGTCAGACATGGCAAATTTGTAGACACATACTTTATAAGTAATTTTTATTTTGATGTCAATTCCTATCAGAGGCAGGTGACTCATAAGCTTTTCATTTCTGATAACAGCAATAATGATGCTTATCCTTTACCCTAAAAAACAGAGAATAGGTTTTAGACACAACACTCTGAGGAGCCAGCCTGGACTTTTGCAAGAGAAAAACAGCATTTCTCCTTGTATATTTTCACCCACCTGATATGCTTTCTAGGTCAGAAGTCCCAGAGAGAGATGGGATCTGGTTTAGGGACCCTGCCAGGATGACAAGATCTGGCTACTTTTTGTTCTCCAGGTTTCTGAGACATGTAAATTAGGCTTTGGAATCCTCTCATCTTGATTAAAGAACTGTTCCCGTCCCTTCAGAAAGGTGAAAAGTTTTCTCTACTTCAGGATGATTAGAATATCCTGTTTTCACTCTACCAGATGTAAAGAGGGGGACGAGGCTCAATAATACGCTGCTCAATTTTTATCAGGCCTTTCCCACCAAGATTCTGGGCTATCACCAAAGTTGGTGGAGGGGGCTCACCTGTTGTCACTGCTTCCCAGGCTTTTCTCTCAGCTCTTCTGTCCCCTGGTACAAAGCGCCAGCTGGTTTTCATGGCTCTGTTCCTTGGACTTGTGATTGAATTACTTCTTCCGAATGAATCGCTCCATCTCTGCCACCAGGCAGCCCTTTAGACACACTGGTCACAAACTCCAAACCAAATAACCCTGGGGTCAGTTGTTCATCATAAAGGAAGTAATTATTCACAATCATCTGCTAATTGCTGGAGAGTGATTCAAATTTTGCTAACCAGTCACTATTGACAGCTTTGCTCTCAAATTGCCTATGATAGCGTCTCATCTGACTCCAATCTTGCTGTTTCTTGGAAATTATTGCCTAAAGCTGACACGAAAAAAATCACATTTCATTAATATTTAAAATTAAAATCAACGATTACTTTAGCACAGAATGTTGCTGCAGAATGCCATCGAATTTCTCATTAATATTAATTTGCAGTTTGTAGAGAAATGGCTTAACAACTGAGCAACACATATTTAGTTCAAATATTGATTAACTGAGCCATAAATCTGTGCTCATGAAATAAATTGCTTTTAACTGTGTTTGATTTTTATGGTCTTTCTTATCATTTTCAAATTGTATCATATTTAAGTAATAACATGTACTTTTTCTAGTCTGTTGGTTATTAGCAAATATTTGCCAATTTGCTGATCAGCACAAATATGTTTTAAGTTGCCAGGAATTATATAAAATTTTCCAATGATTTCTTACCTAAAGGCCTATAGCCCTAATGTCAATATTATCGTCATTAACCATGATTTACTCAATATGTTTTAAGAACCTGGGACTGACCTAAGAATATGATTTTCCTTAGTGTGGGAGAATGATGCTATCGACTGGAAATTAGTAGAATACTTAATTTGAATTGTTTTTCTGTTTAAGATATTAACACACACATTGTGTTTTTATTGCTAGATGGAAATGTTACACACATTTTTTTTTTTTGAGACGGAGTTTCGCTCTTGTTACCCAGGCTGGAGTGCAATGGCGCGATCTCGGCTCACCGCAACCTCCGCCTCCTGGGTTCAGGCAATTCTCCTGCCTCAGCCTCCCGAGTAGCTGGGACTACAGGCACGCGCCACCATGCCCGGCTATTTTTTTGCATCTTTAGTAGAGACGGGGTTTCACCATGTTGACCAGGATGGTCTCGATCTCTTGACCTCGTGATCCACCCGCCTCCGCCTCCCAAAGTGCTGGGATTACGGGCTTGAGCCACCGCGCCATGCCATGTGACACAAATTTTAAACAGTAATTTAAAATTTCCCACCTCTAACTGGATATTCTGAACATTCCAAACACAAAACCTTCTTCCCGTAAAGGAACAATTTTATTTTTCTATTAACAAGTATTTATTAAATGGATAAAGCGTTATACTAATTGTTGCTGTGGGGTATACAGATGAATAAAACCCATTCTTAAACTTCAAGATATCTTAGTATTAACTAGGAAAATAGATGAGGTATGTATGCAATTATCAGAATGCAAATTCTACTTTTTATTCTTCGTTTATTTTTATAAATGTGTAATCTGTGTAGGTTTGTAAGAATCTGTGAGAGAGAGAGAGAGTAAACAAAGTTATTGTAGACATAAAGCTTCTTTTAGGAGTCTGTCATATTTGGATCCTCCTTTACTGAAAAACGCACATACAATATACGACAGCAGAATGCAACCTTTATTGTGTGTCATCTGGAGGACCTGTTAAAATACAGACTGCTGGGCCCCACCCAATCAATCTCAGAGTTTCAGATTAACTAGGTTTAGGGTGGGGCCTGCTAATTTGCATTTCTAGCAAGTTTTCAGGTGATTATCATCTAGGGAATCACACTTCAGAAACATTAATTAGAGGCCGGGAGCGGTGGCTCACTGTGTAATCCCAGCAATTTGGGAGGCTGAGGCGGGTGGATCACGAGGTCAAGAGATCGAGACCATCCTGCTCAACATGGGGAAACCCCGTCTCTACTAAAAATACAAAAAATTAGCTGGGCATGGTGGCGCAGGCCTGTAGTCCCAGCTACTCAGGAGGCTGAGGCGGGAGAATTGCCTGAACCCGGGAGGCGGAGGTTGTGGTGAGCCGAGATCGCGCCATTGCACTCCAGCCTGGGTCATAAGAGCAAAACTCCGCCTCAAAAAAAACCCAAACATTAATTAGAGACATTCAAAACCGGTCAGCAGTAAAAAATTACATATGGAACATTTTCTTTTCTTTTTAAACTATTTTCTTTTTTCTTCCCCCTCCTGTCCTTCTCCTTTATAACACAGAACTTCCTCCTCTTGCACTTTTATGAGATTCAGTGGCTCTGTGCCAGAGATTAAAAAGTCAGATGGGGGGCTGCAGCTCAGGCCTGTAATCCCAGCATTTTGGAGGCCGAGGCAGGAGGATCACTTGAGGTCAGGACGTCGAGACCAGACTGACCAACATGGTAAAGCCTCATCTCTACCAGAAATACAAAAATTAGCCTGACGCGGTGGCTTGTGCCTGTAATCCCAGCTAGTCTGGAGCCTAGGCAGGAGAAGCGCTTGCACCTGGGAGGCAGAGGTTGCAGTCAGCTGGCTACTGCACTCCAGCCTGGGCGACAGAGCGAGACTGTCTTTAATCAACACTTTTAAAGAGCTATGCTGTGTTTTGCTGATATCTGGGTTAGTTAATTTTCCTTTTCACTATATTGGAGAAAATTAAATAGGTGAAGAGAATTGGGCAGACATGGTAGATAAGCGTATTGATTAGATAAAGTGGAGAATTAATTTCGACTCTTTGATTTGATTCGTTGATAGGCATGCAAACTCCCCTTCATATACCAGGTGAGGTTCCATAGGCGTCTACTGGGGGCAGAGTTTAGAATACTCTTAAAGGCCAGTTCTGATTACTGACCGGCCATATGCTTCCAGGGCTGAGGCTCATCAGGAGCTAACAGTGGTGCTGCACAAAGGCTGGCCTGATGGATGACTTGGCATTTCTGTGCTCTATGTCCCACCTCCTCTTCATCATGGATCTTTGCATATTTTTAAGCAACTTCTAGTTTGTGCGCTATTTTTCACTCTCACCATCCCTGATCCAGTAACTTACCTTTGTGTTTCCAAACTGGAATAAGAGGATATCACAAATACGGGGCTATCACAAATAATGAAATTACTGTGATATTTAAATTGGACACCTTGCTATTGAGATTTAAATGTGGTATGTATTGAATAAGCAAGGCAACCTTACAGACTGGGACTACAAGAATAGACAAGTGAACACAATTAGAATTTTGCTTTCAGAGAATGAATGAATGAATCTATACAGGAAAGAGGACACAACCAGAACTTTAAAAAGTACATGAATATTTATACCTTAATACTAGCCTATGTTTTTATGTATATGCATGGACATATGTGTGCCAGATGAAAGTTGAGGCTGAAACAGGATGGGCAATATGTTTAAATATATATGGTTTGTCTGAGAATGAGGAATTATTGTATGAGACTTGGAATGAAAAGAAGGTTGTTTGTATAGTTTCACTGATGGTGGTGTGACATAGCTTAGATAAACATGGCAGCTGTGTGTTATTTTCCAAATTAGATAATGCAACTTCTATACATCTTATTTCATAACCAGGCATTGTTATAGCATTTTGCAGACATTACATTGTGGGTGGAGCAATCTGTCCATCTCACAATGTGTCCATGATGAGTTGCTGCATGCCGTGATTTTGATGATGGGTATGTGTGCCTAGCCTCCTTATGTTTCTGCCTCTTACAATCCTGGTTCTTCCTCTTTCTCGTTGATCTAAGACCCATCCACTATTCTTTCAATAAATAAATTTCTATTTAAATCATCCTCAGTCTGCTCCTAACAATTGCAATTAAGAACCCTAGCTTATAGAGCCATAACACTTTATTTCAATCCTTTTCACTGAGTAAGCCTTTAGCTTACTAAAGCACATATATTGTGCCTGATGCTGTGCTGGAAACTGGGAAGACAAAGATGAGTGACATAGTCCTCATCATCCAGATACTTAGAATCTAGTGGGGGAGCAACAATTGCAAAAATAAATGTTAAAAACAAGAATATAATATGGAATTTGCATGAGGGACCAATGAATTCTTCTCATTGGAGAGGTAGGGGACTCCATGAAGGTAAAAAGAATTGTTTGAGTGGGGCCTGAAGGACAAATAGAATATTGCCATTTTCACAAGAGAAGGATTTCCTGAAAGAGTGGTGCTATAATCTGAATGTCTGTGTTCCTTCAAAATTCCTAAGTTGAAATCCTAATTCCCAAGTTAGCATTAGGAGGCATGGCCTTTGGGAGGTGCTTAGGCCATGAGGGTGCAGCTCTCATGACTGGGATTAGCGTCCTTGCAAAGGAGACCTCGAAGAACTCACTAGCCACTTCCTTCCATCTGTGAAATTACAGTGAGAAGGAGCCATTTATGAACCAGGAAGTGGGCTCTCACCTGAGTCCGAATAGGCCAGTGCCTTGATCTTGGACTTCCCAGCCTCCACAACTGTGAAAAATAAATTTCTGTTGTTTAAAAACTCTCCAGTACGTGTTTTGTTATAGCGGCCCAAATGGGCTAACACAAGAGGGTTGTAGGAGCCAACATAAGGAGATGAAAGCTCGTAATGCATTTGTAGCCTAGGAGACAGAGTATGGCCAGAATGTTGCAGTTATGAAGCAAGTGCCTAGAAATAAGGCCAGAGTGATAACATGAAATCTGATGAGGAAGGTCTGTGTATACCATAATAAAACATTCGTTGATTTGATAACTACTACCACAGTTTTTATTTTATTTCATTTTATTACTTTTTTTCTTTTCTTCCTTTTTTAAAAAAAAAGATCTCCCCTGGATACCTGTTTCACAAACCGTCATGGTTTTTAAAGCAAAAAATTGATAGGACCAAATCTCTGTTTTAGAAAAATAATGCTGGTGTCAGTGTGAAGGCAGTAAGAACTTGGTCAAGGCAACACTAACAAGAGTACATTTGAATGTTTTGCTGAAAAAGTGTTTGCTTACATTCCCAGGGAGAGGTGTACACAACTCAAAACCAAGAAAGCAGAAATACAACCATTTATTTATTTATTTTTGAGACAGAGTCTCTCTCTGTTGCCTATGCTGGAGTGCAGTGGCACAATCTTGACTCACTACAACCTCTGCCTCCCGGGTTCAAGAGATTCTCCTGCCTTAGCCTCCCAAGTAGCTGGGATTACAGGTGTGTACCACCATTCCCAGTTAAACAAAAGAAAAAAGAAAAAGAAATGGTTGAAAGGAGGGCCTTTCCAAACTCCTACTCCTTTAGATCAAGCTTTCCAATCTGAGGCACATAGCCTGCAGGGATATGGCCTAGGACAGCTGTGAATGCTGCCCAACACAAATTTGTAAACTTGCTTGAAACGTTGTGGATTTTTTGCAATTTTTTTTAGATCATCAGCTATCATTAGTGTTAGCGTATTTTGTGTGTGGTCCAGGGAAGCCAAAATATTGGACACCCTTGTTTTAGATGGTTATTTAAGCTTTCTTGCCCTTTGACTTCTGAAATAAGAGGAACTTTGTATTGGCTAATGTGGATGGCTAGGCCATATCCGTACGGGCTATGTGCCTCAGTTTGGAAAGCTTGATCTAAAGGGGAGGAGTAGCAGTTTGGAAAGGCCCTCCTTTCAACCATTTCTTTTTCTTTTTTCTTTTGTTTAAACATAGAGTCTTGCTTTCTCACCCAGGTTGGAGTGCAGTGGCGCAAGCTCGGCTCACTGCAACCTCTGCCTGCCAGGTACAAGCAATTCTCCTGCCTCAGCCTCCTGAGGAGCTGGGATTACGGGCATGTGCCACCACACCTGGCTCCATATCCTTTTAATGTGAGATTTTTAATCACCTTTACAGGCTCTTCAATAATAACTGATGAAGCAAGTCGTGACCAAAGTAAAAACATATTTTTACAATGAGGCACTAAAGTGTCACACTACCTCTTTTGCAAGCTAGTTGAATTCCAAGATCCTGTGCTTTTTGGCGTTTTGAAAAAAAATGTGTGTGAAAAAGGTTATTATTTTAATTTTAACATTTTTTCTACAGATCCTTCTGGATTATCTAGGGTCACAATTGCACCACCTACAAAAAGTATGAATTTTTCTTTATTCTCTCTAATCTTCATGATTTTTTCCTTAATTTATGATTCTGGTTTGAGCCCCTAGTGAAATACTGAATAGTCGTGATAGTGGGTAGTTTTTGTCTTATTCCTGATGTCAGGGAGTAAGTTTTAAATATTTCCTCAGGTGTGATGTTTGTCATGGGTTTGTTGTTGTTGTTGTTGTTTTGTTTTGTATATACTCACAATCCAGTTAAGGAAGTCCCCTTTTATTTGACTTGCTAAGAGTTTGCTTGTTTTTTTAATCATGAATGGAAACTGGATTTTATCATCTGCTTTTTCTCAATGTATAGAAAAGCTCAGATGGGTGAAAGAATAGACTTTTCAGCAAATGGTGTGGGAGACAACTGAATATCCATATTTAAAACAATAAAATTGGGTCCCTATCTAATATCCATACACAAAACTTAGCTCAAGGTACAAGATAGACTTTAATATAAGTGCTAAAACTATACAATTTTATTAGGTCGGTGCAAAAGTTATCATAGTTTTTGCCATTGAAAATAATAGGAAAAGCCATAATTACTTTTGTGCCAATATAATAGAAGAAAACACAGGAATACATTTTTGTGATTTGGTTGGGTAATAACTTCTTGGATAAGACTCCAAACACACAAATAATAAAAAGGAAATTGATACGTTGGCCCTCATCAAATCAAGATCAATTGTTTTTCAAAGGATGCCATTGAGAAATAAAAAGACAAACAGAAGTAGAAAAACTATTTTCCAATAAATAATAAGACTAGTATCCAGAATATGTAAATAATGCTTACAATGCAATATCATTCGTCACTAGGAAGTGGAAAGTCAAATCTCAATGAGATATCACATCACACTGAGTAAGTAGGAAGGCTAAGATAAAACAGACAGATCATAACAAGTGTGAGTCAGGATGTGGAGAAACTGGAGCCCCTCACACAGTGCTGGTGGGAATGAAAACTGGGGCAATCACTTTGGAAAACTATATGACAGTTCCTCAAAACATTAAACATAGAGTTAATGATAAGAGCAATCTAATCCTAGGTATCTTCCTAAGGAAAGTGAAAACAATTATCCACACGAAAATTCTCACATGAAAATTCATAGAGGCATTATTCATAAAAGCCAAAAATTGGAAACTACCCAAATATCCATCTGACAAATGAATGTATAAAATACAGGCAATCCATATGATGGATTATTATTTGGCAATAATAGGGAATGAAATACTCATACAAGCTACAAAATAGATGAACCTTGAAAAATTATGCTAAGTGAAAAAGTCAGACATGAAAGATTACGTGTTGTACAATTCTGTTTATATGAAATGTCCCGAACAGGCATACCTATAGAGACAGAGAGTAGATCTGTGGTTTCCTAAGAGGGTAGAGAGGGGAAGATGGGGAGTGATTGCTAATGGGTACAGTTTTCTTCTTAAAGTAATGAAAATGTCTTAAAAGTAGATGATGGTGATATTTGCCAACTCTGTAAATAAACCAAAAGCTATCATATTTTATACTTTAAACAGGTGAAGTTTATGGTCTGTAAATTATATCTCAATAAAGTTTTTAAAAACTAATATAAATTAATAATTTTAATTACTTAAACACTTTGTCTATTTACCTCACATTCACTTTCTAAAATAAAGTTTTTTTTTTTCAATTTTAAGATAGGGCCTTGCTCTGTCACCCAGGCTACAGTAGAGAGCAGTGGCACGATTATGATTCACCGCGGGCTTGAACTCTTGGGCTCAAGCGATAGTCCCGCATCAACCTTCCTAGTAGCTGAGACCATAGGCATACTTCCACATCCAACTATTTTTTGTATTTTTTTTTAAGAGACAGGGTCTCGCTATGTTGCCCAGGGTAGTCTTTAACTCCTGAACTCAAGCGATCCCGCTGCCTAAGTCTCCCAAACTGCTGGGAATACAGGTGTGAACCACCACGCTTGGCCTAAAAAACAGCTTTGAGATGAAATTTGCATGCCATACGATTCATTCATTTAAACCACAGTTCAGTGGTTTTTAGTATATTTACAGAGTTGTGCAACCATCACCACACTTTAGCTTTAGGGTATTTTCATCTCTCCAAAATCTAACCTGTACCATGAACTGATACCACTAATCTACTTCCTATCTCTATGGATTTACCTGTTTGGGAGATTTCACATAAAGAAGTCATACAATATGTGATATTTCATGACCCCTCCTGATGTGTCATGTTAATATTATCATTCCTTTTAACTGTACCTTTTGGCAAATTCTGTGTTATATTATTGTTTTGTATAGTCAAGATTCATGTGGATATATACACTTAGGTACACCTTTGATATTTTAATTTTGGTTACACTGAACTTAAATTTATCTGTAAAAGAGACAAATCTTACAATGTTGAGTCTTCCTGTTGAAGAAAATGATATATTTTTTCATTGATTTAAGTTTTATGTTCTCCCAGTAGCACTTTAAAATTTTCTTCATCTAGGTTCTCTGTATTTTTTAATTGAATTCATACCTATTGTTTCTTTTTGTATATTTTTTTCTTTTGGATAGTTGAACCTTTTCATTATTAGAGTAGAGATGAGTGGTTTTGTCAGTGCTTTCTTTATGTGACCTGTATAATAGGTAATTTTCCCTTAAGTCTGATATACAATATAACTATGTATATAGATATATATGAAACAAGGAAAATTTATGACAAGAGCCAAATAGTGTTTCTTACAAATAAGCCCAGTGATTTTATTTTTATCCAAATTTTAAAAACTGAGAAAAGAAAGGAGAAAAACGAATGATGTTTGTTTTCCAAAGTTTTCTGGGAAGTTTTCTCATCTTGTTACTTTCTTCTCCATTACTTTACAGCTACATGGGCTCTGGTCTATTTGTGTTAGAGTCAAGTTCATCTTGCTTTGAGGACTTTCTTCTACCTGACAATGATTTCTCCTCACATTCTGACTTTCTTTCAAATCTCAGTTTAAGTGTCAACTCCCTTCCACGCCTCCCTGAGTGAAGTGGACCTTTTCCTCCATTTTCTTTCACTGTACTTCCTGCCCTGAGCACTCATCACGACCTAATAACATCTATTAACAACTTTGTCCGTCTCAGACACATAGCGTAGATTCTTTAGTGCCCACCAGAGCACCTGGCACATACTATGCCTTCAATAAATACTTTTCAAAAAAATGAATTCAGAAAAGGCAAATTTAAACTTTCAGTTAACTTACACTGAATGTATATGCCAGGCCAAAGTCCTGTTGGATTTTACATACTTCATTTAGCTAGTGACATCTAGTTAGCTCAGAATGTCGCAGATTCAAAATTCCAAAGTCATTTCTAATCCTTTACAATTTCTCCTCCCACTTGAGAGTCTTGTCCCGCCCCCGGTGTCTTCTCCACCCGTCGAGCTTCTGGGAGCCCAGGCAGGGTGACCCGGTGGAGCCTTCCGGGGCCGAAGCGCATGCGCAGCCGATCTGCACATGCGCAATTCTCGCGCTGCCGCGGCGCACTCCCGGCTGAGGTGGCAGGGGGCGGGACGCGCTGCGCTATGGCAGAGGGCGGTGGGGAGGTGGTTGCAGTGTCGGCGACTGGGGCTGCGAACGGCCTCAACAATGGGGCAGGCGGGACCTCGGCGACGACCAACAACCCGCTGTCGCGCAAGCTGCATAAAATCCTGGAGACGCGGCTGGATAATGACAAGGTAGCCGGGGCTGGCGGGGCCGGGGTCACAGGTTCCCGCGAGACTCAGCCGGGCTGGGGGCGTCGTCTGTCAGGGACCCACCGCCGTCTCCCTCGTCTCTGCTGCGGAGGGAGCCGCGAGTGACCCCTGCGGGCTCTGCTGCGCTGCGGGCGCCGCCGGGTGAGAAGGGGATCCCAGCAACCCCCGGAAAGCAAAGGGGTGTCCTGGGTGTTCTCTCCACTTGAAAAGGTGCCTTAAAGACTCTGGATGGGATTGGTGAACGGTGGCGCCTGGAAAAGAGCCCTCCAGACATCCCTGGAGGCGTTTGGCGGTGTGAGCCCCGAGAGAGGAGGAGAGCACCGGACGGGATAGGAAATAGTTGCAGAAGAGCAGATTGCGAGATAAGGCAGCCCGAATGGGGGTCAGGGAACCTGGAGAGCAGTGGTACGCATAAGGGAGCGTTTCCATCGACAAGTGACAGCAACTGCAATCACTTGCAGCGCTGAACTGCCTTTGCCTACGGCTGAAATGAACTCATGTCTACTGGGTTTTGCTCTTAGCTAAGCACTGGCTATGATTTGTGGGCTCAGGCTGTATTTCTTTAGAAGATAAACTGTCCGCGCGGTGGTTCACGCCTGTAATCCCAGCACTTTGGGAGGCCGAGGCGGGCGGATCACGAGGTCAAGAGATCGAGACCATCCTGGTCAACAAGGTGAAACCCCGTCTCTACTAAAAATACAAAAATTAGCTGGGCATGGTGGCCCGTGCCTGTAATCCCAGCTACTCAGGAGGCTGAGGCAGGAGAATTACCTGAACCCAGGAGGCGGAGGTTGCGGTGAGCCGAGATCGCGCCATTGCACTCCAGCCTGGGTAACAAGAGCGAAACTCTGTCTCAAAAAAAAAAAAAAAAAAGAAGATAAACTGTCCGCATGCTTTAAGTACCTCCTGAAACTTAAATTGGACTTTATACACTCCTCACATACCCAGCTATCTCTTCTGTCACCCCGTGTCGCTAGGTAAATTGGTCATGACGGTGTAACGTAAAGAAGAACGTATGTCAAAATGAGAGAGTTTTATAGGTAAATATGAAAATAAGCTATCAATAAAAATTTGACTCTTCTGTGTAAAAAAATGACATTGCAATGTAATCGATAAGAAAGAAGGGCTCTAGGGCCACCACTTATTAGACAGAACCACTAAATTTGTGCATTATGATTTCCGTAAGCCCCTTAATTAATCTCAGCTTCTGTTTAGGAATGGGGAATACTACTAGTAAGTTTCTCATGGTTGTTACTTGAGAACTCAGTGAGAGACTCTAGGTGAAGTCCTTTGCAGAGTGCCTGGACCTTACTGTTTCTTAACAAATATTAATTTTACCGTAAAATTTATGAAGTGTTTAATGTGCCTCATATTGATGTTTATTATATCATTTAAGACTGCTACTCAGACGTAGATAACATGGCCTTCTTATTACCATGAGGAAAATAAGGCACGAAGAGAGTGCAGCTCGGTTGTCATATAACTAGTAACTGGTGGAACTGTAATCTGCATCTGAGTCTGTGTGATTTCGTTCATTCAACATTACTGCCCACTTCTTTGAACCAGACCTTAGGTCATTTCAAGGCTATGGTCAAAAGAAACTGCTTTACTTTATGGGTTTTTTTTTTTTTGGTACAGTGAGTATTTATAGTTGTAAACATATTTTGGCTTCCTCTTAACTATTAAATTGAATTTATATAAATAGCTTTACTATTTTTGTCAGTCCAGCCAATATTTCAAAACAACATAACAAACCTGAAAGGATAAACCTACTGGAATATACCGTAGTGGAGGTGTTAGAAATGTGTATCTGTAGAATTTAGGGTACTGTGGGGATGTCCTGGACTTGATTATTGGCTCTCTCCTCTATCCATGTTCTCTCTGTAAGAAAAATCTTTTACTTTCATGGTTTTAAATAGTAAAAAGCATGATTACTCTCAAATTTATAACTCTATTTCTGACCTCAGTTATAAATCCACTGAGGTCCAGATTTGTAGAATCAGTTGTCTATTATACCTCCAATCGGATACTGATCGACATCATAGAACTTAACATGGGCGGAACTCTTGATTTTTCCCTAAACTGGTTCCACTGTCACTAAAAACATCACCAGGGCAGGGCACGGTGGCTCATGCTTGTATTCCCAGCACTGGGAGGCCGAGGCGGGGGGATCACAAGGTCAAGAGATCGAGACCATCCTAGGAACATGGTGAAACCCCGTCTCTACTAAAAATACGAAAATTAGCTGGATGTGGTGTGCGCCTGTAGTCCCAGCTATTCAGGAGGCTGAGGCAGGAGAATCGCTTGAACCCGGGAGGTGGAGGTTCCAGCGAGCCGAAGTTGTGCCACCGCACACCAGCCTGGCAACAGAGCGAGACTCTGTCTCAAAAAAAAAAAAAAAAAATAGAACATCACTATTTACCCAATCAAGCAAGAAGCATATAAGTAATTTTGGATTCTTGTCACTTTTCAAAAAATATCTCCTGTCAGATCCATAAACATATCCTATAGGTTCTACTTTGAAAAAAATTTTTTGGAATAGATTTTTTTTTTTTTTAAACAAATCTCACTCTGTCCCAGGCTAGAGTCCAATGGAGAGAACATGCCTTTACTGCAGCCTTGACCTGTGGTCTCAGGTGATCCTCCTGCCACAGCCTCCCAGGTAGCTGGGCCTACAGGCACATGCCACCACACCTGGCTATGTTTTTGTAGAGATAGGGGTCTCACTATGTTACCCAGGTTGGTCTTGAACTCCTGGCCTCAAGCGATCTTCCCACCTTGACCCCCAAAATGCTGGGATTACAGATGTAAGCCACCGTGCTGTGTTTTGGAATATCTCTTTTTCATTTGTACTATTGACATCTTGGTCTAAGCCACTATCAAATCATACTTGGATTATTTTAGTTTTTTTCTCTGATCTGCCTCCTTTCTTGCACCCCGCTACCATTCATTTTCCTTACGAAGTTGGAATATAAATCCGTATTACATTACTCCCCTGCCTAATATCATAATAATTTCTCATAGCTTCAGGCATAGCTTCCTTCTGTCAGTTAGGGCCTTTGTACTCACTGTTCTGTCTGAAGAAGGCTTTGTCCCCGTGACTAACTGTGCCTCCCACTCGGCCTCAGTTCGAAGACACCTCAGAGAGGCCTTCCCCTCAAAGTTCCTCCAAGTTCTGCTTCCAGTTATTCAGTTCCTAGCCTGGAGGCTTGCAGTACTTATTCTTACATAGATCCTTTCAGAGATAGTCGATGTATGCATTATATATGTGTAAATACGTATATGCAAGTAAGTATGCATGTATACATTCCTTTTAAGTTTTTACCTATTGGTATCATAACTGTTTCTATGCTTTGATGTTTCACCTACCATATGTCAAAGCTCATACCATGTAAGTGCATACATTTTTTTTGTAGTTGGATATATCATAATTTATTTAACCAATCCCTTAGAGATGGATATTTAAATTATTTCTAGTCTTTGCAATTCTAAACAATTCTGCAATGAGTTTATATAACATTATATACAAGTAAGTATGCCCTTATTGTGTCCAGGAAATAAGTATGTTTCAGTAATTTGAAGGTCATTCAATATTTTTTGGATTTTTTTTTGATTTGTATTTGGGCTCTGGGGTACGTGTGCATGTCCTGCATCCTGCAGGATTGTTGTATAGGTACATACGTACCACAGTGGTGTGCTGTCTCTATTCTCCCCCACCAATGCCTACATCAGGCATTTCTCCTGGTGTTATCCCTCCCCATCCTTCCCTCCCCACCCCCCGCTGTACTCCTCTCCCCTCCCCTTCACCCGCCCTGCCTAGCCCTGTGAGTGTTGTTCCCTTCCCTGTGCCCAAGTGTTCTCATTGTTCATCACCTGCCTATGAGTGAAAACATGCGCTGTTTGGTTTTTTGTTCTTGTGTCAGTTTGCTGAGAATGATGGTTTCTAGGTTCATCCATGTCTCTACAAAGGACATGAACTCATCATTTTTTATGGCTGTGTAGTATTCCATGGTGTATATGTGCCACATTTTTTTTGGTCCAGTCTATCATCAGTGGGCATTTGGGTTGGTTCCAGGTCTTTGCTATTGTAAACAGTGCCACAGTGAACATGTGTGTGCATGTGTCTTTATGATAGGACAATTAATAAGCCCTTGGGTATATACGCAGTAATGGGATTGCTGGGTCAAATGGAATTTCTATTTCTAGATCCGTGAGGAATTGCCACATTGTCTTCCACAATGGTTGAACTAATTTACACTCCCAACAGCAGTGTAAAAGTGTACCTTTTTCTCCACATCCTCTCCAGCATCTGTCTCCAGATTTTTTAATGATCGCCATTCTAACTGGCATGAGATGGTATCTCAATGTGATTTTGATTTGCATTTCTCTAATGACCAGTGATGATGAGCATTTTTTCATGTTTGTTGGCCTCATATATGTCTTCTTTTGAAAAGTGTCTGTTCATATCCTTCACCCACTTTTAAATGGGTTTGTTTGTTTTTTTCTTGTAAATATGCTTTAGTTCTTTGTAGGTTCTGGATATTAGACCTTTGTCTGATGGGTAGATTGCAAAAATTTTTTCACTTTCTGTTGGTTGCCGGTTTAATGATTGTTTCTTTTGCTGTGCAGAAGCTTTTAAGTTTAATTGGGTCCCATTTGTCTATTTTGGCTTTTGTTGCCACTGCTTTTGGTGTTTTTGTCATGAAGTCCTTGCCTGTGCCAATGTCCGGAATGGTTTTGCCTAGGTTTTCTTTCAGGGTTTTTATGGTGTTAGTTCTTATGTTAAAATCTTTAATCCATCTGGAGTTAATTTTTGTAGAAGGTGTAAGGAAGGGGTCCAGTTTCTGCTTCCTGCCTATGGCTAGCCAGTTTATCCAACACCATTTATTAAACAGGGAATCCTTTCCCTATTGCTTGTTTTTGTCCAGTTTGTCAAAGATCAGATGGTTGTAGATGTGTAGTGTTGCTTCTGAGGCCTCTGTTCTGTTCCATTGGCCTATATCTCTGTTTTGGTACCAGTACCATGCTGTTTTGATTACTGTAGCCTTGTAATGGTAGTTTGAAGTCAGGTAGCATGATGGCTCCAGCTTTGTTCTTTTTGCTTAGGGTTGTCTTGGCTATATGTGCTCTCTTTTGGTTCCATATGAAGTTTAAAGTGTTTTTTTCCAGTTCTGTGAAGATCAATGGTAGCTTGATGGGGATAGCATTGAATCTATAAATCAATTTGGGCAGTATGGCCATTTTCATGATGTTAATTCTTGCTAACCATGAGCATGGAATGTTTCTCCATCCGTTTGCGTCCTCTCTTATTTCCTTGATCAGTGGTTTGTAGTTCTCCTTGAAGAGATCTTTTACCTCCTTTGTTATTTGTATTCCAAGGTATTTTATTCTCTTTGTAGCAGTGGTAAATGGGAATTCGCTCTTGATTTCGCTCTCTGTCTGTTATTGGTGTATAGTAATGCTTGTGATTTCTGCACATTGATTTTGTGTCCTGAGACTTTGCTGAAGTTGCTTGTCATCTCAAGGAGGTTTTGGGCTGAGACGATGGGGTCTTCTAAATATACAATCATGTCATCTGCAAATAGGGACAATTTGACCTCTTCTTTTCCTAATTGAATTCCCTTTATTTCTTTTTCTTACCTATATGCTCTGGCAATAACTTCCAATACTATATTGAATGGGAGTGGTGAGAGAGGGCATCCTTCTCTAGTGCCAGTGTTTAAAGGGAATGCTTTTAATTTTTGCCCATTCGGTATGATATTGGCTGTGGGTTTGTCATATATAGCTTTTACTGTTTTGAGATACGTTCCATTGATACCAAGTTTATTGAGTGTTTTTAGCACAAGGGCTGTTGGATTTTTTCAAAGGCCTTCTCTGCATCTTTTGAGATAATCATGTGGTTTTTGTCTTTGGTTCTGTTTGTGTGCTGAATTACGTTTATAGATTTGCATATGTTCAACCAGCCTTGCATCCCTGGGATGAAGCCTACTTGATCGTGATGGATAAGCTTTTCGATGTGCTGTTGGATTCTGTTTGCCAGTATTTTATTGAAGATTTTTGCATCAATGTTCATCATGGATAGTGTCCTGTTGTTTTCTTTTTTAGTTGTATTTCTGCCAGTTTTGATATCAGGATGATGTTGGTCTCATAGAAAGAGTTAGGGAGGATTCCCTCTTTTTGTATTGTTTGGAATAGTTTCAACAGGAATGGTATCAGCTTCTTTGCATGTCTCATAGAATTCAGCTGTGAACCCATCTGGACCTGGCCTTTTTTTGGTCGTTAGGGTATTAATTGCTGCCTCAACTTCAGACCTTGTTATTGGTCTATTCAGGGTTTCAACTTCTTGGCTTAGTCTTGGGAGTGTGCAAGTGTC
>CM052652.1:6181806-6229414 GCA_028533165.1 Leontopithecus rosalia | reverse complement strand
GAAGACCAACTTAATGAAATGAGAAGACAAGATTAGAGAAGAAAGAGCAAAAGGAATGAGCAAAGTCTCCAGGAAATATAGGACTATGTGAAAAGACCTAATTTACATTTGATAGTTGTACCTGAATGTCATGAAGAGAATGAATCCAAGCTGGAAAATATTCTTCAGGATATTATTCAGGAAAACTTTCCTAACCTGGTAACACAGGACAATACTCAACTCCAGGTAATACAGAGAACACCACAAAGATATTTCTCAAGTAGAGCAACCCCAAGACACATAATTGTTAGATTTACCAGGGTTGAAATAAGGGAGAGAATTCTAAGGGCAACTAGAGAAAGGTCAGGTTACCCATAAAGGGAAGCCTATCAGACTCACAGCAGATTTCTCAGCAGAAATCCTACATACTAGAAGAGAGTGGGGGTCAACATTCAATATCCTCAAAGAAAAGAATTTTCAACCCAGAATCTCATATCCAGCCAAACTAAGCTTCATAAATGAAGGAAAAATAAAATTTTTCACAAACAATCAAGCACTTAGAGATTTCATCACCACCAGGCCTGCTTTTCAAGAGCTTCTGAAAGAAGCACTCTACACAGAAAGGAACAACCAGTATCAGTCATCCTAAAAACCTACCAAAAGGTAAAGAGTATCTCCATAATGAAGAATCTATATCAACTAATGGGCAAAATTGCCAGCTAGCATTAAACGACAATATTAAACTCACAAATATCAATATTAATCCTAAATTTAAATGGATTAAATGCCCCAATCAAAGACACAGACAGACAAATTGAATAAAAAGTCAAAACCCATTGGTACGCCGTATCCAGATCCATCTCATAAGTAAGGACACACAAAGACTCAAAACAAAGGGTTGGTGGAAGACTTAACAATCAAATGGAGAGAAAAAAAAAACAGGAATTGTAACTTTCCTCTCTGACAAAACAGACTTTATTAGTAACAAAGACTAAAAGAAAAAATAGTTCATTACATAATGGTAAAAGGATCAATGCAACAACAGAAGTCAATGATCATAAATATATATTCACCCAATATGGGAACACAAAGATACATAAGACAAGTTCTTAATGACTTATAAAGAAACTTGAACTCCCATACAATAATAGCGGGAGACTGTGACACCACGTTGTTAATATTTGATGGATCAATTAACAGGGACATCTTGATTTGAACACTGACCTGGAACAAGTAAACTCAGTGAACATTTATAGAATTCTTCACCCCAGGTCTACAGAACATACATTTTTCTTAATATCACATTACACCTATTTTGAAAGTGACCACATAGTTGGAAGTAAATTACTCTTTAGCATTTGCATAGCATTTCACAGACTTGAATGAAATATTGGTTTGCTGTTGATTATTATGTTCTTCCCTTATTCCTTCCTGTCTCCACTGTTAAGCACAATTATCAGCATAAAAGAGGTTTTTAATACCTACTTTTAGATTGCATTCCAGCCTGGGCAATAGAACAAGACTCTTGTTCTCTCTCCCACTTTTTCTTACTCTTTCTTTCTTTTAAAAAAACAAAACAAAACAACCAACCAAACAAAAAAAATATGTCATCCAAAACTAATTCTTCAACAAGAAGAATTAAAACCTTCAGGACTATCAAATGTCTGCCTTTCAAACAATTTGATTCTTTTCCTTGATATAAATAATTCTATCTCAATATTCATGAACAAGGCAGGATAGACTAAAAGTTAAAAAATAATACTCTTTATCATTTTTACTATCATGTGATTCCAAATTCAGGAACTCCATCTTATACAATTAAAAAAAAATAGATTGCTTTTCACAACTTGGTAGGTTTTTATTGACTGAAGACTAATCATTTAGGAAGTTTTTTTTTAAAATTACATTAGAGATGGAAACTTGCTCTGTTGCCCAGGCTGGAGTGCAGTGGCTGTTCTCAGGTATGATCATAGTACACTACGGCCTTGAACTCCTGGGCTCAATTCTTCCACCTCAGCCTCCAAGTAACTGGGACTGCAGGTGCGTGCCACCATGCCTGGCATTTTAAATACCATTTCCTGCTAAAAGGCACAATCTTATCAGTATCAGAAAGCATAGATGCTATCTGAGACTATTGGATAAATGTCAAAAGGACTTTGAAGCTAATGCGAAGAGGATTCTACTGGCCAAAGATAGGACTATTTGATGGTCAGTAAGAATAACTACAATTGAATAACACTAAGAATAAAGACGTATTCATTTTTACAGAGCATTTGCCATTTTCCTGTGATCGTATTCTCTAAAAGGAATGGACTGTTTTCTTTATGCTTTTTTCTAACACTAGATGTTATTCTTTTTAATAATTTCCAATTTTAAATATGGGATCTCTTGTCATGCCTTGACAAAAAAAAAATTATGGAACTAAAATAAGGATTTAGCTAAGAGAAGAGAATCTTCTTTCTGTATCTAAGATGTTTGATGTTACTTTTCTCCTTTTTCAGGAACTTGAAAGCATAAGTGAAGATGTTCAAGCAATGAACAACTGTTGTCAAGATATGACAAGTCGCCTGCAGGTATTGTATAATGGCTAGATTTTGACATCGTTTCTGCTAATGAAGTAAACTTTCGGATATTATTAGGTCTACAAAATGTACGTGTATCTAATCCATCATGCCCTGTGGAAATTGGGATATAAATATAATGCTTATTCTTTAAAATGGTAGATATCTTTGTGTTTCTTTGGATAATGATTTATTAATATTGTTCAATTAACTTTAGAGTCTTTATATTTTGGTCTACCTGGTACAGAGCTAACTATGTAGAATTTTGATAAACCTTTCAATTCCATAATATTCTAGAAATCTGGGAGGAATGATTTTTTTAGTAAGAGGCCTTAAGAATAATTTCACTAAAGCTGTGCCTTATAAAGACCCAGCTTACTTCTGACTTATGCATGGCCTAAACAAATTCTCTGAAAATACGTATTATTTTAGGTCTTTTTATTAAAACAGTCCTAAACTTATATTTGGCTGCAGAATCAGCATTTGACTTAATTGTCCTCATTCATCTGGTTTTGCAATAGTACATAGAACAGTTTCCTCCTAAGGGAGGAATGATTGTGTCTACTACCTTCACATTTTAACAGCAAGCTTTTATCTCTAAGAGTCTCCTGGAACCATTGGCATCAATAGCGATTCTAGGAAGAATCGTTAATCCACGCATAGTCTACAGATTAATCACAGGCCACTTGTAGCATCAGTTTGCAGGACTAGTTTATTTCTTCTTTCTCCAAAATTTTGTCTTTTCTGGTCTTGTCTAAATTTTGATATTCTTACTAACCTATCAGATATGATTGGCAGACTTATTGTCTCTTAGTCCAATCTTTAGATATTTGTTAATTTGACAATATTTAAATAATTGTATAATATATACTAATTATTTTTGCCATTTCACATTTTTGGCACATATTTACTTTGTTTCTCAGTGGCTGATTTGGTTTTTCCCTTCTTTTTCTTTAACTTTCTTTTTTCCTTTTCTCATCTTTTAGCTTCCATGACTTAATGACTTTTCTCAAATTATACTTTATAAGATTTTCTGTATTGTACTTTGGTGTTTTTTTAAGTAATATTATGCTTTGTTAGATTACTTGGTTTCTGATTTTTAGTGGTAGTATCTCTTATTTTTTAATTTGTACTTTAATTATATTTTTATACTTTTCATCATAGTGAGTTTTAAATGTAAAAAGATCATAGTATTTTTATTCTTTGTGCTATTTTAAAACAGTTGATAAGTATTTTAAATTACAACCTAAGTGTCTCCTTTTGTTTTGTCCTTTGTATTTTCTTTTTTTTTTTTTTTTGAGATAGGAGAGTCTTGCTCTATCCTCAGTGGCACGATCTTGGCTCACTACAACCTCCACCTTCTGGGTTCAAGCAGTTCTCCTGCCTCAGCCTCCCAGATAGCTGGGATTGCAGGCACCTGACACCAGGCCCAGCTAAGTTTTGTAGTTTTAGTAGAGACGGGATTTCTCCATGTTGTCTAGGCTGGTCTCAAACTCCAGACCTCAAGTGATCCGCCTACCTCAGCCTCCCAAAGTGCTGCTGTTACAGCATGAGCTACCATGCCTGGCCAGTCCTTTATATTTTCTTTGCACCTACCTCACATCCTATTTTTTCTTCTATGGTGGCATAGGCCTATTTTCTTTATTTTATCAGATCACCTTTATTGAGGAATAATGTATGAATGGTAATAAACTGCATCCATTCAAAGTGTGGAAACTGATAGTTTTGACAGTTTTATACGCCTGTGAAACCACCACCATAATCAAGACACAGAACATTTTCATCACCTACAAGATTCTCTCGTAGGTTTTTAACTGAATATTTAAATTATTTGATACTGCCTGTTGTTTACATTCGTTTTTGATCCACATATTATTTCTAATAGTAGGAGGTCCCTGATTGTGAAAGTTTTGTTTATTCCTTCAGATTTTTCTTAAAGCTAATTTATTTGGATATAGTACTATTGGAATTCTAATAGTATATGTTCATAATATCAACTCTAATGTGTTTAAAGTTATTTATTCATAAAGAAAGTATTTCTTAGAGTATCCTCACTCTTCCTTTTTCTTATAGAATGTTGTTATAATGATTCATTTAATTATTTAATATTTTCTGAAATGCTTTGACTATGGTACCTTTTAGAAATTGTTAGAAAACATTTAAAATGTGATCAATAGCTTTATATGTGTTATTGTTTATTCCTTTGTGATTTTGATTGGATAAATTACATTTAGATGCATATGTTTATTATTAATTGAAAAATAATCATCTTTAACATTTATGAAATTGAAGATAATTATCTTCATTAATATTATTAAATATTACTTTGGAATCCTTACCATAGCTTATAAATGAAGAAATCAAGAAATATGCAAAAAAATTTGTAAATTTTTGTTATGTAACATTGTGTTAAAGTATGATATTTCACTGATTAATAAATGGTGTTGATTGCAAGGTGCACCCTCAATAATGACTGGACTAAAAAGCTAGTAAATGTTTTTTGATATTGACGTCATGAAGTATTCTTCTTTTCAGAAATATTAAAATGTAAATATATCTTTGACTTGAGGGGATACTATATCTTAAAAATTGTATAAGGCAGGAATGTACAAGGGTGGAAATGGAACTTTAAAGCTTAAGAAGTATAAGCATTTGAAAAAGTTGTTGGCAGTCTAATAATTCTGAAAGATTACCTTAGGAACTCTCAAGTTGAACTCCATTCCTTAAAAGTCAGTGAAATAGCCGGATGTGGTGGCTCACACTTGTACTTTCAGCATTTTGGGATGCTGAGGCAGAAGGATCCTTTATGACCAGACTGGGCAATATAGCAATACCCCATCTCTACTTTTAAAAAGATAGCCAGGCATGGTGGCACATGCCTATAGTCCTAGCTATTCTAGAGGCTTAGGTGGGAGGATTGCTTGGGCCCAGGAGGTCAAGGCTGCAGTGACTCAAGATTGCACCACTGTACTCCAGGCTAGACGACAGAGTGAGACCCTGTCTCTTAAAACCAAAAAAGAAACGTAATTGATATGCAGAATTATGTAGGTTCAAATCTATTTTCTTAAGCAATCTATTTCCTAGGAACTTACACTCAAAATAGCTTCATATGAGGTGGCAATCAGACTCTGTTATTGACAGGATTCCTAGAAAGCAGTAACACAAAGAATTTCCCTCACAGTTTGAAAACTGAGTTTTAGAGGATTAGGCCTCTAAGAACCCAGAACTGGAGGTGTCTAGGTCTAAGGCAGCTCTAGAAAGAAACCTTAGCAGCAGAAGCTTGATTCTTTATTATGGTGTTCAAACATGAGAATGACCCAGTTTCTTCAGGTATTTGCTCTGGTATTTTCTCTTTAACAGGCTGACCTATTTTTTGTTTTTGTTTACTTTACTAGTGACTTAACTTATGCATCTTTCAGGCTCATTTAAGATTCCTTTAAGGCACGGACCCTATTTCTCTACCTGCCTCATGACTACTTGCTTCTCTTCTCATTGTTTACTGCCTTAGTTTTGTAATATTCCCTCGTTCAGATCTTTGAGAGAATCTCATTGGCTACACACTTGTCTTTTTTTTAAAGCCACTTCATGAGTGTTTTCTAATCTTTGGAGAAAATGCTTTTTTAATCGACTTTGCGCTCTTGTTCCTTTCAACCCTGGCTTAAGAAAGGGAGCATTGCTTAGAATGAAAGTTGGTTAGGTACAGCCTTGTGTCCTTTAGATGGGACTAGCTCTGATCCTCACCAAAACCTTATATGGCAGGTAGTTTGTGTATTACAACTCCCAAACTTTTACCTCCATCTTACACATTTCTATTAAGCTCCACACTAGCATTTCAGTGACTTAGTTAACAACCCCATGTAGAGGTCTCGTGGTGTCTCAGTTCAACATGTCCACAATTGCAGTCATGTTCTTTATTCTTAACTTGTTCTTTCAGTGCTTCTGTTGCACTAAAACACTTCATGAACTATTAAGTTCCTTAGCATCTGGATACCTTTTTATTTCTTGTAAGCCTTAGCATTATGTGTCTATAAAGAACTGAGTGTGTTCCTGCTATTAAAGTAGCAGATGAGCCTTGAAACATCGACATATTTCATTTTCTTATGCATTTCTTTTGAATTTCATAGAGTGATCTCATTTAAGTCTAAATTTCAGTAAGGAGTAGTATTTGTTTTCTAAAATATCATAAAATTGGAATGTACTTATATTCGATATGTTTATAATTTTAGGCAGCAAAGGAACAGACTCAAGATTTAATAGTAAAAACCACTAAGCTTCAATCTGAAAGGTAAGTTTCTTACAGCCACCTTTTCAATAATTTGGAGATTGGAGTCAAAGAAAATTATACCTCTAAATCAAAATTAAAGCAGAATAATAAAAAACGTGGTTCATAAGGTCCTAAGCTATTATATTGTCCAATAGTCATTTAAGCATAAAGTCAGTAGTTTAGGAGCATTAAACTTGATATTGAGGTTGAGAGATTATTCCTTTTTTGGAATAGAAGTGATGACGTATTGTTACTGTTTGCTGTGGATTTGAGAAATGATTGCTTTTTAAAATGTAAGTGTTTTCATATTTTAATAGTTTTATTACTATTTTTTTCACAATCATTGTCTTTTAGTTTTAAGCTAGGATTTATCTGCTCTGGTATAATTAAGAGTTAATTGTATAAATTCTCCTTGTAGTTTATACAATAGGTATACTATTGATTGATTGAATGAGTGAATAAAGGTGAGTACAGTATGGGCTTGTGTAAAGTGTTGTGTTTAATATTGCTAAAACTAACAAAGCATCTCTCATGTGTGCAGTAGTACAGAGCGGGAGAAGCATTGTGTTATGATGCAGTATACCTGTCTCCTTCTCAGTAGTTGGGTACATCACTTAAACCTTTTAGTATTCTAGGTATGTCATCAGTAATACGGAGATATTACCACTTTAACTTTTGTAAATCCAGTTTTATTGGAACACAGCTATGGTTGTGTTTACATACTGTCTCTGGCTGCTTTCACCATACTGTAGCAGAGTTGTGTGGTTACAACAGAGAACATATGTGCCTTACAAAACCTAAAATATGTACTATCGAGATTTTTACAGAAAAAGTCTGTGACTCCTGATCCGACTGGTGTGTTTTGTAGTTCAGATCAAGATCAATGGGTTCCAAATTATGATTTACCTATCATTTTTATTTAAGTAGGTCATAACTAGCCTTAAAAATAAATTAGGATAAAATAAAATAAAAAATAGAAAATAGTTTGGGTAGCTGGGCATGATGGTGGTGCACACCTGAAGTCCCAGCTATTCAGGAGGTTGAGGTGGGAAGATCTTTTGAGCCCAGGAGTTCAAGGTTGCAGTGAGCTATGACGCTGCCACTGCACTCCAGCCTGGGTGACAGAGTGAGACCCTATATCTTAAAAATAAATAATTTGGGTGAATATTATTTTCTGAAGCCTTTCTTTCTGTTTCTGGTAATGGTTTTAAATGGTTTAATATTACGGGTCATAGTCAAGAGTTTGAAAAATACTGCCCTAGACCCATGGCAAGTGCATGACCCCCAACTCCTTAGTTTCACATCCATCGATCTTGACATTCTTTTATACTGAGTCCTTAATCCTTCTTAACACAATTCTCTTCAGACTAAGATTGATGAATGGCAAATTATAAAGAGCTCAGAGGTGTAAATTTACTTGTATGAGAGGATATTATGCGTCTTAGGGCTGCAAAGGACTGAGAGATCAACTGGAATGATCCATTGCAGTTAAAATGGTAACCAATGTAATTTACCTTTCTATCTTATAAAAACATGGAGAAAATGTGACATAACCAGCAAAATAAAATATATGTACCAATATTATTTTTAAAATACTATCTTTAAAAGCACAAAAGAAGCAAACATTTTCTTTACACGTACAGGAAAAACATTATTGGATACTGGAACATGTGCCTTGTCTTAGACCTGTGGCTTTCAAACTATAGGTCATTAAACCTTAGGGTTTCTTTGTAAGAAGTAGAAGGATAATAGAGTTTTGGAGGTCAGATTTTCTCACTCTAATTTTAGTTAGAGCAATTTCACTTTTACTCATTTAATATAATAGGATTCCATGTAAGATTTTGTTTGAAAAAAGGGTTTGACAGCAGGAAAATATAAAAATATTGCCCAATTTTTAAGACTAGTTGAAAGATAGAATACCAAATAAAATAGTCTCTTGATTTTATTCTTCATGCCGGAGAAAAATCGTAAAAAAAACTAAGTGTCAAAGCTTTATAAAAGCTTAATCATAATTTCATGCATTTATATCCCCATTTTTTTTTTTACTAGCTACTGTCTCTTTCACTAAAATCCACTTTCACTCATTTTGTGATTTCTACAAGCCAAAATGAGAGCAGGTTTTATAGAATTGGAGATCGATTTATAGAATTGGAAATCGCCCAGTTAGAAATTAATTTTAGGAAGTCTGGCCTTAAATTCTCTTTTGTCTTATTGATATTGTCCTTCTGTATTTTATAGCTGGATAAACAGTTATGCCCTCACATTGGCGGTTAATTACTTGATGTCAACCTGTAAGTCAGTTTCTAGTACTTACTTTTCAGAGCACCTTCAATCCAATTCTTTTATGTTTAACATTTAATCAAAGACTTGAGAGTATATATAGATAACTTACTTTGAAAATTGTGAATGACACAAACCAGGGAATGTTAAGTGTAAGATTTCAACAGAATCAAGCTCTTAAGAAAAAACAGGGCTGGGCAAGAGGGTGAATAGGATTATAAAAGGCCTCAAAAAATGATGTAGGTTAAGAAAAACCAGAATTGTTTATGTAGAAGTGTAGGACTAAGAGGGACATGATGGCTGTCTTCAAATATTTGGTGATCTTTCCTGTTTAAAAAAGGGCTAAATTTTATTATGTATTGCTGCTGAGTTTGAACTATGTTTTAAAGGAGAAATCTACCAGTGGCAAATTTTGACTTACGATAAGCAAGAATTTTCTATCCCTTAGAATTTGAACAACCAGTTCTTCAAAGCTTTTTTGTTTAAATCACTGCAAATATTTAGTCTGATACTAGGTGTCATTGGAGCTATCTTTTATTTCAGTTTTCCTTTCTAATCTTTTATGTATCCCACACCTCATCCCAGTAAACATAAGAACCACCAAGGAGCTTGATAAAATGGCAAGTTTTGGCCTCCATCCTCAGAGAATCTGACTGAAAAAAGTAAACAATTGTGTTTTTTGATTAATGACTCAGTAAATCTTGATTCAGGCTCAGGATTCTGCCCTTTTAATGGTATTCCAGGTATTTTTATGCAATGGTCCAGAGACTATAATTTGAAAGGCCTGGCCTTAGACAAAATATTCATATTTTTTGTGTAGTATTTCCCTCTCCCCCCACCTTAATTCTCTCATGTCCTTGAAAATACATTTTAACTTTTTAAAAGTTAATCTTTTTGAGATAATTACAGATTCACATGCAGTTGTAAGAAATAATACAGAGATCCAAGGTAGATTCAATAAGCAATTTTTGAGTAAATGAATATGGAAGGCAACTATAAGGTCAGGAAAGGAATATAAAGTGAAAACTGAAAAATAAGCATTGTATATTGAAGCTTGTAATATGGGGCTCTAAATAATGCATACAAGAGACAGTATTAGAACATTGTGCTTCTGTTCATGTATTCCCAAAACTATTTAAGCAAGGTTTATATTTATTATTTTAGTAAGCCTGTGGAAGTGTTTTGGGCTGATACGCTTTTGGGAAGTGAAAATTCATGACATTCTAGTATCCCAAGAGCTATAGATATGATGTGCCAAGTGAACATTTGTGTGAATATATTTTAGGAAAATTGCATAGCAGAAATTATGATAACCGGTCTCTAGGGGCTGCTGGCAGGGAGTTGTTTTCTCATTTTAAAATATTATCTTTTTAACAAGAAACTTCATTAAACACGAAGATAGCTTTAGAAATAGAAATACTGTGGGATTACTTGAGTAATATATTCTTATTCGTGTAAATGATATGAATATTTTTCCAACTGGGTTGGAAGGCAGTCGGTCATCAGGACAGCTGAGATGCTCTAATTGATAAAGCTCAATGTAGCATTTTCTTCACAGGACTGTAGCTTAGCATTTCCCTTTAATATTTCATTGGTAGTCAGAAGTGGGCTTTATTGATGATCAGGAAAGGCTATATGTACATGGACATACCTTTGTATTTTTTAAATACTACTGAAATCACCATTATATTTTTATTATCTCTTATAAGATTTATCTCTGGACTCAGAAAAATAATCTCTGGAGAATGTTTGTGTGTATTTTTTTAAGTTCAATATGTGAAAATGGAAAGAATATAGGAATTAAGACAAAAACCGGAATTTTAATCAAAACCTTGGGGAAGAGATTATTAGATTTTTTATTTTGTACAGTTATTTCTTAACTTCCCTTAGCCTGAGTTTCTATGTCTGAAAGAAGGAAGGGAAAAATAGCTATGTCATGGGTTTTTTGAGTTGACTAAATGTTTTATGTAAGTTGCTGAACACACTGCATGACATACATTAAAGAATGTTACCCCTCCCTACTCCTCCTCTTTTATTGGACAAAGAAATCTATGTTACACATCTTATTTCTGCTTCTGCTCTGGTGACTAGGAAGCTTAGAGCTATTTTGTGCTTAATTGCAATAGCTTTCCTCAGCTGTATTTACTTTCTCAGCCTTTCCCTTTATTTCTTACTATTTTAGTTTTTAATAGTTTTAATTAAATTTAATTACATTGTAAACTACATTAACTCAGGTTTTGAAATTGATGGCATAAAAATATAAAACTTTATCTTTGATAAATGGTTTTCTATTGCATGGAAAAATATATTGCAGAAGCATTACCTAATAAAAGGTTAGGGGAAAGCAGGGGACCATCACATCTCCTTCCTTCCTTCTTCCTCTCTCATTTGTACATAGTAGCAATATCTGAAGGATCCAAAAGAAGGTCTTACCAGTGGCATGCTGGGGTCCAGCTCAGACAAGCTATAGTCATTTTATTTCAGTTACATATACTGGAATGGAAATGAAAATTTGAGGGTAAGGCATAGGATGGCTTATACCTTTCTTGTGATTATGACGAACATGCTCTAAGGGAAACAGTATCAGGAAAAATTTGGAAATAATCTTTGGAAGTAAGTATTTTAAAAATTGGGTTTGGAGATGGATGGATTTTTTTTAAATGAAAATTTTGTCTAATTGAATTTTCCCCACCAATACAAAAGAACTCCCCCCTCTTTTTTTGTGGACACACTTCATTTAAAGTGGCTTTTGCTGTTTATTTCCTGATTTAACTGCATTTATCGACTAGATAGACTTTTTCTACATTCTCGTTCATTCTACCTAGAATTCTATTTCCCAAAATTCATTTGTTGAAAACTCAATTGCCCTTTAAGATTCTATCTGTTGTTTATACCCATCGTATATTTCAGAATAGTTTAGAAAATGTCAGAATTTTAGGCTATCGTGTGTGTATGTGTGTGTCACACATGCATGCACATGTTCCTTGAGAATGTAGATATGTATTTACATATATATGTTTCAAAGAAACTCTTTCTTACTTTGAAAAATACTTCAGCTTATAGGAAATTTATTCCACTTTTGTACTTAAAAGTTTTATTATCTAACTGTTTTCCATGTTCACCCAGGAACCTTTACTCAGTCACCAGAAAAAAAAATTAGTTTCTTCTTTGTACTCCCACAACACATTATTCTTCTAGCACTTATCTTCTGCCCCTTAATTTCTAAATGCTTGCTGGACATTACGGTCTTTGACTATTTTAACTGGATAGCAAAGGCAGTGTATTAATGCTCTTTGTACCCACTTTTTTCTACACAGAAAACTTATCAATTGAATATGTCTACACGGTTATTCTAACATTTTAAATAATTATTACTGACATTGCCTGTCGACATTTAAGCCTCTTACTTTATAAGAGTAATAGCAATTGTGCTTATACTTAACTAAATGCTATTGAGGACTGGAAAGTATTAAGCTGGAAGAGTGTATTAGATGCCTCAAGCTGTATTTTGTACAGTTACAATAATACATGTAATTGTACATGCAATAATACATGTAAAGTTTCGAAAGGTAGAACCTTTTTTGTTTATTGTAAAAGCATCTTTGTTGAGATATAATTCACATATCATAAAATTGAAGTATATAATTTATGGTTTTTAGTATAGTCAAAGAATTGTGCAACCATCATTATGATCATCAGTTACAACATTTTCACTATCCCAGAAAGAAAACTCATGCCCATTAGTAGTCATCCAGCCTTAGTAACCATTAATCTACTCTTTGCCTCTCTAGATTTGCCTATTCTGGATCTTTCATGCAAATAAGATCATATAATATGTGGCCCTTTTTGGCTAGCTTCCTCCACATAGCGTAAATACTTTTAAGATTCATCCATGTTACTTCCAGATTTTTTATGGCTGAATAGTATTCCATTGTATAGGTACACCACATTTTGTTCACCGTTCACTAGTTGATAGACATTTGGGTTATTTCTACTATTTAGCTGTTACAAATAATGCTGCTGTAAATATATGTTTACAAGTTTTTTGTGGGCATACATTTTATTCCTTTTATGTATATACTTAGGGGTAGAATTGCTGGATCATGTATAACTCTTCGTTTAACTGTTTGGGGAACTGCCACACTGTTTCCAAAGAAGCTGCACAGTTTTATATTTCAACAGTAACATATGAGGATTCCAATTTCTGCACGTCTTTGTTTTTAATCTGTCACTTTGATGATAGCCAGGCTACTGGGTATGAAGTACTAGCCATTGTGCTTTAGATTTGCATTTTTCTAATGACTAATGTTGTCAAACATCTTTTTATTGCTTATCGGTATTTGCACATTTTCTTTGGAGAAATGTCTGTTTACATTTTTTGCCCATTTTTAAATTTAGGTTATTTGTGTTTTTATTTATTGGTTGTAAAAGTTCTTTATATATTCTGGATATACGTTTGTTAGCAGATAGATTATGTGCAACTATTTTCTCATTCTGTGGGTTGTATTTACTTTGTTGATATCATTTATAGCACAAACGTTTTAAATTTTGTCGTAGCTCAGTTTTATCTTTTTTGTCATTTGTACATGCTTTATTTTTCAGTATGTTTTTATGTTGAAGTTGTCTACTCGTTTTAAAATGCTAAGATAAAAATTTAGAAATTTATTAGGTTTTAAAATCATGGCATGATACTGGAAATGCTAACAAGTGAACAACTTCATTATAGGATTTTTATCTCTATTGAGTTTTAACCAGTGTTTAAAAAATGTTTAACTTTCAGTTTGATACTTTATAGAAACTTAAAGTGGAAAGTTTCTTTTTTTTCTATTTTAGGACTGAAAAATACTGTAGAAACACTTTTTCTTAAGATTGTAATTGACAACCAGATTTTTTTTTTTTTTTTTTGAGACGGAGTTTCGCTCTTGTCACCCAGGCTGGAGTGCAATGGCGTGATCTCGGCTCACCGCAACCTCCGCCTCCCGGGATCAGGCAATTCTCCTGCCTCAGCCTCCCGAGTGACAACCAGATTCTTTAAGATTTTGTCAAACAGGTTATTTCACTTATCTTTCCACTGTATAAATTAGGTAAAAGGAATCTCTTAAGTGTAAAAAACTGCCTTTTCTTCTTTCAATTTTTCTTCTTTAACTTTTTTTTGACATAATGATAATATAAATCTATTGTATAAAATTTAAGGAAAACTAAAATTAGCTGTAACTCCACCACTCGGATATAACCACAATTAATATTTTGGTATATTTCCTTCCAGAGTGAGTATGTGTTTGTGTTGTTAATATTTTACCTTTTTCACTTAATATTTTGTTTGCATTTTTCTATGATTTTTTAATTTAAAGTAGATCGTTTTTAGAAGTGTAGTGAAGTTTAATGCCTACATTTTTCTTGAAAAAGGTAATAACAATTTTGACTTTCATTCTGTGTCTATTTTATTGAACCCTTATCAGCATTAAGTATCATCATTAAAAACTTTGCCAATATAGATGAAAAATATCACATCATTTTAATTTACGTATCGTTGAATAGTGAAGAATCGACATGTTTCTCATTTTGTTTTGCCATTTATATTTCTTTCTTTTTTTTCGGTTTATATCTTATGTCCATTAAAAATTATTTTGAAATTATTTGGTGTAGGTGAACCTAAAGGTAGAATTAAAATATGACAGGTATGTTTTCAAGAAAAAGAAAAGTACAAGATTCACAAATCATATTTGGGGATGATTTGAAGGAATCATGAAGATTAAGTAGTTTGTTTATTTTAAATACTTACATGATATATGACTGGATATACTGAAAATTGATGTATGTGTGTGTATATACAATAGCTCCCAACCTTGTCTATAGTTTTGCTTTGTGTAGTTTCCATTACTCATGATCAATTGTAGTCTGAAAGTAATAAATGGAAAATTTCAGAAATAAGCAATTTATAAGTTTTAAATTATGTACCATTTTGAGTAGCATAATGAAATCTCAAGTGGTTGGCTCCCACTTTGGTGGGACATGAATCATTCCTTTCTCTAATGTGTGATGCTATATACGCCCCCACCCAGTAGTCACTTAGTAGCCGTCTCAGTTACAGATCAAAAAACAGTATGTGTAGGGTTTGGTACTATCAGTAGTTTCAGGCATCCACTGTGGGGTCTTGGACCGTATCCTCCGATGACAAGAGGGGACTATTGTAGTTCTTAAAAATAAGTGGGTATTCCTGTACATACTTTCTTGCAACTTTTTGTACCTATCAAATGCCTTATAGATCATTTTATGGCAGCACATGTAGATCTACCTCAGTTCTATCTACTACATATTTTTCCATAGTATATATTTCACGTGTTGATTTATTATTTAACATATTTATATAATATACAGTGATTGCGTGAACATAATCTCAAATACTCTGGAAGATATGTTTTATATGAATATGTATTTCATGTACTTTATATGCTTAGACATTAAAAGCCCTCAAAAAGTTCCATATGTTGATGTAAAGTAATGACAAGGTCTGTGTCATAAGTGCCTCTTGTCTCTCTGGTCTCTGGTATAGGCCTTATATGTTGTAAGTCTCCAGTAGTGTTATTTGAATGAGTGAATTCCCAAACCAAATCATTGGGCCATCTAACAATATCTTCCTGTCAGAATGGTTGTGAAAATTTACCTGGAAAGAATACATGTGGTAAAACTAGAGTAATTTGATATTTAACAATGTATTAGAATTTATTTATTGTCATTATTTTTAAAGTTCTCATCTTGATATATCAAACTCTTGTTTTAGTATTGTACCCATTATAAAAATATTTTTGCACCATCTCCTCTGTAGCTATATATAAAGCTTATGTTTCAGTCTTTATATTATGATTGATTTTTAGATCCAGTCAGCCACAGCATTTGGAATCAATTGTAATGATTAAGGTTTTTGATCAAGGTGGGTAACACTTGTTTTGATTAAAACAAAATGAAACTATAAACTCAAATTTTCCTTTGTGCCTAATAAATTGATTCTAAAGATAGATCCGAAAAAGCCCCCAAAAAACATTTTTTTTGAAATAGTTAATTTGCATAGTCTCAAGGAATTTCATGAAATTTTATAATTACTTTAAATTCTTTAGGATAATGACTGGAACTTTTTTTTTTGAGACAGAGTCTCGCTCTGTCGCCCAGGCTGGAATACAGTTGCACGATCTTGGCTTATTGCAACCTCTGCCTCCTGGGTACAAGCAGTTGCCTGCCTCAGCCTCCCAAGTAGCTGGGATTACAGGCTCCTGCCACTGTGCCTGGCTGATTTTTGTATTTTTAGTAGTGACGGGGTTTCACCATCTTAGCCAGGTTGGTCTTGAACTCTTGACCTCATGTTCTACCCACCTTGGCCTCCCAAAATGCTGGGGTTACAGGTGTGAGCCACCATGCCCGGCCAATAACTGGAACTTTTAAAAGTATAAAATAAAACCTGTTACGGTAATTCTTTAAGCCTTTGAAAATTCATTTTTAATTTTTACTTGACATATAATGATTATATATATATTTATAGGGTACAGTGTAATGTTTCAAGATAATTACCGTATCTATCAACTTTAAACGTTTATCATTTCCGTGTGGTAACAATATTCAAACTCTTTGCTATCCTGAAATACCACTGCATTGTTATTTGCTGTATTCACCCAAGTGTGTGACAGAACATCAGAACTTACTCTTCCTAACTGTAACTTTGTACTTGTTAACCAATCTCTTCCTGTCCCCCATCCCCACTATCTTCCCCAACCTCTGGTAACCGTTACTGTACTCTCTACTTCTATGAAGTCAACTTTTTTAGGTTCCACATTTGATATGAATGGGATCAAGTGGTGTTTCTCTCTCTGTGCCTGGCTTACTTCACTTAATGTGATGTCCTCCAGATTCATCCATGTTGCTACAAATGACGGGATTTCATTGTTTTATGGCTGAATGGTATTCAATTGTATGTGTAGACACACACACACACACACACACATACATACATACATACACAAACACATTTTCTTTGTTCTGTACATGGGCATTTAGGTTGATTTCATATCTTGGCTATTGTAAATAGCACTGCAGTAAACATGGGAGTGCAGCTGTTTCTTTGACATACTGATATTATTTCCTTGCATATATACCCAGTAATGGTGTTGCCGGATCAAATGATAGGTTTTGGTTTTTTGAGGAACCCCCACACTATTTTCCCTAATGGCTGTACTGCTTTGCATTCCCACCAACAGTGTGTAAGATTTCTTGTTTCTCTGCATTTTGCTGCATTTGTTGTTTTTTTCGTTATGACAATAGCCATTCTAGTTGGGGAGAGGTGATATTGTGGTTTTGATTTGTGTTTCCCTGGTGATTAGCAATGTTGATTTTTTTCATATATTCATTGCCATTTGTCTATCTTCTTTTGAGAAATGTTTATTTAGGTTTTTTGCCCATTTTTAAGTCAGTTTGTTGTTGCTGTTGTTGAATTTTCTGAGTCTCTTATATTCTCTGGATATTAGCTTCTTGCCAGATGCATAGTTTGCAAATACTTCCTGTTCTTTAGGTTATTTCTTGTATTTAAATCCTAACGTTTCCACCAAAAAATTGTAGAACTGTATAAATATTACATGAGTTTAGTAAAGTTGCAGGAGACAATATCCATATACAGAAATAAGTAGTGTTTTCATACACTTAACAACAAATTATATGAAAAAGAAATGAAGAAAGCAATTTCATTTACAGTAACTACAAAAATGATAAAATACCTAGGAATAAGCCTAGGGGGTAAAAGATCTCTGCCATGAAAATTATAAAACATTGATGAAAAATTGAAAAGGACACAAAAAAGTGGGCAGATAATCCTGTGTTCATGGATTAGAAGAATTAATGTTGTTAAAATGTCCATAGTACCCAAAGCAATCTATAGAGTCCATGTAATCTTATTAAAATATCAGTGACATTCTGCACAGAAATAGAAAAAAATCTTAAAATTCATGTGGAAATGCAAAAGAACCTGGATAGTCAAAGCAATCTTGAGCAAAAAGAAGAAAGCTGGAGGCATTATACACTACCTGACTTCAAAATATACTACAAAACAGCATGGTACTGGTGTAAAAATATGTAGACCAATGGAACAGACTAGAGAACCCAGAAATAAATTCATGCATTTACACCCAACTGGTTTTCAACAAAGGCACCAAGAACACACATTGGGGAAAAGACAGTGTCTTCAGTAAGCAGTGTTGGAAAGACTAGGTAACTACGTACAGAAGAGTGAAACTAGACCCTCATCTCTCCCCATATATAAATATAAACTCTAAATGGATTGAAGAGCACAATATACAACCCCAAGTTATGTAACTACCAGAAAAAATATAGAATTGTTTCATGAAATTGGACTGGGCAAAGACTTTTAAAATAAGACTTCGAAAGCACGGGCAACAAAGCAAAAATAAGATGAATATTAAGGTAACTTTCAGATATCAGTAATAGGATGATTAACAACTTATTTAAATCTGTGTAGACTCAATTGGGTGATTTATCATTTGAAATAAACAGTACTTTGCTGCCACCTGGAGGATTTTTCCTTGTAAGTGTCTTTATTCAGTAGGAGCATTCAACTTTGAATTTAAAACCTTCCATCCCCAAGGTGCAAATAAAACAGAGATGGGAGATGCATTGTACCATCTATACAAATAGTGTTTTTTTTTTATTCTTATTTGAGTTTTGTTTAATCGTGGAATACTACTATCCTCTGATAATTGCTAGTGAAATATTTTTATAATTTTATTTATTTGTTTTCAGTTCTGAGATACAGAAACCAGGAATGTTGAGTTTCTGTTCAAGTAGTTCATGTTGCTAACTGGCCTGTAGGTATTGATATTGGACTCAAGTCCCTTAGGTCCTTGAGTGTGCCTTTTTCTAACTCTCAGCTAGTTTAGGTAGGTTGCATTCAGAAAATATAATTGAAAAGTTTTTTTTATTACTATGTTTTGTAGAAAAAGTGGAGAAGACCAAAGTGGATAAGTGATTTTAGCATAATTAATAAAGCTCTTCTCTTTCTAACATAAAATAAACTAATAGATTTGATTTTTGATATGTACTTCATGTGAAAACTTTAAAGGCTTAGGAATTGTTTTAGTGCCTGAAAAGAAATTGGTTATAAATAGGTACATATTTCTCTCTTGTTAAAGCAATCTAGCAAATTGCAAGGTGAACTATTTAAGTACTTGTTAAGTAGCTGCAAATTTGTAATGCAGGGACCATGCATGGACTTATTTTTTCTTTTGCATAATGATCAACTCCATTTATTATGTGCAGATATCTGAAATAGAACTATGTTAGCTAATTTTATCACCTACGTGTCTGGTAAAATTCTAATATTTGAGGCAGAAACAAGATTTTTGAAAATGTTGAGAATTTTTTTATACCTTTGTTTTTAAAAGTTATGTCTGAGATAGAATTCATTTTAAAGCTATGTAACTGCATAGGATGCTTGATTTTTGTTGTTTGTTTTGAAAATTACAGCCAAAAATTAGAAATAAGAGCACAAGTTGCAGATGCTTTCTTATCCAAGTTCCAACTGACTTCTGATGAAATGATTCTTCTCCGAGGTACAAGAGAAGGACCCATTACTGAGGTATCCCGGCTTTCTGTTATAATCATTTAAAGTTTAATAGTTACAGGTATTAGAGCGAAATTGCTTTTTTGAAGCTTTATTTCCCATTTTTAAAAGTTTCATCTGAAAATATTTTTGTGTTTGGAAATTTAAGATGTGTATTTTAATTTTTAATTTTAGTTTTCAAAGTTATGTACTTTTTAAAAAGAGTCAATAAAGCTTATTAAAAAATCTGTGTCACCTCTTTTACTCTTCCTTACTTCTAGGTCTTTTGTCAACCATTTTCAATGTTATTAATTGCTTCTTTTGTAAACTCTATATTCTGGATCTATAGTAAAAAACAATATGCTTTGATTATCTATGTTAACTATTTTCTATTGATTTGCTATCATGAAGAGTGAGGATTTAGCTTTCTACCCACTCTGTTTCCTCCCCCAACACAGACAGTACACACATAAGTTCTCTTTATCTCCTTAATATGTCATAGTACAGTTAGAACATATTTTCTATTTTCTTTGAGACAGGGTCTTGCTGTGTAGCCCAGGCTGATGTGCAGTAGCATGAACACAGCTCACTGCAACCTCAGCCTTCTGGGCTTAAGTGATCCTCCCACCTCAGCCTCCTAGGTAGCTAGGATGACAGGCATGTACCACCACTCCTGATTTTTTATTTTATTTTATTTTATTTATTTATTTATTTTTGAGATGGAGTCTTGCTCTGTCGCCAGGCTGGAGCACAGTGGTGCAGTCTCAGCTCACTGCAACCTTCACCTCCTAGGTTCAAGCAATACTTCCACCTCAGCCTCCCAAGTAGCTGGGACTACAGGTGCATGCCAAATGCCTGGCTAATTTTTTTTGTATTTTTAGTAGAGACGGGTTTCACCTTGTTGGCCAGGATGGTCTCCATCTCTTGACCTCGTGATCCACCCTCCTTGGCCTCCCAAAGTGCTGAGATTACAGGCGTGAGCCACCGTGCCTGGTCCGTTCTTTCTTTTATAATTATGTATCTTTCCTGTAATCCCAGCACTTTGGGAGGCCGAGGCGGGTGGATCACGAGGTCAAGAGATCGAGACCATCCTGGTCAATATGGTGAAACCCCGTCTCTACTAAAATACAAAAAATTAGCTGGGCATGGTGGCGCGTGCCTGTAATCCCAGCTACTCAGGAGGCTGAGGCAGGAGAATTGCTTGAACCCAGGAGGCGGAGGTTGCGGTGAGACGAGATCGCGCCATTTCACTCCAGCCTGGGTAACAAGCGCGAAACTCCGTGTCAAAAAAAGAAAAAAATTATGTATCTTTCCTTGAATTAGAAATTGCTTATTTTTTAATCTAATTTTTAAAACTACACCGTTCTTTTCAAACTGACAGAATTATGAAACCTCTCAAAATGTTAAATAACAAGGAAAAGTTTAATTCCTTTTTTTTTTCCTTTAAGACATTCAGTTTTTCCAGAAAGGAATCTTTTAGTCTTCTAGCTGGGAAGAACTGTAAGCAAGCGTATTGTTATCATTCTGGGATCGGGGGCAAGCAGGGTTCTTGAGGTGGGGAAGGGTTCTCACTGAGCATCTCTTAGTAGGTATTACTTTCACTGGCTTGGCTAAAATGGAACCACTCATTTGTATGTAGAAAGGTAAATAGGTGAGAGAATTAATAGACATATTACTTATTAGTATTTACTGCCCTTGTGTTTTGAGGAACTTGGTGCAATTGAAATATTTGACATATCATTTTTCCTCCCCTTGATAGAAATTACAAAAGGTTGCTATTATTAGTTTTATTAATCAAAGAAAAATAACACATTCATTATCTTCATGGGCGGAACACTATTTGTGGCACTCTGAAAGCTAATGTCAAGGAACAGTTTGGCCTCTGTCACCTCCTATGTATTTAACTTTACATTCTACTCTTGGATAAGGGAGCAAGAATAAATATACAACAGATATATAAAACATCATCTTCAGCAATAAGAATGCCAGGTTTAAGTAATAAGATGTGTAATACTTAGTACATTCTTTTTAATGTAATAATTTTGGGTTTTGCATTTCTCTCTCACTAAACCACATACACTTCTTGAGGGCATATTTTTATCTTTATAAATTTTGTATTCCTGGCAACCGTCAACACTATTTGACACATAGTAGGCACTGGAATAGTTTATAAATATGTCTTAAAAAGTGAATAAATACCTGTTACAACTTCTATAAAAATTTAGAGAAAGTTAAGATGAGTATAGGAAGGCTTCATTAGAATAGGTGAAATAGTTTGTTTGCCCTTGGTAGTGACCTTTCAGTTTTAAATAATGTAATTTTACCTGAAGCATGGACATAAAGTCACATTCTTAATTTTAAAGGATTTTTTCAAGGCACTGGGAAGAGTAAAACAGATTCATAATGACGTCAAAGTTCTCTTGCGTACAAATCAACAAACGGCAGGGTGAGTAACCGCTCATTGAACTAACTGCATTGCTGTTTACGTTTCCAAAATTTTAAAGATATTCTAGAGTGTTTGTGAAACTATATAACATTTTGTGAAATAGGAGTTTAATTTTTATTTGTCTTTAGAGAATGGTGAAGTTATACCCTGACAGGTTTAGGTTAAAACAGCAGTTGATAAGTAAGTGTGGTTAAAATGTGACATTTAACTGTAGAAAATTATGGAAAAATCATTTCATAAAATGATAAAAAGTTAATATGCTGTAATATGTAATATGCCAACAAAATAATTAGGTACTTAGATGTAGCTATTGACTAAAATTTAAATTAAAATAAATATTTAATTTTTTTTAGTTTAGAAATTATGGAACAGATGGCCTTACTTCAAGAAACGTCTTATGAAAGACTTTACCGATGGGCTCAAAGTAAGTGATTTCGTTGATGTTGTCTAGATTCATGAACATTTGTGTTTTATTTTTAACATTGTACTTGGGCTTTATTTGATGTATATTGATTTTAATAATTAAACGTATTTTTTAAAAGAAAAATAATATTTGTATTTGATTTTTAAATTTTTACTTGGTCTTTATTTGCTATATTTTGATTTTAGTAATCAAAAGTATTTTTTAAATAATAATATTTGTATTTGATTTTTAAAATTTTACTTGGTCTTTGATATTTGATTTTAGTAATCAAAAATATTTTAAAATAGAAAAAAATTACGTTTGAACATACTATTTTTGTGTTTGTATCATGAGCAGCTGCCGTCAGCCAAGTGGTATGCTTGATTAAGGATGACAATAAAAAAATGAAGACAATATTTCTGCCCTAGATTATCTTAAAGCAGATTAGGAATCTCTTGTTGTTTACATAACTGTAAAGTTCTAAGTGGTAAATTAATTTTCTGCTGTTGCTGTAGCAAATTTTTACAAACAGAATGGCTTAAAACAACACATATTTATTGTCTTACACCTCTGTAGGTCAGGAATCAGACATTGTTCTCACTATGCTAAAATTTAAATGTTGACAGACTTGCATTTGTTTCTGTAGGCTCAAGAAATAATTTGTTTTCTTGCTCATTCACTTGGCAGAATTCGGTTCCTTGTGTTCATAGGATTGAGGTCTGTGTTTTTTGCTGGCTGTCACTGAGGGTTTTTCCTAGTTTCTAGATGCTGCCTGCATTCTTTGGCTTGCAGCCCCTTCCTCAATCTTCCAAGCCAGCAATGTGAGGTCAAGTCATTTTCTCATGTTTGAATCTATCTTGCCTCTTCTTCCATCTCATGTCTCTGACTGACTTTTCTGCCAGCCTCTTATTGTGAGGCCTGTGTGATTACCTTGGACCCACTTGGGTAATCTGAGAAAATCTCTCCATTTTAAAGTCTACTACCTTAATTTTATCTACAAAGTCCCTTTTGCCATGTAAGGTGACATATTCACAGACTCCAGGGATTAGTGTGTGGCCCTCTTTGGAGGGCCATTATTTTGCCTATCAGGAATACTTTGTTTTCTTTAGTTTCATTTGAAAATGTTTCAATAGATGTTTTGCAAAATACATCTTCTTTGTTGAAACAAGAGAAGACATTAAAACAAGCAAGCATGGAACAGGAGCCTGTATTTGAATAGGTGTTACTAACTGACTGTTCCAAGGGTTGGCGTTTAGTCAACCAATTACTCCTGTACTGTGCTGTGCAAAGGGGATTCTCTAGTCTGCTTGGTTAAGTCTTTATCTCTAATACCTGTTTTGTTTTTCTACCTCTCCTTTACATTGTTTGCTTCCATCTGCAGTGTTATCTGCCTTTCTCTTATTGTATCTCATCGTATTTTTTTCATGTATGTCTTATCTCACAAGTTAGTTTTCTTTTTCAAAGGCAAGGACATTGACTCAGATTTCTTTCTTCTCCCACAACATCTTACATAGTGATTCCCTATTGTGGGCTTCTGTCTCCTGGAGACTATGAAGTCATTTTAAGATGTCTTCAATTCTATGTATGCATATGGTTTTTTTTAGTTAGTGCATACTAGAAAGTACACTGCTGGTATAAAGTCCTTGTGTACCAAAGATTGGGAATTTCTGATAAGCTCTAAATTCTTTGAATGTACTAGGCACTGGTGAGTATTTTATAGATAACATTAGAACAATAAAATAAAGAAAAGTTGGTGTAGAGATTTTTAAGAGTTTAAAATTCAAACTATTTTGAAATTATAGTTTTATTACTGTATATTAGTTAACCACATTAACATTTTTAGCAAACTGCTTAAAGTTTGTGTCCCAGGAAAGGAACTGATAATATGTTTTCAGTACTTCTCCCTGCCTCCCTAATACTGTCATGTATATGGCAGTTATTAGAAAATATTTGTTCATTGATTGATTTTTTCAGGACTCTAGTTTTTATTATAGTAAAATACAGCCTTGGGGCATACCTGATAGCATATGTGGTCATTTAAAGTTACATAACTGGCCGGGCGCGGTGGCTCAAGCCTGTAATCCCAGCACTTTGGGAGGCCGAGGTGGGTGGATCACGAGGTCAACAGATCGAGACCATCCTGGTCAACATAGTGAAACCCCGTCTCTACTAAAGATAAAAAAATTAGCTGGGCCCGGTGGTGCGTGCCTGTAATCCCAGCTACTCGGGAGGCTGAGGCGGGAGAATTGCCTGAACCCAGGAAGCGGAGGTTGCGGTGAGCCGAGATCGCGCCATTGCACTACAGCCTGGGTAACAAGAGCGAAACTCCGTCTCAAAAAAAAAAAAAAAAAGTTACATAACTACTTAAGCTTAACTCTTTAGTTTGGTTGACAGCATAAATTTGTTTTAGATGGGTGTATTCTCTAGGTTTTTCTGAGGATTTTTTTTTCTTAGGGTACTTGCTATAGAATTTAGACTCCTGGAATACAACAGACATAATAAACACCTAAGCTGAATTTAACAAAAGTTACAATGTTAATTATTTTTCAGGTGAATGTAGAACATTGACACAAGAATCATGTGACGTATCTGCAGTATTGACACAGGCAATGGAAGCCCTACAGGACAGACCTGTCTTATATAAGTTGGTGACTTTTTCTAAATTAAAAAAGAAGGCCTACTTTTCTTTTGATAACTTACTTTAAATTTCAGTATTATCAAAAGCATATATAATAGTTTCATTAATATTTATAATAATTTACAACAATATTGTTTACCTTAACTTGAATTTATTTCATGGGGTATCAGCTTATTTGAATATTACATACTATAGAATACAAAATGGAAAGAAAAAACAAAGTCTCTGTATCTAGACTACCTCTTATTTATATAGAGGTTCAGTGCTTTTTCCCCTGTCATCTCATTAACTCCCTTGGAATTCTAAGTAACTCAAACTCCTGTATTAATCCTTCCCTACAGAGATTGAAGTCATATCAGGACTGAGAAATATGGTTATGCAGAGTTGAAAAAAAGAATATTTAATATCAAGGTTTTATTAATAGGATTTAGGAAGACAGGACCCAGGTCTTTGATCTGGTAATTTATGCCAACCAAGAGCTGTGTGTTAATGCTTTGGATAAGAATTTAATGCATTTTAAATTTATTGATGTTTGTATTACTTTATATTTTAATCTTATTCTCTTAATTTTTATAAAATAAAAGATAAATATTTAATGCCTGGAGTAGTATGAGCATAAACTTTTGGTAGATGTAGGAATTGTTGATGATATTAATAATTCTGAAAACAGGAAACCAGGGAACTCTTACCAAGGTAGTGCATCTTGCTCTGAATCATCCCTATCAGATGCTCCTTATACTACTATTTTTAGAGGACATCCCCATTATTTTTTGATTGGAACACTGCTTATCCTATCATAAGCACAAATGAACACAAATGCTGAACAGCTGTGTAAACTAATAACACTCCAGTGCTATTTACTGAGTACAGTGTGTTAAGCACCATTCTCAGTTCTAGAAACAGAACCTCAGTAAAGCACTGCCCTCAAACTGCTTTATTTTATGGAACCAGAGATAGACAAATGCATTTTAATCGAATATACTAATTGCTAGTCTAGAAGTCACGTCCTAGATGCTATGTGGCTCAAGCATTCTGGGATAGGGGAAAAAGATGAACATCAGTGAAAGTTTCCTAAGGAATTAGGTATAAAGTGAGTTCTGAAGGCTGAATAGGCATTTTCCTAGAAGAAAAAGAACAGTCCAGGTTGAAGGAACAGTGATGCTAAGATATACATTGAGAGAACATGCACCTTTGGGAAATTCATCGCAAAAGCTTGCACTGGGCTATAGAATTACAAGCAACAGCTAGATCATAATAACCCTGAATGTTATGTGTATACATATGGTAAGTTAATGTTTATTATCGATCAGCAGCTTAGCAGTTTATTCCTGCTTTGAAATTCCTTTCCCAAGTTTTTCACTTTAACATATTGGCATTGATTTTGAGTCTTTTAGCACTTAAAACATTTGGTGTTTGATTTTAACAAGCATTGCATTGTCTACGGATTATTATTTATTCACAAGATTAATCTTTAAAAAAAGCCTTTGTGTGTTTTGGGCACCTGAAAACAGCAGTTGACTTATGGCATGCAAATGCATTTTCACTGAGTCTTACAGTTCTTTATCAGAACTTGGAAAGGAGAAATATTAAATGGCTTATGACGTGGGCTCTTGAGTCAAATTTCTTTGACAAGTCCTTCCACCTTTATAAGCTTCAGTTTCCTTAGGCTGTAAAATAAGGATAATAATAGCGCCTATTTTCCAGGGTTGATGTGAAGATTAAGTTAGATTGTTCACTTAAGGTACTTGGTGTAATACTTGGTACATCCTGGGTTTTACATATTATTTTTGTTTTGAGAGGAGTTGACTAGAAAGCTGTCAATTAAGGAGGGATGTATGTGAAGGCTACATGGCAATCAGGGAAAAGCTTGAAAGATCAGGAATGGAACTATAATAGGCAAAGAAGGTTTATCTGTGAAGGGCATATGCTAAGGAGCAGGGGGCAGTAATGGCAATTTGGAAGATTTTTAAAGACGTTTAGAAGCTGAGGGGGGAAGTAAGTTTTTAAGGCCAGATGATTAGGTCAAAATGAATACTAAAAAAGAGAAAATTGTCCTTTCATTAAGTAATTATCTATTTTCCAAGTGGTAGTTTCCTTATATTTAATGAAAACTTAATAATGTATCATGTTAACCACCAGATGGCACTATATGAACTTAATAAGTAATGCATAAAAGCTTCGCTGTCAAATAATTAAGTATTATATGCAAGAAAAATGTCAATTATTGAAGTCCCTGGGGAAAGTTGCCATACTCAGTGTTTCTTATATGGTATATACCTGGAATGCTAATGCATTATTGACTTTTAATAGTAAACCAAGTACAATTATAAATGGAAGTGAAAAAATCGGATAATTTCTTCTTTCCTTTGGTAAGCCTTCAGAATATGTTATTTTAAAAAGAAGTAATATGTACAGTGCTGATTTTTCTTCTTTCTTTATTCATTTGTTGTATTTCAAAGAGGCACTTCTATATTATTATCTTTCAATTTGCTTTTTGATCAAAATTTTTCTTTTAATTTGCTTTTGACCAGAATTTTTTAAACTGTAGCTAAACACAATTTTAAAAATGAGATTTCAAATTTTAACTAGAGGTATTTGAGATATTTACATAATTCAAACATTCACTCTCGAAAAGTTCTATTTTGAATTTTGATTATTGTTGGAAGAATGTCTGATTTTGGTCTTTGTCTCTGGAAACGATGTTTCATGTCAAAAGATATTGAAGTTTCATGAGGCTTATGCTGTTTTTGCTTTATATTTGTTCAGTAGGAGGACTGACATTAATATTAATGTTTATTGATATTTTATAGTATTAAACAGATTAAATTCCAGTGTTTGTCAGGCTTGGTAATTTACCCCCTATTTAAAATCCCAGTAGATTCACTGGATTTTGTTACAACTGTGGTCCCAGTGAACAGTGCTAGAAACAAACTGTGCTGTTTATTTTTCCTGTGGTTAGTAGGGTCTTGGGAATGAGGATTAGTTTTACATATTTAAAAAGTTAAACATTGGTGAATTTTGTGCTGTGATAAGGAGTCATAAGTTCATTATTTCAGAGAATCAGGTGATCATTTAAAAGAAGGCATTCTTCATACTAAATGATTTATAATTTGAAAACATGAGGGAAAACATAGCAATGAGTATTTTGGTTCTAATTTGTTTAAAAACTAGAAATTAAATGCAAGGCAATTACGCAATTTAGCAAAACTTAGCTGGATATTGGGCTTTCCGTTTTCTGTACTAGTATGTCACCACAGGGAATCTCAAAACCATTTCTTTTTAACTGAAAACAAACCCACAAAGAACCCTAGTCTAGTTAATAGTAAACAGTCCTCGAAAAAGGTTCCTATTCCTAAATATTTATAACTGTTCGGCACTTCTCTAGACTTTCTCTTCGGTTTGGAAATAATCTGTCTTTCACATGCTTACCAAAATGTGGGTTTTTTTAATCCAAGTAACAGCATATGAAAGAAAGCTGTGTAGTCTAAGATATTAATTATTTGGGGTATCCTGGGAAGCTTTTGTAATTTTTGTTTATATATAGATTATTTATATCATTCTTAAAATTTAGTATGGTAGAATACTTTTAAAGATTTAGAAGTTAATGAGTCTAGAATCTGCTGACGTCAGACTGCTAAAATGTATTTTGTTTGTCTTTATAATTTTAAAATTGAAAGAACTTTCAATTGAGAGGTGGATGTCGGGAATGGGTGATAATGGGAAATAAGTCTTAGTCGAGTCAAAGCAATGGGCACTCTAGACAGCTCCAGGCTATTTTTATCAATTGAATCCCAAATTTCCTATTCCCAAGTTAAACCTTTGGTTCCCTACTAGTTCATTCACGGTAGAAAGCCTTTCCACACCTTTTCAATTATAATAGGTGACTTCTTAATACATGTTTTTTAAAATGGTATTTGCTTGTGTGTGTGATTGGTGAGTAAATTTAAGGAATATCTATCGTGTCTAATACTGGAGTCAAAAGAAGTTTCTAAAAATGGATAGCAATTTTGGAGCAAATTTTGGTGATAAATTGTGATAGTATGTGTAAAGAATACTTTTTTAATGTAAGAAAAAGAATTTTAATTTTTGGATTACAAAAGTTCTTTTATTTTTTCTGAGACAGGGTCTTGTTCTGTGGCTCAGGCTGGAATACAGTGGAACAGTCACTGCTGACTGTAGCCTGAACCTTACAGGCTCAACTGATCCTCCTTTCTCAGCCTCCTGAGTAGCTAGGACTACAGGCATGTGCTACCACGACTGGCTAATTTTATTTTATTTTTTAATAATGAGATTCTCATTATTTTGCCCAGGCTGGTCTCAAACTCCTGGACTCAAGTGGCCACCTGCCTCAGCCTCCCAAAGTGCTGGGATTACAGGTGTGAACCACTGTACCCAGCCTTGGATTGCAGAGTTCTAATTATAATCAGTTTTTGAGAACCGTTACGGCTTTATGTTAAATAGTACAGCCTCATATTTTTAGACTGCAAATATATATACTAAAATATGCTGAAACCTAATATACTGAATAAACTGAAACCTAAAAAGTTAAGTCTTCCCACGTTGACTTGATTTTCCTAATTTTACTAAATTCATTGCTTTATCACTTATTACTGCTGCCCTGCTTTAGTCCCAAATCCCAGCATTGTTTTTAGGAGGAGTAAACAATTTTACTTTCTGATTGAATTTTCAATGTGCCGAAGTTATCTTTTAAATGTTTTTTTCTTCTTTGAAAGCAGTGTTGCTTGACAGAGTGCCTAAAGGAGCTTTAGGTACTTGCTTGTCTCGAAATTGCATGAATAGTCTGATATAGCCACTTGAAACAAAGAACCCCAACCATTTTTTATATAACTTGTTTCTTCTAGATATACCTTAGATGAATTTGGAACAGCCAGGAGAAGTACAGTTGTTCGTGGATTTATTGACGCGCTCACAAGAGGGGGCCCCGGAGGTACACCCAGGCCAATTGAAATGCACTCTCATGACCCTTTGAGGTATAGCAATCAAACAGTAGAAGACGATTTGATGTTTTTTCCAAAGGAAATCTTTATTAACGTTTAGTTTTCATTAGGTATGTGGGAGATATGTTGGCTTGGCTCCATCAAGCTACTGCTTCTGAAAAGGAACACCTTGAAGCTCTCTTAAAGCATGTCACTGCACAAGGTGGGTCCACCGACTGTATTGCTAATGCCTAAATACAGAAAATAACACAAGCATCTCTGTTCGTGTTCTTGTTGCCACCTTCTTCACTTAGATAAACACCTCGATGGGGCAATAAGCATCCTGATTACTCTTCTCTTTTCTAGATTCTCCCTCATTCTGCTAAGAGACTTTCTCTTCCATCACCTTTGTCCTCTCACTCAACTGTTCAGTTCTATAGTGAACCCTAATGTCCTTTCATGTCCAGCCTAGACTCCTCTGTGGCACTTTAACGAAATTTCTGGAATATTTAGCATACATAATCTCAAATCTCTGCATGACACTTTAAAGGTACAAGTTGGTATTATCTTAATTTTATCTGTAAGTAAACAGGCTGAGTGAGTTGTTTAGCGTCATTAGCTACTGATTCTTTCATTTCTGGTACCCAGCCTCTTTTTTCATTGTTTTAAATTTTTACAACAGTTATTTTATCTATTAGTATGTTTTTGCATTGCTGTAAAGGAATACCTGAAGCTTGGTAATCTATAAAGAGGTTTAATTTGACTCGCGGTTCTGCAGGCAGTATAAGAAGCATGGTACCAACGTCTGCTTCTGGTGAAGGCTTCAGGAAGCATAGAGTCATGGTGGAAGGCAAAAGGGGAGGAACTAGCCTGTCACATTATGATTGAGGGAGCAAGACAGAGAGATGGGGATGTGTGGCCACACGCTTTTAGGCAACCCTGACTATCATGAGGACAGCACCAAGCCATTCATGAGAGATTCACTCCTGTGACCCAAACGTCTCCCACCAGGCCCCAACTCCAACATTAGGAATTATATTTCAACACGAAATTTAGAGGAGACAAACATCCAAACTACATCACCATATGTACTAAATGTACTTAAAATTTTTGTCTTGATGTCAAGGAAGACAAATAACTGTAGTTGAGAGTTCCTGATGTCTCGTTTATAGAATTCCTAATCTTCTTAGTTGTGATTACCTCAAGACACCTGTTTTAGAGTTTGAGAGTTTAGTGTATGATGAAAATATGTTCTATTTTTGATAGGAAGTTAAGAGAGACACTGTGGCCTGGTATCACTTGGCTGTTTTACATAGCTCAGCCACACGTCTCTGTGGTCCACATTATCACAAGAGAAGTCAGTGTTACAAATTGGTGGTAATACTAACCTCATGGCTTCTAACCCTTCAGGATCCAGATTAGACTCAGCATATACGTTAGATTGGCACAAAGTGTGCATTGTTGGTTTCTCTTTCTGTTGTTATTCTCATTCCCCAGTTTAAATGAAAGTGTTTCTTTAAAGATGTTTTAGGAAAGTATATATAAGACAGTATTAAGAGGTGGAAAAAAATAGATTGTAGTTAGATGAAGTAGGTTATTCTACAAGAATGACTTTAATCTTCTGCACCTCAGTTTTTCCGTCTGTAAAAATGAAGATGGTTACAAGCAGTAAAGGTCAAATACCCAGTACAGAGCTTGATAAATAGTTGGTGTTTAGAAAATACCAGTTTTTCTATTAGATTTCAGGGTGTGTTTTTCATCTTTAAACCCTCAGTGTATGTGCTAAGCAGCACTGATTGAAATAAGATGTTTGTAAAACAAATGCTAGTACACTTTGGCATCACTTCATTCAATTAATACATTTCACACTCTTTTTTTTTTCCTCCCTCTCTCATAAATTTAATCCTTTCCACAAAGAAATAACATTCATTTTAGTAACTCAAAGTCAAATGAATTAACAAGGCTTTCTAGAAACATTATCACATTTACTAATATGTTAACACAATTAGTAATGGCGCAAAAGATATCAAACTTGCTAAAATATAGTTATGGTTATTTTAAAAGTTATTAGTGCTATTAATTATATGTATTACATATTATTTGTTAGCTTTTTGAACTTACATGAAGCAAGGTATAATATGGAAACAAATATTCATTAAAGTATTAATTTTAGGTGTTGAAGAAAATATTCAGGAAGTTGTTGGGCATATTACTGAAGGTGTGTGCAGGCCTCTAAAGGTAAAACTTTTTGTTTTTACATATGCTATATGGTACCTGGTTAAATTATTACTTTATTTATAGGAACTTAAGAACTGATACCAGCTCAAGCACAATCTATACTTTTTTCAAATTCGCACAGTAATGTAGGCTAATATGAAACATTTTAAAATAATAATTGCCAGTTTTCTCTCTGAGAAAGAAAATTGGAAATATTCATAGTTTTCATATATTGACTTATTTTTTACAGATTATGTTTCTTGTAGTAATTTTTCTTACTCAGATGAGAAAAAAAATCTGTTAAATTTAAGCAGTGAATCTATGAATTCCTAACAGAAGTTTAGTAAGAATATTTTGTTTACTTGATTGCTTCAAGCATAGTAGATTTTTTGCTTATCATAGCAATAAATAACTATGAATTCAGTGATAAAATATGTATTGCGATTATCATCATATAGTACAAGGAACAGAATTTGGAATCAGATTTGAGTTAGACTTCCCATGTTGCCACTTAATTGTGTTTACTTATTCCATTTGCTTAACTCTTCTGCATCTGAATTATGCTCCCATGGAGCCTGTGTATCAAAACAGCCATCATCCAGGGTTGTTGTGAAGATAGCTAGGTAGATGAAGTACATAGTTTATGACACTTACTAAGAATTTAGCAGGTGGTGAATACCTTTATTTTCCTGTATTAATATTTATAGAATACTTTGGCAATTATTGGTTTACTTTTCCTTGTTGATTGACTTCAATTTCGTACAGAGAAATTGAAATCCTGAAGTTTAATAATTTTTATCAAGAACTGAACTTTAAAATAAATTTTATTTTATTTCTAAGGTTTTCTGGGGTTATGTGTTCCAGGGAAGGAAATCTCAGATGAAACAGTTTGTGACAATTGATCATATTGACAGATTTAACTGTTACTGTAACTTGATCTCATAGGACTTAACTATATATTCAGTAAATAAATGGCAATGTATTTTGAAACGATTTTACTTTTTTCTCCCAAATGAAATATTTACTTGTCATAGTTGGTTGTAGACATATATAACTTACATAAATGTTGCTTATTTTGTATAGTGGCAGTTACTGGAAAAACAGAAGAAGAGGAGGAATAAAATGAGATTTATTTTGCTATGCTTTTATACCTTTTTGTAACTTCATATAGTTAAATAAAACTCCTAGTCACTTTGTAAATAAATTGTACTTTATCTGCCTTACCTTTCCCCCTTCCTTGCTTATGTAACTATTTTTCTTTTTACAGCTTTTCTTTCTTTTCAATTTTAAAATTTATAATTTTTGTGAGCACATAGTAGGTATATGCTTTTCATTTTCTTTTTAAAAAGTAATTGTATAAATATTATAATATTAGACTCCTTATAATGGAATTTTCAGTTTCCTGACCTGGTTTGAATAAGAATTTTTATTACATTAAAAATGTTTAATACCAAACACTTATATAAAGACATTATATACTGAAGTCTGCCTTTGTTTCAAAATGCACTTAGAAATTCTCATTTCATCTTCCTTCAATGTATATGCCCAGAAAGATGTTTATGACAATTGTAGGACATTACTGTGATCCGCTGACAAATTTAAATATAAGATGCCGAAAGTAAAGAAGACACTAGTGAGCAGACAAGTATTTTTTTGTTGTAAAATGAAGAAAAATTTCTTTTCTGAAATGACAGAAACTTCAAATCTTTCCATATGATGAAAATATGTATTGCATACTTCAGAGAATATTTAGCAGGTGTTCACAATAGTTACATATCACATTAACTTGATGGTGATATATAATCCAGCAACTCTTAGACCCTCCCTTCCTTATATATTGATAGACAGTGTTATACTATTTTAAGAATTTTCTTTCTGTATTACCTCATTTGGGTATATTTTCAGTGATACAGTTGTTGAGAAAAGTTTCAATTTTAACATTTTATTTTGCAGTTATAATTCTAATTTTTTTAGTGATCAATCTGCTTTTATACCCACTCATACAAAATTTCTTCTTCCTAATTAATAAGCAACTAAATTTTTTCAAATGATATATGATATTGGATGTTATGGCTACTTTTCTGTCCATCATTCTTCTTTGTGGAAATGAATTTTTAGAATGGGAGATTTTTATTTTTAGAAGCATAAAGAAAAGATTACAGTGGCAATGGGAGATGATCCTTAAGAAACTATATATTTGATTTATTCTACCCTGTTTAATCTTTTCTTTGTCTTAGGAAAGTGAAACATCATAGGTAGTAGATTAAATATTTGTAAATGTATGCATTAAGATAAGATCTGTAAACTTATTTCCGGTTTGAAGCATCAGTGCTGTAAGTTTAAGTTTACATACATTGTGTAGAGGGTACCATGGCTCATCAGCATCAAGCCTATTACTTTGTACATGTCTTTACTCCAAAACTGTAGCTAGAAAAGATCAGAACTAAAATCTTAAAAATTTTTTCAACCCCATGGGTATAAAGTCCTTCTTTTATATGAAATTAGATTGCTGAGAGATTACCAGCTCTCATTTGAATTTTCTCTTCTAATAAAAACTTCAGTGTAGTGTATGCTACAGATCTTAGATTATGGTGGGTTCTATGAAAGCAGGTATATGTAAAAGATTAATGGCAGGGAAAATAAAGCTGAATATTGTACATAAGACAGTCACTGGGCCCTCAGGTTGAGGTATACATAGCATCAGATTTCTACCCTGAGCAGCTCTCTGTGATATTAAGGTAAAGGAGGTTCATCATCGTCTTTTTCAGTCCTCCCTTCTTCCCATATCTCTTTCATGAACATAAACTGCCCCCCTCTCACTTTTGCTCCTAGCTCTCTTGCCTTAGAGGAGAGCCACTGTTCTGTCTTTTAGCTCTTCCCTGCCTTCTCTGCTGTCAGGTGCCTAAAGCCCATTTTGCTACTTTTAATATCTCCGTTTGTCATTGATGCCGCCTCTCGCAATGTAGCTGGGCTTTATGGAGTGCTTATGATGTACCAGGGCCTGTTCCAACATACTTTATATCTGAGCCATTATTCCCATTGCTGCTTTCCAGCTCTGCTAATGATTTTTGCCCTGTACTGTCATCACAGCGATAATTGCCAGCCAGTTGCTGCTACCTCTGCTTCTTTAGTCTCTTTGACCTTTTTAACTTTTTACTTTTTGTTTCTCTTGTCTTTTGTTGTTTCTCCTGTGACTGTTGGCTTTTGCTGAAAATGGTCAGCCTCTTTTATAGCCCTCGTAAGACAGAGTATTTCTTTCTGTGTTGCAAACAAAGCATTCTTGGTGTATTGTTTGCCAGTCTCCTGATTTTCCAGCCTTTCTCTGTTGTATTTTGTATTGTAGCTGTTGTATTCTGTATTGCCTCTTTCCCTCAAAACCTTTGTGTTCATGGAGAGAGATGGTAATTGTTTTTGGTTTTTCTTCCTTCCTCCTTCCCTTCCCTCTTTGCTTTTCCTTTCTTTCTTTCTCTTCCCTCTTTTCTCATATTCTTTCTTAAGGGAGTTAGAACTAAGAATATTTTCTCAATGCCTCAAAATTATGGAAGGCAGATGGCCAGATACCTGAGATGGCGTTTCAAATCTGCTAGAAAAGAGCTGTTTGCCTACAATTAACATTTTTTGTATTTTGCTGTGATAATTATAGTAAAATTAAGAAAATACCACTTTTACTGATGTAACATAATTTAAGTCACTGTTAAGGCCTTGATTTCAAAATAAGTAATAATATGGAAAAATATATTTTTTAAGTTCAAGTGCCATTCATGATCCATAGTATTGTGGTAGTCAGTATCACCTATACCAACAGATGAATCAGTTTCATAAACATATTAATGTAAATTGATTTCTGTAATATAAGAGGTTTTTGTGTGCACATATAAAATCTCATTTTAGCAAATCACATTTGTTTTATGAGATGTGCCAAAATCTAAATACAGAGAAAGTATAACTTTTTTTTTTGAGACAGTCTTGCTCTGTCGCCCAGGCTAGAGTGCAGTGGCATGATCTCCGCTCAACACAACCTCTGCCTCCTGTGTTCCAGTGATTCTCCTGTTTCAGCCTCCAGAGTAGCTGAGATAACGCATGTGCCACCATGCCTGGCTAATTTTTTGTATTTTCAGTAGAGACAGGGTTTCACCATATCGGCTAGGCTGGTCTCGAACTCCTGACCTCGTAATCTGCCCGCCTTGGCCTCCCAAAGTGCTAGGATTACAGTTGTGAGCCACCATGCAAAGTTCAACTTTTAAAAGCATTTATTAAACATCTTTTGTGTATATACCATTCTACTAGATGCTACAGAGATGTAAAATAGGCAGAAGATATAATGTCTATATTGTATTTGTATTTAGAAACTAGGAAAGCAAGAAGATACAATGTAAGCAGTAGCTTAAGGGCAGATACAATATTTAAGTAAGCATTTATTAGTGTAGTTTAGATTGTATTCATTAATGAGAGAATATAAGATCATCGAGGGATGGAATTTAATTAGCAAAGATTCATATTTGCTAAATCTTGAGACAGATCAAGTTAATCTTGAACCAGATCTGCTTTTGCCCTGTAGTCTTATAATTTGGTAAATATGTTGGTGCTAATTCAAGATTGGTCGACTTTTCTATTTTTTGATTAATAGACAAACTTGATATAATAATTTATAGACAGGAATTTATTTCATTTTTATTTATTTATTTATTTATTTATTTATTTATTTATTTATTTATTTATTTTGAGATGGAGTTTAGCTCGTTACCCAGGCTGGAGTGCAATGGCGTGATCTCGGCTCACCACAACCTCTGCCTCCTGGGTTCAGGCAATTCTCCTGCCTCAGCCTCCTGAGTAGCTGGGATTACAGGCACACGCCACCATGCCCAGCTAATTTTTTGTATTTTTGGTAGAGACAGGGTTTCACCATGTTGACCAGGATGGTCTCGATCTCTTGACATTGTGATCCACCTGCCTCGGCCTCCCAAAGTGCTGGGATTACAGGCATGAGCCACCAGGCCCAGCCACTATTTTATTTTTTAATTGAATATTTGGCAATAAAGTAGTATGTTTTCACTGATAATCTGTTTTAGGGATGTAGTGGCTGCCTTTGTAATTCATTGTTAAACCAGATTCCATTATATACTGGTGATAAATCTCAAAATGATCTCAATGTGTTGATATTTCTGTTAATGACTTCTTTGAGCCAAATTCTGCAAGTAATGTATCAGTGTTTTTTGTAGAGTATATCTATGTTAAAATGTTGTTACTTTACCATCTTCTATGACTTACTACTCAGAAATTATTTACAGAGCGTTTTGTGATCTCTGCAATAATAAAATTTTATCTTTGTTATGTTATTTATATCATGTTATTAATGAAGAAAGATTATACTTTTAAGAAATGTTTATTTCCTCTCACATATTTTAATAGGTTCGAATTGAGCAAGTAATAGTTGCTGAACCTGGGGCAGTTTTATTATATAAAATTTCTAATCTCCTCAAATTTTATCACCATACAATCAGGTAAGTGGAATGGCAAAATGTGATTGCTGAATCCCATGTGATATTTTTTTCGGTTAGAGTGGAGTATAAGTTTGTTTTACATTGTGTATGGTAAGTATACAGTAAGTATAGACTAGGCATAACTAGCAGAACCAGCGTACCATGTAAATCATTATATGCATATTATACATGCTATGACTTGAGGTCTGTTATTTCCTTTTTCCTTTTCTCTCTAAGCTTGACCCCACAACACACACAACTTATGTAACTATGTAAGTCTATAATGTAAATCTTTATTGAGTCCAAGCTTGACCCCCCCCACACACAACTTATGTAACTATGTAAGTCTATAATGTAAGTCTTAATTGAGTCTTCCAGACCTCCAAGGCACCTAAAGTAACTGTATCACATACTCACAACCGATCGTAATGAATGCAGTGTTCTATTATGGATGTAAATAACCTAAATTCCTTAACGTTAAGTTTACTATAAGTGATAAAATAGAACTTTAGCCTCTCTACATAACAGCAACTTTAATTAGGAACCACTTGTCTTATATAAAATGTGATCTTTGACTACAAAATTTGCATTCATTTTTGCTTGACATATGTCTGTTGGTGGTATACCCTTGAATTTTATTACAACCGTCTCTGTAGGACTAGGTTATATGTGTAGTTATGTTAAAACAATGTCTTTCCAAGTCATATTTTTATAGTTTTTATATTTTTCCATTAAACAATTACTTCAGAATTACTTGTTATCCAGTATGTCAGTATCACAAACAGTAGGCCAACTGTTAAAAATCTAAGAAGAATAAAACTAACGTTACCAGGAAAGGTTCAGGGAGCACCTACCCCTTAGTGACACAGAGTAGCCACCCAGAACTTCACAGCTAAGAAATGGATTTTACATCTTAATAGTAGATTTTCAAACAAAACTAACAAGCCATAGCCTACAAAACTGATCAGAGATAGGATTTGTATTAGTCTCTTAACATTTTAGATACAAATTTATTGTCATCATTTCCCGTAAATCAAAAGCAATGAGTTAGTTTCAATTATAATATTACAATATCTTCTAATAAGAGAATGATAAATACTTAGAAAATACAAGGGCTGCTGACAGCCGCTAGACATAGCAAATACTGTGTTATAAAAAGATGCTGGTAAAATGATTTTTAAAATGTTTATTTAATAATGTCCAAGATGGTACTACATGAATTTTATTATTTAAATATATTGATAGCTTAGTTTCTAATGTAGAAAATGCTAGAAATAAAATAATTCTGATTCTGAAGATGAGAGTAGGTTTTTTAGGCTCTGAGAATTATAATTTTTCTATCTTTGAAGACTATGATATTAAAGATGACAATTAAAATCTCTTTCTCTTGATTTTTTGCATGTACTTTTTCTACTTGTTCACACATTTCTTCATTTAGTCAATTAAAAAGTTGACTGTATACTTGTCATTCTTCTAGGTAGTAAGGAAACAGCAATTAACAAAGCAGTTTAAATTTACAATCTAGTAGGAGAGACAAGCAAATATAAAATAATAGTTTTAGGTAGTGATAAGGATACTAAAGATAAAGCAAAAGAAAAGAAATAGAAAGTATGAGGAGTAACCACATATGAGTAGATACATGTATGCATGTGTGACTGTTTTTGAGGCTATTTGGTAGAGGCAATATTTGAATTCAGATGTGAATAGTATGAAGGAGCTGGGCATGAAAAGATCTTGGAAAAGAGTGTCCTGGACAAAAATACACTCTGGTACTGCAGCTAAGGAAAAGCTTGCATTTTGGAGGACTAGAAAGAAGACCAAGAGTTGGAGTGTAGTGACTTGGAAGGAGTAAGGGGAGATGAAATCAGAAAGCTAGAGAGAGGCCAGCTCACAGAGGATTCTGAAGACCATAGTGGATACTTAGATTTTATACTGAATGGATAAGATTGGGGAAGACGTGAGGGTTTTGAGTGACCTGAGCAGATTTGTGTTATAAGGTTACTCTGGATACCCTGGTACCTGATTTAGGTACTGTAGTGAGACAAAAGGGAAAATAAGGAAGATATTTAGGAAGCAGTTTGCGGTCCTGAGCAGAGATGATGCTGAGTTAGACTAGGGTGATAGTCTTAGAAATGGTAAACAGTAGTTGATTTTGGAGATAATTTATGCCACAGCCAATAGGACATATATACATACTAGATAGAGTGAGGTATGAGGAGTCAAGGATGAATTCTTGGCTTTTGGTTTGAACAGCTGGGTGAATGGTATTGTTTGTTGAGATGGGGAATGCTGGAAAAGAACAGGTTCATGGGAGTGGTGGATAAGGTAGAGTTCCCTTCAGTTTTGGCCTTGTCAGATTTGATATATCTGTGAACATACAGTAGGAGATTTTCAGTGAGCAAATAATAGAGAAATCCGAGCTGAAGCTGTAAGTTTCTTAGTTTTCAGAAAACAGATCACTTAAGAAATGAGTATAGATAAAGAATGGGGCTAAGGACTGAGTCCTGAGAAGCTCCAATATTTAGAGGCCAAGAAGAGGAAAAACCACCAAGAAAACTGGGAAGGGATCCAGTGAAGTTGGGGAAAAAACAGGAAGCATGCAAGATCTCAAAAAGTTTACTCTTAACAAAAGATGTAGAATCCAGGAAACAGAGATTCACACACACTTGGATTACATATCCTTTCTTGTAAAACTTTTCTCCCTGGAATGAATAATTACTTTGCTTTTATACTTGTTTACTTTCCTATGCCCTTATCGCTATTTCAGATCCAAGCTATTCAAGTGGACTTGACGTTGCATCGTCTCACCATATAGTCCAACAAGTAATCCCCCTTTCTCCTGCCTTTGTCTGATACCCTTCTTGGAAGCCTCATTCCCCACCGATCTAGATGTGTTGCCCCACGGGCCTATTGCAAGCTGCTTGGCTGGCATTTATCTTCTTCAGAAGCCTGTTCATCAGCTTGTTTAGGTATCCCTGATTCTTTGGTCAGCTCTGAATAGTATTTACATGAGTGTAGTGATATAAACGTTGAACAGTTATTTACTAAAACTCTGTGCCCATGGCTGTATTACGAAGCCTGGGGAAGGTGAAGTTTGGGTCTGTTGTGGTGGAGGAGGAGAATTGTGTAAGAGAGTTTAACTCTCATCATCTACATCAGGGAATTTGTAGATAATACCTAAAACTGAAAATCGAGTAATAGGAGAATAAGCATGTTGGGTAGAAGTATGGAATGAAATGTCAGAAGAAACATCTACAATTATCTGGACCAGTTACTGGAGCATAGTGTGTGCTCAATAAACATTAGTAAATTCTAGATCTGAATAACTCCAAAGTACAGCTGATAACTCCAAATTTGAAACATAATGAATGTAAATGAATGTTGATCTCTCTCCAGATTTTTCATTAAATTGTTTCTATTTATGTTCATTTAATTTGCTTCCCCTGTTGTTTGATGTACACTTTTATTCAGAGGAAAACTTGTTTTTATTACATATGTAGGCAAGTGTGAGAATTCCATCCAGTTTATTTTAGTATTTGGCTTATAATATTTTTAACTGTAATACTTGTTATTTCTTAAAATAGAAGTATTATGGCTACTAGTTTAATTTGCTAGTATTTTGCTGTTTGCCTTATATATGTATTTTACTGATAATTTGCTCTGTTTTCATGAACTATGTAAGAATTTAATTTATTTCAGTTTCAGAATTGTACTGAAATACTACATTTTACAGTATTTGCTTTTATAATATATCATATGTAGTATGTCATTTGTCAGTAAATTTACTGTTTTAGTTTACTGTTTACTAGTATTTAATGCCATTATATTCATCTTTAGCAATCTAAATTTTTTTAGGCATGGAAGATGTTGTTATGCCTTTAGAAATTATAATTGCCTACTGGAATATAGCATGTTTTCATATCGACAGGAAACTTTTCCCCTAGAAGGTTATAAATCACTTTTAGTATGTGAATTATGAGAAAAAAATTGGGAATTATTTTATATACATACTTGTCTTAGATCTTGGCAAAAATAGGAAACCTCTTTGAATGGGTCTAAGAAATACCCTTATAAAATAGCAAATTGAGAATTATGGAATGTACTAATGTAATTAGTAATTTCAAAATGTTATCAGACTTTTCAAACACATCAGACTTTTCAGTTAGTGTAAATATACTGCTCTGTAGGCTGTTGTATAAAAATTGAGAAACTTCATAGATGTGTTATTTTTATATAATAGCAGTTTTACTTAAAAGAATAACTTTATAGATGTGTTATTTTTATATAATAGCAGTTTTACTTAAAAGAATAATGCAGTATTTATACAATTTGTATATTTTATCAATAAAGCTACTGATTTAATGCTCTTTTTAAAATTAAAATTGACTTTTAGATAATCAAGACATATTTAGTCTAATAGAGGAAAAATAGAGATAGGATTTTATATATTACAAATGTCTGTTCTGACAGTATTGCTAAAAGAGATTATGAAATATTGAAAACATACTAGTTTGTTTTTACTTTTCATCACCTAACTCAAAAGAAAAACAAAAGTCCTGATTTTTAAAATATGAAACTAGAGTATTTTTTTTTTTTTTTTGAGACGGAGTTTTGCTTTTGTTACCCAGGCTGGAGTGCAATGGCGCGATCTCGGCTCACCGCAACCTCTGCCTCCTGGGTTCAGGCAATTCTCCCGCCTCAGCCTCCTGAGTAGCTGGGATTACAGGCACGCGCCACCGGGCCCAGCTAATTTTTTTATCTTTAGTAGAGACGGGGTTTCACTATGTTGACCAGGATGGTCTCGATCTGTTGACCTCGTGATCCACCCGCTTCGGCCTCCCAAAGTGCTAGGATTACAGGCTTGAGCCACCGCGCCCGGCCAAACTAGAGTATTTTTAATTCACAGGTTGTATTTTACATTAAAAACTTTTATGTAAATCTAGATCTTTGTAAAGCATTCTTCTTAGTTAAGAACTGTTTTGTTTCAGTTTCTGTTTTGCAACCTGAAATATTCTTTGCTTTTAGTGGCATTGTTGGAAATAGTGCAACCACATTATTGACCACCATTGAAGAAATGCATTTGCTAAGCAAAAAAATATTCTTCAATAACTTGAGTCTTCATGCAAGTAAATTAATGGACAAGGTATGTTTGAAAAATGTAATTATTATGTGAATGTGAACCTTTCACATTGAAGATGTTTTAATGATTTTTGTATTGATTGTAATTTTTCCTATTATATTCTATGTTCTTTTGAGTTCTTCCTATGACCAACAAATTTCATTTTGAGATGGCTTACTGGACCTAAGATTGTAGTCTGTATTCCTGAAACAGTATCACATTTAGTTATGATTGGTGATAGAGCCTCAAGGCTCCAATTTAACTACCATTTTTTTCTGTAACAAAAATTGTATAATTAAAGCAAACTTACAGATTGGAAAACCGGAACTCTTACAAAATGTTTTTTCCAAAGAGCTTGTGTTTTTACCCTTTGACGTTACAGGTTTGTCCTTATGAAATGTATGCTCCTTTGAGTTATATAATTATTTATGAAAACAAACAAGAAAAAGCATCCCACAAAAAAACAAATAAGCAAAACCCTGAAAGAGTCCTATAAGATCTGATATTTTAAATTGAGCAGGATATTGTGGCATGACCTTAAGGAATACATTTACAGTGATCAAATCATTCTTTATTTTTGTTTCGTTATTGAGGACATGAGTTTTTCAAGTGAGTGTCACAATCACTATGCTGGCTTTTTACACTGTAGCTAATAGGCTAGCTATATTAAGCCCAGGTTTTGTAAAATGATATAAAATAGTAGCAATTTGGTCCAAAATACCTGGTCAGTCTTCACTCTCGTAAGTTCAATCTTCACTTTCCAAAGCCTTAATAGGAGTCTACTTCCTGACCCACGTTCATGACTCAGATTTATTTGGAAAAGGAACATGAATTTGTGGAGCGGAGTATCTACTCCTTTCTTGCCAGTGTATTTCTGTTTGCCTCAACAGTTTACTAACAAGCATGTCTGGTTATGTTTGTTTTTACGAGTTCTTATTTAGACAGACCTTTTCTAAAATAATTTATACATGATATACAAACATTAAATCTGAATAAATACGTTCTAGCTATTGAGAGTACACGGATGAACACTCAAGGTCTGTTGGCCTCATTAAGGTTGCTTCTCCTCTGGTGGAAAATAACCAAATAAGTCTGGTTATTATAGAATGTACCTAGGGCATATACTAGCACCAAAGGAGGAGTATATTTAGCAAACTATATGTATTCCTTTACAGAGAGGAAGCTTTCCACAGAGAGAGGTAGTAGAGTTGAACTTAGAAGGACAGGAAAGCTTCAGATAGGTGAAGAAAAAAAAAGAAAGGAGTGGATAGGGGTCATCTTAAATAGAAGAAACAAATAGAATACGTTAGAACATGAGCTATGAGTTACCTATAAACACATTTTTCATTTATTAAAAATTTTAAAATACCACTTGTAAAGTGCTATGTTTATATATATGTGTATATATATAACATATATAAGCACATTTTTCATTTATTAAAAATATCACTCGTAAAGTGATGTGTTTATATATATACGTACATACATATATGCATATATACATGCACACATATACACATACATGTATATAAAACATGCACATATATACACATGTGTATATATAACATGCACATACATATATACATATGTGTATATATAACATGCACATACATATATACATATGTGTATATATATAAAGACACCACTTTACAAGTGATATTTTTTAATAAATGAAAAATGTGCTTCCCACATATGACACATATATATATATACATATATATATATATATATGTATATATATATCTCTCTCATGTGGGAAGGCCAGGTAGGAGATAGGAAATTTAAAGGAGTATTGAAGTTGTTGTTATTCATACATGATCTAAGGGAGCGACTCTGGGAATAGGAAAGAGGGGACAGATTCTTGAAGAGTAAAGGTAAAGTCTTCAAAATTTGATGACTGAATATGGGAAAGTGAAAGGGAGTCATCTAGAATAATTCCTAAGCTAATCACAAATATCTAGAATACAGAAAGAGGGTACAGTTTGGGAGATAACTATGGTATTGTCTAAGTTAGATACATTGAGTTTGAGATCCCTATGAGAGATTCCTCTAGAGTTGGTCTAATCTAAAAGGGAGTGATACATTCGGATTTAGAGAGTTTTACGTGTAGGAGATGGTTGAATTGATGGGTTTGAATGAAGTCACTTGGAATATTTTTTAACAAGAGTAGAGCTACCAGAACACAGTCTTGGGAAATGCTGACATCTAAGAGAAGGAAAAGTCAACAGTATGATGCTGAGAGAGGATGGCCAGAGAGGCAGGACAAAAATTAGGATAAGGTTTTATCAGAAAAAGCCAAGAGAAGAGAGTTTCTAGAGGGAAGGCATAGTTAATAATGACAGATGCTTCTAAAGAGTTCTAGTAGCAGGCTTGTCATCTTTGGCAATATATAGATGATAGGTGACCTTACTGGACAATAGGAGCCAGATTGCAGGATATAGAAAAACGCATGGGTAAGCATGTTACCCAAAGCTTCACCAACTGGAAAACATACGGGCGTCAAGACCAAAAATAGATGCCTTAGGCATTTGTATTAAGAAATTTAAAACAGAACAATAAAATAAAGATAAATAGAAAGGATGGAATTAAACTTTGTGACAAATAAGGAAAGAAAAGCAGAATTGATTATTTGTTGAAAAGATAAAATTGACAAACTTCTAACAAGTCTAATCAAGGAAAAAAAAAATTTTAGAAGTTGGAGACAATCCACAGATGAGAATTAAAATTTCTTAGAGAGTACCATGTACAGTTTTGTGGTAATAATCTGAAAAATTTGAGTAAGATGAATGCTTTTTAAGCTGATAAAAATTGGTAAGATGTGAGTCAAAAAGAAGTGGAAAGTTTGAATATACCTAAAGAAAAGAGAAAAGTTATTAAAAACATGTTGCCAGGCCTATCAGATCATGTAGAGAACTTCGTTCATGCTTAGGAGAACAGATAATTTTCCAGAATGTGGAAAATATGGAAAGCTTCTCAGCTTGTTCTAGGTGATGCAACCCTGACGTAAACCTGTTAAAGGTCGTCAGCAGTGAAAAGCACACATCAGTCACTTTTTAAGTTTAAGACTTCAGAATTCTGCATTTGTATGTGAGAACCAAGGTGGTTTATTTCATGAATATAAGCATGTTTCAGTGTTAGGGAATATATTAAATGAGTACATAAGGTAAATTTTGTATTCTCATATTTGATCACATTGTCTGGGGGAAAATCTTAGTAAATAAGTCATTGAGGAATCTTCCTTAAGCTAAAAAGAGAAGTAAAACTAACAGCCAACATCCTAATTAATATTGATGCACTAGTGGCTCTTCTATTTAAGTGAAGAGCAAAATGCTTGGCAATACTTTTAAATAATAACCATGGTAGGAAGGCCAGATAAAGAAATGAAATTTAAATATTTTAAAGGAGGAGACATTAGATTCTTTATGCATGTTATGATAGTCTATTTTGAAGACTTAGGAGAATCTACTGAAATTGTACAACCAGAAAATGAATTCTAGTGAAATAGTTGGTGAAAAGATCAATATACGAATATAATTAATTTTCTTATATGCCAGCTCATGAGGTGCTCGGCAAATACTGGTAACACGAATGACTGGTTCAGTTCATTTTCTGCTGGCCTGTATTCCATCAGTATCTTGCCATTAGTTTTAAATCTCTTTCACCCTTGCCATTTTACCACATTTGCTTTGCAAAACCACCTTGAATTAATTCAATTTTTCAATTTTTCTTGTGCATACTATGACTGGTAAGCACTGCTAAAGAAAATTACATGCCCATACAGACTGGAGTCACTAAAAATTGTCTCCAACATCAGGAAAGCTCTCCATGAGGTCCAGCAAATGCTGATTGTCCTTTGGTACTACCCATAGTTACCTTACTTACTGTAACCCATTTCCTGAAATCTACCATACTGCCCCCTACCAAAAAAGTACCAGCCCTTGCTAAAACGGGATGATGGACGTTAAAAAGAATCATTGCCAATGTGAAGAGCAAAAAGTGAGATATTTTGTTCTTTCTCATTTGGATTTCTGTGATTCTAGTGAGAAGGAACATTTTGAGATACATTTTTGGCTGTGAGTTGCATGTTCAAGTCCTTTGTCATTTTTCTGTTGGGTTGTCTTGTTTGTTTCTGATATTGTTTATGTGTTAAGAATATTAACTCCATCATCACATTACAGACATTTTCTCCACACATCATTTGCCTTTATAATTTACCTGCAGTGTTTTCTGACACATCAACTTTTAATTTTTTTATCGTTAAATATAAACTTTTTAAATAGTTTTTTTCCCTTGGGAGCATTCCATGCTTGAAAGTATACCCACAAGAAAATACATTTGCAATTTAATATATAATAAAGTTAGCATCTATTAGGGGGAAATGATAAATTGCTTAATACATTTATTTAGATGTATTTTCTTTTCTTTTTTTTTTTTTTGAGACGGAGTTTCACTCTTGTTGCCCAGGCTGGAGTGCAATGGCGCGATCTTGGCTCACCGCAACCTCCGCCTCCTGGGTTCAGGCAATTCTCCTGCCTCAGCCTCCCAAGTAGCTGGGATTACAGGCACGCGCCACCATGCCCAGCTAATTTTTTGTATCTTTAGTAGAGACGGGGTTTCACCATTTTGACCAGGTTGGTCTCGATCTCATGACCTCGTGATCCACCCGCCTCGGCCTCCCAAAGTGCTG